>BTRK01000002.1:31210660-31634769 GCA_036245805.1 Pristionchus mayeri | reverse complement strand
GTAGAGAGAGGAAGAAGGGGAGGAGAGGGTCCTAGAGAGAGGAGAGGAGGAGGGAGAGTAGAGAGAGGAGAAGGGGAGGAGAGGGTCCTAGAGAGAGTAGAGGAGGAGGGAGAGTAGAGATAGGAGAAGGAGGAGAGGGTCCTAGAGAGAGTAGAGGAGGAGGGAGAGTAGAGATAGAGAAGGGGAGAGAGTCCTAGAGAGAGGAGAGGAGGAGGGAGAGTAGAGATAGGAGAAGGGGAGGAGAGGGTCCTAGAGAGAGGAGAGGAGGAGGGAGAGTAGAGAGAGGAGAAGGGGAGGAGAGGTCCTAGAGAGAGGAGAGGAGGAGGGAGAGTAGAGATAGGAGAAGGGGAGGAGAGGGTCCTAGAGAGAGGAGAGGAGGAGGGAGAGTAGAGATAGGAGAAGGGGAGGAGAGGGTCCTAGAGAGAGTAGAGGAGGAGGGAGAGTAGATAGGAAAGGGAGGAGAGGGTCTAGGAGAGGGACTAGAGAGAGGAGAGGAGGAGGGAGAGATAGAGAGAGGGAGAAGGGGAGGAGAGGGTCCTAGAGAGAGGAGAGGAGGAGGGAGAGTAGAGATAGGAGAAGGGGAGGAGAGGGTCCTAGAGAGAGGAGAGGAGGAGGGGAGAGTAGAGATAGGAGAAGGGGAGGAGAGGGTCCTAGAGAGAGGAGAGGAGGAGGGAGAGTAGAGATAGGAGAAGGGGAGGAGAGGGTCCTAAGAGAGGAGAGGAGGAGGGAGAGTAGAGATAGGAGAAGGGGAGGAGAGGGGTCCTAGAGAGAGGAGAGGAGGAGGGAGAGTAGAGAGAGGAGAAGGGGGAGGAGAGGGTCCTAGAGAGAGTGGAGAGGAGGAGGGGAGAGTAGAGATAGGAGAAGGGGAGGAGAGGGTCCTAGAGAGAGGAGAGGAGGAGGGAGAGTTAGAGATAGGAGAAGGGGAGGAGAGGGTCCTAGAGAGAGTAGAGGAGGAGGGAGAGTAGAGAGAAGGAGGAAGTGGAGGAGAGGGTCCTAGAGAGAGGAGAGGAGGAGGGAGAGTAGAGATAGGAGAAGGGGGAGGAGAGAGTCCTAGAGAGAGGAGAGGAGGAGGGAGAGTAGAGATAGGAGAAGGGGAGGAGAGGGTCCTAGAGAGAGGAGAGGAGGAGGGAGAGTAGAGATAGGAGAAGGGGAGGAGAGGGTCCTAGAGAGAGGAGAGGAGGAGGGAGAGTAGAGATAGGAGAAGGGGAGGAGAGGGTCCTAGAGAGAGTAGAGGAGGAGGGAGAGTAGAGATAGGAGAAGGGGAGGAGAGGGTCCTAGAGAGAGTAGAGGAGGAGGGAGAGTAGAGATAGGAGAAGGGGGAGGAGAGGGTCCTAGAGAGAGGAGAGGAGGAGGGAGAGTAGAGATAGGAGAAGGGGAGGAGAGGGTCCTAGAGAGAGGAGAGGAGGAGGGAGAGTAGAGATAGGAGAAGGGGAGGAGAGGGTCCTAGAGAGAGTAGAGGAGGAGGGAGAGTAGAGATAGGAGAAGTGGAGGAGAGGGTCCTAGAGAGAGTAGAGGAGGAGGGAGAGTAGAGATAGGAGAAGGGGAGGAGAGGGTCCTAGAGAGAGGAGAGGAGGAGGGAGAGTAGAGATAGGAGAAGGGGGAGGAGAGAGTCCCTAGAGAGAGGAGAGGAGGAGGGAGAGTAGAGATAGGAGAAGGGGAGGAGAGGGTCCTAGAGAGAGGAGAGGAGGAGGGAGAGTAGAGATAGGAGAAGGGGAGGAGAGGGTCCTAGAGAGAGTAGAGGAGGAGGGAGAGTAGAGATAGGAGAAGGGGAGGAGAGGGTCCTAGAGAGAGTAGAGGAGGAGGGAGAGTAGAGAGAGGAGAAGAGGAGGAGATGGTCCTAGAGAGAGGAGAGGAGGAGGGAGAGTAGAGAGAGGAGAAGAGGAGGAGATGGTCCTAGAGAGAGGAGAGGAGGGAGGGAGAGTAGAGATAGGAGAAGTGGAGGGAGAGGGTCCTAGAGAGAGGAGAGGAGGAGGGAGAGTAGAGATAGGAGAAGGGGAGGAGAGGGGTCCTAGAGAGAGGAGAGGAGGAGGGAGAGTAGAGATAGGAGAAGGGGAGGAGAGGGTCCTAGAGAGAGGAGAGGAGGAGGGAGAGTAGAGATAGGAGAAGGGGAGGAGAGGGTCCTAGAGAGAGTAGAGGAGGAGGGAGAGTAGAGATAGGAGAAGGGGAGGAGAGGGTCCTAGAGAGAGTAGAGGAGGAGGGAGAGTAGAGATAGGAGAAGGGGGGGAGAGAGTCCTAGAGAGAGGAGAGGGAGGAGGGAGAGTAGAGATAGGAGAAGGGGAGGAGAGGGTCCTAGAGAGAGGAGAGGAGGAGGGAGAGTAGAGATAGGAGAAGGGGAGGAGAGGGTCCTAGAGAGAGGAGAGGAGGAGGGAGAGTAGAGATAGGAGAAGGGGAGGAGAGGGTCCTAGAGAGAGTAGAGGAGGAGGGAGAGTAGAGATAGGAGAAGGGGGAGGAGAGGGTCCTAGAGAGAGTAGAGGAGGAGGGAGAGTAGAGAGAGGAGAAGAGGGAGGAGATGGTCCTAGAGAGAGGAGAGGAGGAGGGGAGAGTAGAGATAGGAGAAGGGGAGGAGAGGGTCCTAGAGAGAGTAGAGGAGGAGGGAGAGTAGAGATAGGAGAAGTGGAGGAGAGGGTCCTAGAGAGAGTAGAGGAGGGAGGGAGAGTAGAGATAGGAGAAGGGGAGGAGAGGGTCCTAGAGAGAGGAGAGGAGGAGGGGAGAGTAGAGATAGGAGAAGGGGGGGAGAGAGTCCTAGAGAGAGGAGAGGAGGAGGGGAGAGTAGAGATAGGAGAAGGGGAGGAGAGGGTCCTAGAGAGAGGAGAGGAGGAGGGAGAGTAGAGATAGGAGAAGGGGAGGAGAGGGTCCTAGAGAGAGTAGAGGAGGAGGGAGAGTAGAGATAGGAGAAGGGGAGGAGAGGGTCCTAGAGAGAGTAGAGGAGGAGGGAGAGTAGAGAGAGGAGAAGAGGAGGAGATGGTCCTAGAGAGAGGAGAGGAGGAGGGAGAGTAGAGAGAGGAGAAGAGGAGGAGATGGTCCTAGAGAGAGGAGAGGAGGAGGGAGAGTAGAGATAGGAGAAGTGGAGGAGAGGGTCCTAGAGAGAGGAGAGGAGGAGGGAGAGTAGAGATAGGAGAAGGGGAGGAGAGGGTCCTAGAGAGAGTAGAGGAGGAGGGAGAGTAGAGATAGGAGAAGGGGAGGAGAGGGTCCTAGAGAGAGTAGAGGAGGAGGGAGAGTAGAGAGAGGAGAAGAGGAGGAGAGGGTCCTAGAGAGAGGAGAGGAGGAGGGAGAGTAGAGATAGGAGAAGGGGGGGAGAGAGTCCTAGAGAGAGGAGAGGAGGAGGGAGAGTAGAGATAGGAGAAGGGGAGGAGAGGGTCCTAGAGAGAGGAGAGGAGGAGGGAGAGTAGAGATAGGAGAAGGGGAGGAGAGGGTCCTAGAGAGAGTAGAGGAGGAGGGAGAGTAGAGATAGGAGAAGTGGAGGAGAGGGTCCTAGAGAGAGGAGAGGAGGAGGGAGAGTAGAGATAGGAGAAGGGGAGGAGAGGGTCCTAGAGAGAGGAGAGGAGGAGGGAGAGTAGAGATAGGAGAAGGGGGGGAGAGAGTCCTAGAGAGAGGAGAGGAGGAGGGAGAGTAGAGATAGGAGAAGGGGAGGAGAGGGTCCTAGAGAGAGGAGAGGAGGAGGGAGAGTAGAGATAGGAGAAGGGGAGGAGAGGGTCCTAGAGAGAGTAGAGGAGGAGGGAGAGTAGAGATAGGAGAAGGGGAGGAGAGGGTCCTAGAGAGAGTAGAGGAGGAGGGAGAGTAGAGAGAGGAGAAGGGGAGGAGAGGGTCCTAGAGAGAGGAGAGGAGGAGGGAGAGTAGAGATAGGAGAAGTGGAGGAGAGGGTCCTAGAGAGAGGAGAGGAGGAGGGAGAGTAGAGATAGGAGAAGGGGAGGAGAGGGTCCTAGAGAGAGTAGAGGAGGAGGGAGAGTAGAGATAGGAGAAGTGGAGGAGAGGGTCCTAGAGAGAGTAGAGGAGGAGGGAGAGTAGAGATAGGAGAAGGGGAGGAGAGGGTCCTAGAGAGAGGAGAGGAGGAGGGAGAGTAGAGATAGGAGAAGGGGGGGAGAGAGTCCTAGAGAGAGGAGAGGAGGAGGGAGAGTAGAGATAGGAGAAGGGGAGGAGAGGGTCCTAGAGAGAGGAGAGGAGGAGGGAGAGTAGAGATAGGAGAAGGGGAGGAGAGGGTCCTAGAGAGAGTAGAGGAGGAGGGAGAGTAGAGATAGGAGAAGTGGAGGAGAGGGTCCTAGAGAGAGTAGAGGAGGAGGGAGAGTAGAGATAGGAGAAGGGGAGGAGAGGGTCCTAGAGAGAGGAGAGGAGGAGGGAGAGTAGAGATAGGAGAAGGGGGGGAGAGAGTCCTAGAGAGAGGAGAGGAGGAGGGAGAGTAGAGATAGGAGAAGGGGAGGAGAGGGTCCTAGAGAGAGGAGAGGAGGAGGGAGAGTAGAGATAGGAGAAGGGGAGGAGAGGGTCCTAGAGAGAGTAGAGGAGGAGGGAGAGTAGAGATAGGAGAAGGGGAGGAGAGGGTCCTAGAGAGAGTAGAGGAGGAGGGAGAGTAGAGAGAGGAGAAGAGGAGGAGATGGTCCTAGAGAGAGGAGAGGAGGAGGGAGAGTAGAGAGAGGAGAAGAGGAGGAGATGGTCCTAGAGAGAGGAGAGGAGGAGGGAGAGTAGAGATAGGAGAAGTGGAGGAGAGGGTCCTAGAGAGAGGAGAGGAGGAGGGAGAGTAGAGATAGGAGAAGGGGAGGAGAGGGTCCTAGAGAGAGTAGAGGAGGAGGGAGAGTAGAGATAGGAGAAGGGGAGGAGAGGGTCCTAGAGAGAGTAGAGGAGGAGGGAGAGTAGAGAGAGGAGAAGAGGAGGAGATGGTCCTAGAGAGAGGAGAGGAGGAGGGAGAGTAGAGATAGGAGAAGTGGAGGAGAGGGTCCTAGAGAGAGGAGAGGAGGAGGGAGAGTAGAGATAGGAGAAGGGGAGGAGAGGGTCCTAGAGAGAGTAGAGGAGGAGGGAGAGTAGAGATAGGAGAGGGGGAGGAGAAAGGGGGAGGAGATTACAAATTGTTCGAAAAACTATGTGACACCCGGCCGAGAATGATACTGAGCAGTTAGAGAAATATAGTTAGAGATGGACAGATTGTGAGATCTGAGGAGGTACCGCTAGGAGAGTTCCGAGTAATATAGATGTCATAACAATATATGATAGGTAATCACTTATATGATGAGGAAAATACTGCTGAGCTGACGATAGTAGTGGCGAAAAAACTTGGCAAAAGAAATATGACGCGAAGAGGTATTGAACCCGCGGGTTGTACATCGTGAGATAAATAGCTTCCTGACCTCCCACCTGAGCTGTGCACGGGCGCACGCATCAAGTGCGCCTTCGATAAAGTGCTGCCGTTTTCGGGTGGCCCCTTCGATTTCGATAAAAATGGAACTTCTGACGTAGTTTCGCATGGAGAATCCGATTTTTATGGTTCCAGCTGCAAATGTGGAGAAAAGTTTTCCACGGGAAGCAAAAAACAACGAAAAATTCGATTTTGAAGCAGTTACTGATCTCAGATCGCTTCCACACTATATTTTTCGTTATTTTCATCAAAAAATACTCCAGAAAAACCTATAATATCCTACTTTTATGAATTTGAAATTTTCGAGTTTTTTTGGGCCTGGTCTGGCACTTTGCGGAAAATGCACCATAACCGTTCATATTGGGCCAAATATCAGCACTCGATATGCGAACTTCTCCAGCAAAATATTGCATGGGGTTATGAAAAAGTCATCCGTCAGGTTGGTACGTTTTCTCGTGGAATGTCTCTTAATTAGACCAGGGTATAGTTACTTTCCGAAGTGCTTTATTATATTCAGTTCTCTTCATCATTCTTCAGATTTCCCATCATATTCGTTTAATTCATCTCCACTTGAACAAATTGACCTTCACTCCAACCTGGGCACTAGTATGGAAATTCTTTCTCTGACTCTCCTAATTTCGTACATTCTCTCGTTTGCTAGAGGCGAAAGTGGCAACACTCTGCGCTATATGTCCATTGATAATAGTTCGTCATATCGTTCAGAGAAGACGAGAAAGCTTGCGAATTGAGGATAGTCCTCTAATAATTGACACACAACTGAACATACCACTATCTTTTGCATCATGCTACTCGCTCATTCTTGCATCACACTACCTCGCCACACGTAAGGCCGATAAGAGCACGGCTTAGGCGTGCGTGAGCGCTCTTCTGTTAGCGTGATAGGGGCATTCCTCCCGGTTTCTTCGACACGCACAAGGAACGACGATGGCGGAGCGAGCGAAACTGCTTCTGGAGCTGTCCGGAGGTCAACTGGTATGTAATCGGAGCCTCGCGAGTTGCAAGAACGATTGTTTCACAATTCAAGAACCCTTATTTTCAGGTCAGATTGCCGCCGCGGCCAAAGACGGGCATTCTGCTGACCAACACTGGCACCCCAAGTGATCATTCCTACTGGCCGATGCGACGATACCTCGAGCAGTTCCTTCTAGACACTAGAGTTCGTAATTCAATTATTTCTCCCTTAATTCCCCACTTTTCCTCATATCTCGGCCGATCGAGCGATGGTATATAATGAAGATAAGACTTTCAGAACTATCGACTATCGAATAGAATTTCACTCGACACCAGCGAAATCCCTCCACGAAATCATTCAGGTCATCGAAATGCCACGACTCATATGGCTTCCGATCCTCTACCTCTTCGTTCTGCCCCTAAGACCGTTCAAGAAGGGAAAATGCTACAAGTGAGCTGAAACAACATATTTTCCATCAGAAATTAACTTTGAGAGCCATCTGGAACATGGAAAAGGACGAATCTCCGTTGCGAACGATCAGTCGCAATCAAGCCAACGACCTCCAGAAGGCTCTGGAAGCCAAGGGCGAATCAGTGGTCGTCAATTGGGCCTTCCGATATGGTCAACCATCGATTGCCGATGGCATTGCTGAACTTCAAAAGGCCGGATGTGATCGGCTGGTGCTGTACCCTCTCTATCCCCAGTACTCCGCCACTACGGCAGCCACTATGTGCGATGCGGTTAGCGATATGTATTACTGCTAGTATCCCTAGGGTATGAGAGAGGGGGGATAGCGATTCATAATGTATGATGAGTCATCTTATCCCTTTCTTCATTTCTAGCATTCTCGCGAGAAGACAGTGCTTGAAGTTTGTTACCCCTTCCTATGCCGACAAAAAACCCAAAATATTTTGAATATGTTTCAGGCCTTCCACGCCCTGCTGAAGCAGCGTCACCAGATGGCCATCCGCACCGTGCCTGCATACTACCGCAACGCCGTCTTCATCGAGGCCATCGCTTCGATTATCGAAGAAAAACTGAAGGAATCAGGCGACGTCGAGGTCATCGTCGTCACCTACCACGGCATTCCCCTGCCCTACCAGGTAGAGTTCGTAATTTGAATGGTCGAATATTTTGTGTAGACAACTAGTGATTAGTCGTTGCGGCGAACTGTACGACTTGTGACTCTTGCATCGCTCGACTGGTGGAGAGATAGTGCATAATGAAGAGATAATTACAAATGTTTACCCGAATTCGATGGCTTCGCAAGAAATCGTCCATTAATTATGAATGCGTTCGCTGGCGTGATAGACGAGAGAGATGCGAAAAGGAAAAATGAAGAGAGTGGTCCCTTCTAAAGTCATCCATAATTACCAACTCTACTTCCAGGAGAAGGGCGACCCCTACGGCTACCAGTGTCACGAGACAACTGAGCTGCTGAGGGAACGACTGGCCAAGGGGGGAGTAACAAGTGCTGAGCTGGTGACCTCCTTCCAATCGCGGTTTGGTCACATCGAGTGGCTCAAGCCATACACCGAGGATTTGACAGTGGAGCTCGCAAAGTGAGTATTGGAACCATTGGAAACTAAACACATTTTGCATATTTAGAAGTGGCATAAAGAAGATGGCGATAGTAGCGCCGGGATTCAGCAGTGATTGCCTAGAGACACTGGAGGAGTTAGATATGGATGTTCGAGAACAATTCATGTACGTTCATACCCCTAATCAACGGGGCTTCTTCTCATATATTTCCTCATCTTTCCACTTACAAACTTGTTAGTCTCATTTATTGTATTATTATGACGTCAAAATAGGTCATAGACATTATGAATCTATTTCGATTTAGGGAGAACGGAGGCGAAAAGTGTGTGTACATCCCATGCCTCAATGACTCCGCGGAGGGAACGCGAGTATTAGCGGATGTAGTCTCGAAACAACTGGTCAACTTTGATGTATGATCGTCGGTGTGTCTTATGATAAATCGATGAACGCCTCAATACATTGTTAACTATATGAGATTCGTCCACCTAATGATTGCAACGTAATGGTGACTTCCCATTCGTGAAAATATGTATTTTCTCGATTAGGTGAGCAAGGAAATAGAAGTGATTGGTGAAAAACGGTGGTCGGTAGGGACTGCAATATCAGTTAGAACATTGCCTTGTGGCAATGTGGTAAACGCGTTCTTTCTTCTCGAAAAGCAAACTTTAAATTTAATTTGATGCTAACGAAGTAGCAAAGATAAGCGAGCATACATCGCCGTTGATCCTTGCCGCTTATCTTCCCTTCTCGGTACGAATGAGAGATAAGGAGATCACTAGAGTATACAAGATAAGTTCAAGAGTTCATTCCAACTTTAGGCAAGTTCAGTTCATTTTGCGCATTGATATTCTATAATTTAGCATCAGAGATCGCTAAATAAAATACGCAGATCTTTATTTCAAAATTCAGATACCCAAATTCAGATATATTTGCAAGACCATCTTAGTATTCGCAGAGTGATGTTGAAGTCATGTACTTTTTTCGTATTTTCATTCGAACCCCCTCGGTTCCAGGCGCTCTTGGCTCATGTTTTATATTCTCTACTCCTCTCTAGTCTCTAGTCGTTGTCTCTAGTGTCTACATTCATTTCTCTCCCAGGTTCTTATCACTCACTTACACTTCGATCGCATTCTAACTATCATATAACTTTGAACAGTACCTCCAATCACAACTTTTCCCACGTGGCCAAACGAACCCTTTTCGGCGGTTTATGCAACTGTGCACTAGTTGAGCTCAACTGGATCACATGCAATCCAGGTAATCGCTTCTTTAGTTGTCTCAATATCGCATCTGCTCTCGAGTCTGCGCACTCTGACTTTGTGATGGAAGCTGCATGAGGAAGTGAGGAAGTGATAGATGAGAGCAGGGAGGATACTCGAATAAAAAGTGTAGTGCATCGAAGAGAGAATTCGTTTGTTCGTATCATGATCTCTCCATTGGACACCATACAACCATGATGACTCGAAGGAAATCTATCATCGATGGCCGTGGTCTCTAGTGTCCGCTGTTGCTTCTTCTCATCATTCATTCGTTGCGCTGCCGTGCTCAACTATTCGTTCATCGTAGTTTCTAGTATGCTTGATAGTTTCTACCCCGCCTCTCCTCTCCTCATCTCTTATCTACCATTTCTGCTTGATTGTCACTCCCTATAAACATTGATTCGTGCCTCTCCGTTCATTCCGCAATGCCCTCGTACAAGCTCACATACTTCGACGGGCGAACTCGTGCAGAGGTATTTTTTCAGTTCAAAATTCACGAAAGTACAAATACACCGTCTTCATTTTACTCAATCGCTCGAAGTTCATAGTAGGGTTGGCTATTCGATGTTGAATTACGATAACGTCATTGCTTCCCCCAGTACTTTGTCGAAGCATAGATGGTAGTGATGTTATTTGCGAGCGCTCGTTGCTCGAGCGATTAATTATTGACCAGAGCGCCCATCGGTCGAACGATCATTTTAGAAAATCGATCTAGCGAGAGCGGCGCTCGAGAAATTGATTTTTGGCGAGCGCTCGAACGATTTTGCCATTATTACTTGAATTTGCATTGATTAACACGAATTCATCGCTCGAGCGCCGCTCTCGCTCGAGCGAGTCCCATAAATGATCGCTCGAGCGCTCGTCGAAATTTACCGCTCGAGCGGCGATCGCTCGCGAGCAACGCTCGGGCGAACAACAATATTAGATGGGGTTGATTGTAATGTCGCAATGTAATATTGAATAACCAATCCTAGTGCATACAATGAAGATACCGTTGTGTCCCTTCTCGATCACTTTTCATGTTCTTCCTCTCTCTCTCCATCTCATCTTCTCTCTCATCAGGTCGCCCGTCAGATCCTCCATCTGGCCGATGTCCCGTTCGAGGATGAGAGGATTTCTCTAGCTGACTGGCCCTCGTTAAAGTCATGTAAGTATCAATGGATTAGTATTCAAATTTACTTCGCAAGAAACCATCTCTCCGTTGTGTATTATCACTCCGTTTAGACGAGAAAGAGCACACAGATTTGTTGCGAAGTGATCCAAATTACAAATCTGTCTCTCACTTCCGATCATTTACAGCCACTCCATTCGGTTAGATGCCTGTTCTCGAAGTGGACGGTCAGCCTATCCCCCAGTCGTACGCCATATTCCGCTACCTCGCCAAGCAATATGGTGAGCATTTTTAATTATGATGACAAATATGCATATCTTAACTTATCCGGTGTAGAGACGGTGATAATTGCAGTACATTCGATAGTATCATATATAATTCCACCCAACCTGATGTTCCGCCGTTTAATTTAATCCATTGTACCTATCCTTAGCGTGGCGTAGTTTCCTGCTTCTTGCTATCAATACGCCTTGATAAGTGATCATTAAGGTTTCGCCGGTGGCAATCCCCTCGAGGAAGCGCTCGTGGATGCACTGGCAGACCAGCATGCTGACTACTTCGCCCAGATCAAGCCGGTGCTATTCGTCATCTGGGGACTCGCGGAGGGAGATAGGGTGAGTTATGCGTCTCGTGAAGAGTACGGACACGAGTCACGTTGTTGCATGCCATTCTGTCCAGATGAGCGAGATAACGCACATTCCTAGGTCATATCTTGCAAATCTGATACGTCTATGTTACAGGCCAAGATGGTGAAGGAGGTTGGAATTCCTGCTCGCGACAGCTACTTCTCCCTCTTGGAGAAGATTGCTAAGGTAATTCTTCACTCTGTCTACCAACAAACATCTCTTGTCTTGAGTTAGAGAACCGATACAAAAATCCGCTCATTCTAAACACTATTTCATCATTCGTACAGTGGAGAGAAGGATAACCCGAAAGTCTAACTCTCCAGAACAACGGGCTGAATGGTCACTTCGTGGGCGACACTCTCACGTGGGTCGATCTTCTCATCGCTGACCGCGTCATGGCTATTCATCAGCACGTCCCCGGACCTCTCCGCCTTCCCGAATGTCATCAAAACGGTACGGAAATGTAGCATCGATATGTGTCACAGGATGACCTACAACTAGACAAATCTGACACTTATTTCAGATCTATGGAGTCCAATTTTAATTGTAAATAATTGTGTTTTTGAAGGTCAACAAGACCAATTCCACGCCGAGGCTGAAGGAGTGGATTGAGAAGAGAAAGACGACTGTATTCTGACATATTTTGAAATTGAAAAACGCGATCAGATTGTGTATGTTAGCCTACATGTGTTTCAATTGTTCTTGCCTTGATCAGATAAAAATAGTAATACATATTCACCTCTGACCCACACTACTGGAGACTGTTATGCATTTTTTTGAATATCCGAAGGACGCGCCAATTTTCGAAAAGTGCATTATGGGTGCTATATTTTGTATGCACATGACAGGTTGTATTGTACCGCGACTGGGAGAGTGCCGACTAGGATTAAGTTATCATTGTCCATCAAATGCTCTCATTTAGATCTATGGAGAGAACTACAATGAATGAGATAGTTGATGCAGCGATCAGTCTTCTTCACAGAGTAGACCGAAACGATGGGGACCCTGAGGTGTGTTTTCAGTAAATAAAAAGCTGAAAAAGTGAAAATAACAGCAAATCTTGGCTGCTGCCCTCGATCGCAAACTTACGGGAACGGATAATGTCATGTGAGTGGTTTTCATCAGTTTGGCTCACATTTCACATTTCAACAGTACTCTCACCTGCCAAACAGAGCGACACTGAAAAGTCACAGGCTCTAACATTTTGCACTAGTGAATACCTTGGTCACAATTCTGATTCATTCTTCGATTCTCTTTTTGATTTAGCTTTTACGATACTCCGCTTGGAAGCCTTCTCCATGGATTAACCGACTCAGTCAAAACGGCGATGGAATGGATGTACGAGACCGAGAGCAATCGACCAGCCATTACCAAATATCGTAAAGTAAGCAAATGAGTATTCATTTGTCAAACTCGATCGCAATATCATATACACTGATCACTATACATCAATTTAAACGAATTATAAAACATGCTTAATAGATGCGTGACACCTCTACCACCCGGAAGATGTTTTCATCGGAGATGATGAGAACGAATTATCTGCTGATTGTGCACCGAATGAATTGAAGGTGATTATTTTGAAAAGCTCAAATCACTGTCCGTCAGTTCAACATTTCAGCGCGTATCGGGGAATGTAACATATATCGGCGAAGAGTCCAGTGAATACACATGGGATGATGAGGATGACTCAAATTCCGAGAATGATTGGAATGTCGATGAGGACACTGAGAAATCAGGAATCGCCATTGAATCATCAACTACGAATACGAATTTATCAAGAGAAATGGATACATCTAGACAACATGAGTGTGCAGCAGGTAATATTTGCGATTATATTGCATTTAAAAATACACTAATGATTGCTGATGTCGAGGAAAATAGACGCCCGTTTAAGTGCGAAAAATGTAGCAATAGATTCACTCGAAAAACAGACCTTAAAAGACACCAGTTTACTCATATTGGTAGGTTGTTTCTGGATATAGAAAGTAATAGGTCAATGAATTAATACACAAATGATAATTCAAAATTCAAAATTCAAATGCCTTTAACGTATTCCATGCGCAATTTTTTCTTTAAAAAATGTATAATATATGATTACACAGATAATGCGAAAGATATTCTTCCATTTCAATGCAGAACTTGTGGCTAAAAGTATTCACACTCGGGAAATCGTAATATTCATATGCATTTAGGTGACTGACCAATTTAATATTTTATTATAATGATCTTAAATTTCCGGCTAAGGACCATCCGCGAAAAAAGACATATGCATGTAAACCTTGCGGTGCCGTTTTCTCTAACCGATCCGCACTTAACAGACACCAACGACTTCATAATGGTGCGAAACGTGCATAAAATATAACTTTTTTTTTAATGTCCTCTAATGAACTCGTAACCAAGTATTTCAGAAGACAAAGAAAAGAGCCACCCATACAAGTGTGATCTCTGTTCGAAAAGATTCACAAGAACTGACAGTCTAAAAATGCGCGAAACAACACATTTGGGTTAGTATTCGGCTTAAAAGTCAAGTGCATTGTAACAAAAATACTCTAATATAGCTGAAGACGATCCTCGTAAGGTTAAATTCGATTGCAAAACTTGTGGAAAGTTATTTTCTCGAAAAAAAGGTCTATCTGCCCATCAGAGACAACGGCACGCTGGTTAGTTTAACATTAATCTCAAATTCTGTTAGTGACATTATTTGTCATGATATGTCCGTGTAAAGTTCATTTTATCACAGTCGTCGGAGATATTGTCATATTCAGACATCTCTTTCTCAGAATCAGAGCAAAGTGGAAAGCTCGCTTATCTAAAGACTGTAAGTGCGAATGAGGAAATTGCATATACTATGGTAAATTCATACTCGCATATTCAGCCAATTTTTTCAAACACTTTATAGCATTCATCTCCATCACCGAAAGAGAATAGACGATATGCATGTGACGTATGCAAAAACATTTTCTTTTCGCCCTACTATTTAGAACGCCACATGATAGTACATGTTGGTAAGATTTGTGATTTTTTAAACCAAAGAGAAGATGCGACACAAATTATTACAGAGGACGACGAAAAAAGGCGCCCGTTCAAGTGTGAAAAATGCAATAAAACATTCACTGAACAGGGATCTCTTAAAACACACCAGCGTACTCATCTGGGTAGGTTGTTTGAAAAACATTCACCTTCAAGGAAGTAATGCAAAAAGAACAATGAAACCGTGTAAAAATTATCAATTTATGATATGAGATATGGCTGTGAACAGCGTTCCGATTCCGACTATGTGATATTGTTGCTACATATCACGCATCTTCTGAGAGATTGCATGAAAACGGAACCCCTGCGGCACCAGGAGCCCCGACTTTTAGCAGTATACACGAGATAATTATGCCGTAGTATGTTGGGTATGAGAAAACTTTTGGCGTTGGCCGTTTTTTCTGGAACCGGCTTTTAGGCATTTTCCGGTTCCGCTCCCGGCTCTACCATATATCAGCTCCCAGATGAGCTAGGATGGTGGTTTTGGGCTCAAAATGTCCGGAAAATTATTTTAAACAACTTTTATGTTGACAGCAAGATCATACGACAACAATATCAGATCGAAAATCGTGATAAAGTGATTTCAAAATGAGAAAATAAATTCTAGCGGATCGGGGACCCCCCTATTTCGTGTAAACCAAAATCATTTTCGGAATCTGCGTGTATTACTGTCTTAGGAAAAAAATTGTGCCGAGCCAATTGTGCCTGGGAATTTGCCCAAAAAAGGCGAAAATCATCGAAAAGTCGATCATTCCAAATATTCATATTTGTAAATCTTCAGGATACAAAGTCCATTTGTTTTTTTACTGTATTTTTTACTACTCATTTTTACTGTTTTATTATAATTACTTATATAAGCGACCAAATTCAGTTGAAAAAACCGAAGATATCCATATTTTTGAGAAATCAAATTTTTCACATCACAATTTCTCAAATTTGAACGATGTAAACTCAACATTTAAAGATCACTTGACTCCTCAACTGTAGTTATTTTGTAGCATCCCTCGACATGAATGAAAATTAGTGGAACAGGGCTCTCCATTATATCGGGGATCTAGTTTTTTGAGACCCGAAAATGGCACAGAAGGCCGTGCCGGTAATATTTAAATTAATTTTTCAAGTTGGTTTAGAGAATTCTTATTGGATATGATTGTAAATGATGTTTTCCTAATATTATGAATCAAATGCATATGAAAAAGTGACAGTTTGAACAATTTTTCAAAAATCCAAAATTTTCAAATCGCGAAAATTTCAGAAATTTAGAAACGGTAATAGATGTTAATTTTTATGTGCAATTTATGCAACAAATTACTAAAACATTATTTACAACCATATCCAATCAGAATTCGCAAAATTAACTCTAAAAATTAATTTAAATATTGGGGTGTCCGGAAAGTTCGTATAATGCTTCGGAAAAAAGTCAGTTCGCGATCAAATGCAGTGATTGCGCAATCTGTTTGTCAACAATGTATTGCATCATTCTGACGTTGAGTAGTGAGAGGATTTATTCAGTCTCCTAGTTGCTACATTGATTCTTGTGATGGACTCCCATCTCTACCTCCGAGCAGTTTTATTTCATTACTACCGTCTTGGCCGATCCGTGAAGGAGGCCCACTCTGCCCTGGCCCAGTCGGAAGGAGCTGACGCCCCCTCCATACCCTTCTGCTATAAGTGGTTCTCCCGCTTCAAGAAAGGGGAGTTTGGTCTCGATGATCAATCCCGCTCTGGACGCCCTCCCTCCCTCGATCAGCCTCTCGTTCTCGGCACACTGAAGCGCAAGCCCATGGCCAGTGTGAGTGAGTTGAAGAAGGATACTGGTACTCCCAGATCAACGGTGTCCGATATCCTCCATCAATCTGGGAAAAAGCCGAAACTCCCACAAGTGATTCCCCATGACCTCTCCCCCGAACAGCTGAAAAATCGTGTTCAAGTCTGTCGGGAATTACTCCATCGTAGATCCAATCTTCGATGGGTCAATTCCATCATCGCTAGAGATGAGAAGTGGATCACGTACGATAACCCTGTGAGGAGACTGCAATGGGTGGATGCAGATGAGAAGCCCACGCCCGTCCCGAAGAAGGAAGAGCACGGAAAGAAGGAACTCCTCTGCCTCTTCTTCTCAGTGCTCGGTCCCATCTACTGGGAGATCCTCGCCCCTGGCACCAGCATCAATGCCGACCTCTTCTCTGAACAACTGGAAGATGTCGCGATCAGAGTCCCTCCCAGACTCCTGAACCAGGGCAAAATTGTTCTTCTGATGGACAATGCTCGCCCACATCGAGCGAAGATGACCCAGAATAAAATGGACGAGCTGAAGATCGAGAGGATTCCCCATTCCCCGGATCTCTCCCCATGCGACTACCACTGCTTCCGCTCTCTCTCTGACTTCTGCAAAGGAAAGAAGTTTAAGAATCGAGATGAAGTTGTGAGGGCTTTCGTGAACTGGGCGGTCTCGAAGAAACCCGCATTCTGGAAGAGAGGAATCGAGACCCTGCCCAATCGCTGGAGGGAGGTAGTGAGAAAGAAGGGGGCATACATTGGTCACTGAGAATTGTAAAGCATTGAATAAAAAATAAAAACAAAAAATTATACGAACTTTCCGGACACCCCAATATTACCGGCACGGTCTTCTGAGCCATATTCGGGACTCAAAAAACTAGAGCCCCGATATATTGGAGGGAACCTGGTCCACCAATTTTCATTCACGTCGAGGTATGCTACAAAATGGTTGCAGTTGAGGAGTCAAGTGATCTCTAAATGTTGAGTTTACATCGTTCAAGTTTGAGAAATTGTGATGTGAAAAATATGATTTTTCAAAAATATGGATACCTTCGGTTTTTTCAACTGAATTTGGTCGCTTATATAAGTAATTATAATAAAAAAGTAAAAATGAGGCAAATTGACTTTGTATCCTGAAGATTTACAAATATGAATATTTGGAATGATCGACTTTTCGATGATTTTCGCCTTTTTTGGGCAAATTCCCAGGCACAATTGGCTCGGCACAATTTTTCCCTAAGACAGTAATACACGCAGATTCCGAAAATGATCTTGGTTTACACGAAATAGGGGGGTCCCCGAGCCGCTAGAATTTATTTTCTCATTTTGAAATCACTTTATCACGATTTTCGATCTGATATTGTCGTCGTACGATCTTGCTGTCAACAGAAAAGTTGTTTGAAATAATTTTCCGGACATTTTGAGCTCAAAGCCACCATCCTAGCTCATCTAGGAGCTGTTATATGGTAGAGCCGGGAGCGGAACCGGAAAATGCCTAAAAGCCGGTTCCAGAAAAAACGGCCAACGCCAAAAGTTTTCTCATACCCAACATACTACGGCATAATTATCTCGTGTATACTGCTAAAAGTCGGGGCTCCTGGTGCCGGGGGCTGATGCAATCTCTTAGAAGACTCGTGATATACCACAAACTGAAAGGGTTTTTGACAGATCGTTTCGAACAGGATTTTAATAGTATGTCCCCATCCGGAATACAAGATCACTACGCGAAAAAGATTTTAAAAATTCGAGAAGAAAAATTTTTACGACCAAAAACTAGGTGTTCGTCTGTGAGTGATCGTACAGTAACCCAGATGTGGCGTTGGAGCAGATGGTGTGTCAGATTCATAATTTCATCGGAGGATAGGTGGAAATCATCGATACCATACTACTACAGTAACCAAAGCCTACCGTACCCAGTGCGCTGGGCCATAGGCTGTGTCAGATTCATGATTTCGTCTGCGGATAGATGCAAAAAAGTGGGAACCATGATTTTGCGCATCCCAATGGGATTATTTTCTAAAAATTCAGGGAACTGAGACGTAGTTGCCCACTAGTTTTAAACTAAAAGTAGAATTATGACACAAATGGTTACAGATGACGAGGACAAAAGGCGCCCATACAAGTGTCAAAAATGCAATAAAAGATTCACTAGAAAGGACGACCTTAAAAGACATCAGTTTATTCATATGGGTAGGTTGTTTTTGAGTTATTATAACGTAATCCTTCAATGAACGATTACAAATACAAATACGAAAACTGTAAACGCATCAATTGAACGAATCATAGGACTGAAATATTCTCACAATCTGTGCTTCAATTTTCTAAACGTCAATTGTTGTAAATTTCGGGGGCATGACAAAACGGCAACGGTGCATAACTCGCTCGGAAGTCGGTACTGCTGATTGGGAGTTGTCACATAGTCATCGTCATGAGGTTCCGTAACCCTACCGTATCCCAGTTCCGTGGGTCAGATCCAGTTCCTTGGGTCAACTATTTTTCTATTCAAAAAATTCTGAAATCTGTCACACAATGATTCTATAGCTGTCAGGAAACCATAAATCATGGTAGATTCATTCTCTTTAGAAAAATAGTTGACCCAAGGAACTGAATCTGACGTTTTGTCATGCCCCCCAAAATTTCACAGATAATGCGAACGGATTGCTTCCATTTCATTACAGAACTTGTGGCAAACAATTTTCACACTCGGGAATCTTAATATCCACGAGAACATACATTTGGGTGAGTGTCTAGTTAATATTTTCTCATCGTACTTGCTAATTTACAGCTAATGACGATCCGCGCAAAAGAAAATACGAATGCGCCATTTGTGGCAGCGTTTTCGCAAACCGAACTTCATTTGTCAGACACAAGCTGCTCCATGAAGGTGTGAAACGCTTATAATGTATAACTGAATAATTGTAAATACGTTGGCATAATACATTTCTATTCGCAATTTTAATCGGTCAAATATGTCAGATGACAAAGAAAAGAGCCATCCATACAAGTGTAACATCTGCACGCAAAGATTCTCCAGATCTGATTATCTAAAACATCACGAAACAACCCATATGGGTAAGTGATCGAGATAAAATCCCAGTTAATGTTAACACAAATACAGGGTGTCCAAAAAGTATTGTTACACGGATAAAACCATGTATCTTTCTTTAAAAGCAACATAGACAACTCAAACGGGGCACAGTATTTATCAGTGACCATATGAACATAACAATGCACGATCACTCGATCTGGCCTCCATTGGCCGCGATGACCTCTCTGAGACGACGAGGGACCGAGTCGATGACGGCCCGCAGGTAAGGGACGTCGATCTTCTCCCATGCCTTGAGAAGGGCTGCCTTGAGGGAATCGCGGTTCTTGTGGCGAGTAGAGCAGGCCTCCTTCTCCAACACTGACCAAATGCTGAAGTCCAGAGGGTTGAGATCGGGGGAGTTCGAGGGCCATTCCTCACTCGAGATGAAGTCGGGCAGATGGGCGCGACACCATGCCTGCGTCACTTTTGCCGAGTGAGCAGGCGCTGAATCCTGTTGGAAGGTCCAGCGAGCCCCTTTGAAGTGGGAGCGGGACCAGGGGAGAAGGGCCTTCTGGAGAATTGCCCTGCTGTAGTACTCCTTGTTGATCTTGACCCCGGGATCCACGAACACGAGAGGAGTCTTGCCCGTCGAGCACACACCAGCCCAAACCATCAGTGCCTGGGGGTGGGCAATGCGAGAGATGGTTCTACCTCTGGCGTCAGCTTGCTGAGGAGACTTGGCGATGATCCTGGTGTTCTGACTGTTGTAGACCTCCTCGACTGAGAACAGCTTCTCGTCGGAGTAAACGGTAGTCAAGTGCTCCCCACGATCGGCCCGCTGAAGGAGCAGCTTGCATCTCTCCAGGCGCTTCTGCTTGTGGACATCAGTGAGGCCATGGCCCTTTCTCATCTTGTAGGGGTAGGACTTGAGAAGAGAATGAACGATGGCACACACGGATCCTTTGGAGATCTTGAGATCCTTAGCCATCTTCCTGATGGATCGTTTGGCATTGCGATTCACTCTCTTCTCCACGATTCTCCTGTTCTTCTGAGTGAGAGCGGTCTTGGGTCTTCCTGATCTTGGACGGTCCTTCGCAGTGCCCAACTGCTTGAAA
This sequence comes from Pristionchus mayeri, assembly GCA_036245805.1. NCBI lineage: Eukaryota > Metazoa > Nematoda > Chromadorea > Rhabditida > Neodiplogasteridae > Pristionchus > Pristionchus mayeri. Next base: position 31,614,962 of record BTRK01000002.1, on the reverse strand, counting down.
CGGGAGATGGTGCGATAGACTGTCATTCGGGAAATAGGAAGCTTCCTCCTGATGGAATCTGGGGGGTCGCCGAGGGTCCAAAGGTTGATAATAGTTTGACGATAGCGATTTGGACGAACCATGACTATGGGAAACTAATTAGTAGGTTCCCTCAACGCACCGAAGGGTGGGCTCAAACGTGTTATTACAGGTTTTGACAACTCGACCTACATGTTAAAAAAATTCGCGCTTCAAAAGTGTAACAATACTTTTTGGACACCCTGTACAGGTCAACGCGATCAATTCCACGCCGAGACTGAAGGAGTGGAGCAAAGAAAGACACCATTATTATAGCGTACTTTTATATTGAAGAATTGATTCGTTTTTACGCTGCGATAATATGTGCTAACAAACTAACATCAACAAGAGATTCATTTGAATGTGTCGTTTATCCATGAAAACCTCCAGAACCAGACAATGTCGATTAAAGTGTCGCATACTGAAAAGTCGGCATTTCGTCTTAATTGGATAACGTTTACCGTCTACTTCAATTCTGGTATGAGTTACGCTTGTAGGACGAAGTAACGAAAACATTTAGGGAGATTGTATTTAGCACCATGTTCTCTCTAGCGAGTTCTCTCAGAAAGTCACTCATCTGAATATCAATCACATTTGTGTTATTCTCATTAGGCGCATGCGGAAAGGGCTCGTAATGGTATTTTGATCTCATTAGAATGTCAAGGGTGAACGAATTCGCGTAAAAATTAGGTGTTGTCATCATTACACGCCCACATCTATTGAGTATCTGCCCCAAGCTTTCACTGTCTGCATTTCCTTTAATTATGATTCTGACCGCAATCAAGATACTCACCTTCTCAATCGGATCTATTGGAATATTTGCTAATTCACTACTCATCTACGCCATTCGACGACAGTTTGTTCATGCTCTGAGAATCGACTAAGATCATCGTTACAGTACTCCTGATGCATTTAAAAGCTAAAGGTAAAGGTAAAGGTACATCCCGACTTCGAGACTGGGCTCGCGGGAGAACACTGCTAGGCCAGTGTCAATTTGGGCGGATTCAGTCCGGAGTGCCCACCTTTCGCCAGACCTATTTACCTGCGTGATCTAGTCACGACTACCAATTCCCCGTCCCCAATGGGTAGGCGCCTTGGTGAGGCGGAGACGGTGTCACGGCCGGGAATCGAGCCCGGGTGGGATGGAATGGGAGGGCGCGCCATAGACCACTACACCACTTCGTCTCTCGCATTTAAAAGCTACGCCGCCATATTTTAAGCATCAGCAATTTGTGATACGATCGGTTTGATCTCAATGCTGATTACGGTATCCAGGTGAATCTAAGTTCGGAGCTGACGCAAAGTTGCGAATTAAGATTGGTGGTCTTCAAAGGCTCGTGCTTGCTGGAATTTCACGGTCTTTGCTCGTTTATCGATGAGAAGGCGTGCTGGATTACGTTTGGTTGGATTTCCTTCGGACATTTAGGCTTTCCACTGTGCATAGTGGTGAAAAGCTTTCAGAGGATCCATACCTAAACTAGAACTGTTTTTTTATATATTTCGATTCCGAGTATATCCTACACATTTCATCAGAATCAGAATTTTAGGCATTCAACAGTACACATACGACACTACCGTGACCCTTCTCTGCCTATCGTTCGCCTATCGGTTGTATGCACTCCTCGAAATCAATGTTCTTCAAAAGGTTAGACCTTTTCACGCATATATTCTATCTATCTGCTTGCGCACGACAACGTGATTCATAGTTATCCGTGTAATGTCATCATTTATGACCAACCCTTAACTTATCCGGCATCACTACAATTAGCAATACTTTAAGCGCCTAATTTGGCTTATCGTTGGAGCCAGTTTGTTCAATACGCATCTCGCCCCGGACTTCTATCGTGCGATGGTGAACGGTCAAAAGGAGACAGAATACATCAAATTATTTCGAGCAAGCCGGCCTGATGCTTCGAAAACTTTAGGCGAGTGTGGAATTCATTAGTTAAACATTCGTTAATTTATCACAGGTATCACGAATCAGCGGAGGTGGGCGGGAACATTTTCCAAAAATTTGCCACCGTTTTCGCCTATATTTGGGTGGGATAATACCCAGGAGAGATGCTTTCGAAAAATATAGGTCATATGTCCCAGAACCGGCTTTTAGGAAATTTCCGGTTTTGCACCTGGCTACGCTATATTTCAGCTTCCAGACAAGCTACGGAGGTGGGAAAGCGCTCAAAATGTGCGGAAAATTATTTCCTGCAACTTTTATGTTAAAATCTTTTCACGGGAACAACAAATAAAAATTCTATTTCCGCAAAACTGAATTCAAAATCAGAAAATAATTGTTTTCACCACCACGCAGGAAACTTTCAATGGGTTTTTATTGCATAATATGAAAGAACAATCATTCATGTTTATTGGATAAATATTGGCGAAGGAAATATCGGTGCCTTCAAACTCGAGATGCCGAGACAAACGTAGTCATATGATAAATATTCCGAATGAACTGAATCAATGTCACCGTAGTTTGCTTTACAGTAACAAATATATATAATTTAAGATGTTTATGGGACAGATGAGTAAGTTTGTGCTGAAAAACCCAAAGATCGATCAAGTTTTAAAAATCGATTTTTCCAACCTCAATTTCTCTCAAGTTTGTACATTAATAAATCCGCTCGTTGAATACTACATCCAGAATGAAAAGGGATATTTTGTAGTAGATACCGAGTAGAGTTGATATATAATTAAATTGGCAGATTCATGGTTTTGCCTCTCTTGAAATTTTCACTCAATATGCTTCCACGGGAGTGTCAAAAATAATAAAAATACGTTTTCAGCTGAAATTTAGTGGTTACACATCGGAATTGTGCATCTAAAATCATGAGAATATCGTCTTTGTCAGAAAATTAAGCTATAACATCATTTGAATGGGCATACATTTTTTGATTTTTTTTTCGATATTGAAATTTGTGATATGTTTATAAGCGTGTTGATGTAGAGATTTCTCTACGCTTCCGACTGAGAAGATATTTTCATGATTTTAGATGCACAATTCCGATGTGTAACCACTAAATTTCATCTGAAAACGTATTTTTATGAGTTTTGACACTCCCGTGGATGCATATTTGAGTGAAAATTTCAAGAGAGGCAAAACCATGAATCTGCCAATTTAATTATATATCAACTCTACTCGGTATCTACTACAAAATATCCCTTTTCATTCTGGATGTAGTATTCTACGAGCGGATTTATTAATGTACAAACTTGGGAGAAATTGAGGTTGGAAAAATCGATTTTTAAAACTTGATCAAACTTTGGGTTTTTCAGCACAAACTTACTCATCTGTCCCATAAACATCTTAAATTATATATATTTGTTACTGTAAAGCAAACTACGGTGACATTGATTGAGTTCATTCGGAATATTTATCATATGACTACGTTTGTCTCGGCATATCGAGTTTGAAGGCACCGATATTTCTTTCGCCAATATTTTTCCTATAAATATGAATAATTTTTCTTTCATATTATGCAATAAAAACCCATTGAAAGTTTCCTGCGTGATGGTGAAAACAATTATTTTCTGATTTTGAATTCAGTTTTGCGGAAATAGAATTTTTATTTGTTGTTCCCGTGAAAAGATTTTAACATAAAAGTTGCAGGAAATAATTTTCCGCACATTTTGAGCGCTTTCCCACCTCCGTAGCTTGTCTGGAAGCTGAAATACAGCGTAGCCAGTTGCAAAACCGGAAATTTAATAAAATCCGGTTCTGGGACAAATGACCTATATTTTTCGAAAGCATCTCTCCTGGGTATTATCCCACCCAAAAATAGGCGAAAACGGTGGCAAATTTTCGGAAAATGTTCCCGACAGGTCCGTTTTTCATCCACTGACTCGTGATACACGTGTTATATCATCATTTTACATACATTCTTTGCCGATTGAGCGTTTTCTGGATTTTGGAAATTAGTATGCTTATTTTTCTTTTTCATTTGATCATCTCAGGTATTTTGTTCGCTAAGGATCTAGTCGCTGTCTCCGTTATAGCATATAATTGCACAGCATCATGCATATGCTTCCTAATTATTGTCTATCTTCGGAGTCGAACTATGAAACGAATTGCCCAATTCGATGTAGAATTATTTTTAAAAAAACAAAGATAATGGTAAATTTCAGACGTCTATGAGTTCGGCGACGAAAGCCATGCAGGAGATGCTGAGCGATGTGGGTCTTTTGTAGAAACATTTTTAAAAAATGTTCTCCTATATTTTCGAAAAAAATTACATATAAATGCGCGAAATAATCCTTTGATTACTAGAGATGCATTTTCTAATTTCGAGATAAGCTCGCCTCTCGCCTGCTCTGCACTGGTGCAGTCGCACACGTTGTAAGCATGCGTGTTCTATACTTGTACTACCCGTACCTTCAAGCCAATTTCGAAGTTGAAAAACAAGTCAATCATACTTGCTTACAAGTTGAAAATTGGCTTGAGCGTAGAGGGAGCCGCACAAGTATATAATAAGGATGTACACAACTTGTGCGACCTTACCTGTCCTAATGTAGTACTATTCGCAGGCTCTCAACGTCCAACTCGCTGCCTCGTCCTTCTTCTTCATTGGTGTCCTTATGTTCCTCACAACGTATTTCTTCGAGGGCACCTCACCCGATCTGTGCGCATTCAGCGTTCCAGTATGCATATTCAATCATATTTAAATTTAAAACAAAAACATATTTTCATGTGGTCAACATGCAGAATGTGAGCTGTCCGTTCGCAACACTGTACATCATCACATCTTATGGCAGGTTTTTGCGCGATTAATTGATAACGGGATGTTGTATTAGAGCTATTGCGCCATTCCGTCTTTGATAAGTGACATTACGCAATAATTTTCATACGAGTTTTACCGTAATAATGAAATAAATTATCTTTCAAAATATTTCAGATTCGATGCTCGATTGATTCCTTGTCGAGCTGTGAAAGTGGAATCGGTCCCATCAAGCACTACTAACATGATGACACCAATTGTGCCATCAGGTGTACTTCATCCGTCAAATTGAATAAATAAGATGGTGGTTTTTTTTAAAATTAGAAACTTACGTTTTAGATGGTGGGCATCTAATTAGGTTATTCGGGTGGGTTGGAACTTATCGCGTTTTGTGAACATTGACAAAACATATGTTTATCAAAATTTCGATATGTTGTTTATTCTTACACCTTTGTTTTGTGCAATAACGTTGCTACAACATTTTTAAACGAAATTTGGTCGCACATTGCAACGGGAAAATGTTAATTTTATATTGTTGTGTATTCAAGTCTGCGGGGAGTCTTCTTACTATTAGGGTGTCCGGAAAGTTCGTTTACTTGGTCATCTAAAATGAATGCGTGATTCAATTCCCCATTTCTGGAGTGTTATTTGTGAGCAAAGAACGGTGCTGTACTAGCACTGAATTAAAAGATGATTGGATTAGTATGACCGTTTCTACATTGATTTTAGTGATTTGATTTTATCACGACCAAGCGAAATTTTCATACATCGTGTTAGCGTGCATCTACTGAAGTATTCGCTCTAACTTGTCATACGTGATCCACTAGTAATTGGGCACCGATTACCTAGTTATTTTGCCTCAGCCCCTTCTTACGGCCGAAAAATCGTTAGGTATTCAAACTGACAGGTCACAAAAAATGAAGTTGAAAAATGAGTAAGTACACTAGGGAGTCTCAGCGTTTTGCTAGACAGGTGAGATATGCGTCGTATAGTGGACAATGGAGTACTATCTTTTAATTGAGCTAATTGACATTAGTCTGGCTCTTTTACCTTATGAGAATAATACGACTATGCGACAAAAAATGGGGTTTTCAGCGTTTAACAGAGTAACAAGACCGTAATCTCAATTCTTGAAGCGGGAGTACCATGTTTTACAAAAGCTAAGAGTAAGGGGAGCCACCCAGCATCAAATGGAATAATTTATCTTTGCGGAACGGCCGAGGATATAACAATGGAAAACCAAGTTTTCACTAGGCCGTGTAAAGTCACCACCACTAAAATAATTCTAAAATATTTCGTAGTGATGCAATATTCTTCCAATTCAAAACAAAAATTGCACGATACATTGCTCACGAATAGAACTGCAGAAATGTGGAATTGAATCACGCGTTCATTTTTTATGACCAAATGAACGAACTTTCCGGACACCCTAATACTTGTGCTAAGTTATTAGGTTGAACAGAAAGTCTTTATAAACTTTTTATTTCCCTTCTTCTGACAATAAAGCGCAAGAGCGAAATCAAACGTATGCACCATTGTTATCTTCAACAAATGTCCAACGTTCAGGCAACTTATGGATTCCCTCCTTGTTGAACCCATCTCGGCGCGAATCAAAATATTGCTTGAGTGCGGCCTCGATCGCCCCACGGGAAGTGAAGGATCTCTGATCGAGATGACGGGTCAGATCCGAGAACAACCAATAATCCGAAGGGGCCAAGTCAGGAGAATACGGTGTATGAGGGAGAACCATCCAGCCATATTTGGACAGCTCCTGCTTGACCTGCCGTGCAACATGGGGTCGGGCGTTATCGTGTTGATAATACACTTTCTTGCCGTTCAGGGCAGATTGTGCGAATTTCTTCTTCAGATTCCGTAGTTGTTTAGTGTAGACATATCCAGTAATTATCCGCTTCTCGGGTAGGAGCTCCCAGTAAATCGGGCCATCCACTTTCCACCAGGCAGAGAGCAAGATTTTCATAGGGTGAAGGTCAGGCTTTGCGACGTCCTGTCGGGTCTCATTGGCATCCACCCACTGTGCCCTCCTATGGTGATTCTCATAGCAGACCCACTTCTCGACCCCTGTTATGAGACGGTCCAACCTTCGATCTCCAGCGTGAAGAGAGTAGAGAAAGGGAATCGTCGACACGGTGGTCAAACTGGTCTTGGGTCAATTTGTGGGGTATGAAACGGCCTAGCTTCTTCTTCTTGCCAATGGAGACCAATCATTTTACGATGGTGCTTTGCGATACCCCAAGTGTGGCTGCCATGTCGCGGGTATTTGGAAAGGATCCAATTCCACTACGATCCGTAGCGCATCCAAATCCAGCTCGGGTGGCCTCCCAGACCGGTCATGATCATCCATGGAAAAGCCCCCCTTCTCGAAGAGTTGGTACCAATTGCGCATGGTCTGGTAGTGAGGGGCATATGAATCGTACACTTCAGCCAACTGACGTTCCTATTCCTTCATTGTAGTGTGAGAGAGGAATACGAATAACAGAACGTTGCGGATGTGCAAGGCCGTGGGAACAAACATCGTGGTCTTACTAGTGGCAGAATGAAAGGCGTGGAATGGGGAGTTGTTGACCACATAGTCCCTTTGTCATGTGTTATTCACTAGAGGCGAGGGTACACCAAATGTCTCGTGCACTGAGCAGTGATCCAGCAAAACAGTTTATAAAGACTTTCTGTTCAACCTAATAGATAGCAAGATATGCAGTAACGTGTGCTTGTTTTGTCCACCAACCTTGACGGTTGATTCGGCAAACTCACCACAGTAAATTCGCATTACATTATTTTGTCATCATAACTTTCAAAAATAGAGTTGTTGGTGTACGATCGTTACTGCGTCAAGAGTACTTAACCACCAAAATAACAAAAACATCTTTACGCGACCAAGAATATATTTTCCAATAATTAAAAGGAGGGGTACTTTAAGGTTATATGTGGACATCGAACATTATAAAGCACATCAAGATCGTAAAATACATTTATCCAAGCAGCAAAATAATAGTACTTCAACTCGTAACAAATATGGTGTTATATAATTTCGAAAGCAAACGTATGTACATATGCTTGAATATGTTTATATTGAGATTAATCAATGAGACTCCAGATGAGCGAAAATGTCGAGCAAATCTGCAAGTATATTTATCATCAGTTTTTACTATTGCATGTTATAAAGAACATGCAGCTATTTAGCTCGCTCACTTTGAATTTTGCGACTTTCCTTTTCTTGGAAATCGCAGTCAGACGATCGCTCGATCAAGAACTATAAAATAATAATATACAAGTATTGCCCTCATTTGGTCAATATTCTCATACATTAATTACCTGCTTAAGCCTGTTCAAAGTCACTGAGTGTTTCTTCAAATTTGGGAAGCACGAAGAAGAATCGGCCTGCTCAAGCACCCGAATGATAGCATCGACCAAGTCAAAACACTGAAAATACGAGACATTATCAATATCATTGACTAAAAATTCTATATTTTGAAGGCTCGAACCGTTTTCGGATCTACACGTTGATGTTCGAGTTGCTTAACAATTTCATTGAGAAGGGCGGAAGGTGTGGTGCCCATGTTGCAACCTGCACAACGTTCACAACTTTGTTGTTACAAATTTAGAGTTGTAGTTCAAATACCTTTGAGCGCCAGCTCCAACCCATGTGACGAGTTCTCGGGATATTGATGAAAAGTGAAGTCGACGAAGTGAGTCATGCAGATCTGAACAAATACACTTTCTTTCAATGTAGTGCTGAAATATACAATGGTTTTATTACATTGTATAAACAGATGTGAGATTATAGATCGAAAATATATGGGATACCTTTCTCATAACGGATGCCAATTGTTTGTTCGTACAAGAAGTAGCTGCAGTAACATTGATCAATACGAGGGGCATGAGAGGCCGAAGTTGGACTGGAGATATGGCAGTTGTGTAAGAGATGGAGAATCGAGCTGAAAGGTACTAGGTCGTATGAAAATGAACCAAAAAAATAAAATTTTTGTGTTTTCTAAGATTCATGTCTTCATCAAAAAATAAGTATGATTACAATTATAAACATACCTAGGAGAGCTGTAGCCCGTTGGCATAATTCCGGTTTCTGCACCATTTCACTCAGCCGTTTGAATGTCTCAACCTGTAACAAAGCATGTATTGCAATTCAAACAACGAAATGCTTCCTCACAGAACCGTGAGGATACTCACAAATTCTGCGGAAGAAAGTAGCTCCGGATGGAAGCATTCGATCACACCGCTGGATAGAGGAAACCCGCCCATAACGAGATCAACGATTTGGCCGTACTCATCGGGTCGGTAAATGATGAAGGACTGGAAATAAGACAAACGTTATATTTACACAATTTTCAAGATATTGAGTTCATAATCGCAAGTGATTACCATCTCCCCATTCCCCTCCTTATCTACTCTGCTCTTAAAGTTGATAAAGATCCAAGATCAGCGAATAGAGAAAGAGTTACATTTGCCAGTGTTTTCAGGGCTTGATTCAGGGATGTCATCGCTGTAGGAAATGTGTTGAGCGAGGACGACGACGAGAATATACGGGCAAACAGGAGGCAAGCAACTTTCTGCAATGAATAATTTCCTAAAATATGCTTTAAATTAAAGCCAAACCTCCACGTGGTCTCTATCCACTGTTCCCGAGACGGAATCGACGAAGGAACAGAGCTGTCTGCAAAGAATGGCATACAAGTAATGCTTTGGCTTCCCGCGTTCTTACTAGATCAAATTGGGGTCGTCAGGTGTTTTGGCGAAAGAATGTGAGCAATGAAGAACCAATTACTCGAATTAAGAACTCTTGCTCTTACCTCGCAATGTGCTCGATGCTCGCACAGTGTAGTGCTGCCATATCCGTTACCAAGCGTTGACATTCGTTGACTGTAGCGGCGCGCTCCTCTCTATGATCAAATATACAACAAATTCAGCTGCCATTCCTCACCTGTTCACTGTTTTTGCAGATTCGGCTATCTTGTTCACCTTTGTGCTCTTAACCTGCAATTACAGCCCTATTATTTGAGACAAAATGATCTGGGAATCAAATGATGCAATAGAAGGGTATGTTCGAACGAGGTAATCAATGAATACAGGCAATCACCTTGACGCTCCTCACTGCCGGTTTCTGGCACGCGGGTGAGCAAGTGACCATGATGTCGAGGTGGACGGATGTGGGAGTGTGCAGCTTCTTCAGAATCTCACAGTACTCGATGTCCTTCTGTTCAGTGTTCTTGGTAGTATTCGAGAACTTGCTGAACAGGATAATCATTACGCGAAATCAATGGGCTACTCACAGGATATGGGATAATCGTTTTGTGTTAATTTTATGCACACGCTAGAACGGAAAATACGATTTCTCGAATTTCGAATAATAACGATAATCATGGTCTACTCACTCAGCCAGCTCCGATAGACTGTTCAGAATATTGTTCACTGTCAGATTGAGTAGCTCATCGCTTGTAGTCGACCTGAACGGTAGTTGATACTTTGTTAAAATCGATTTTTTTCTATACCTCTCCAGCTTGGGAGGTGGAGGCAGTGCTGGATGTTCTGGTAGTAAAGGAAAAGGTAGAGCTCTGGAGCCGTGACGCCCTAATTAGCAATTGTATCATATTTGCAAAAATGTTGTGAAGTTATGCAATATTTGCTCACTCATCGGTGCTCGCTGATACCCATCGACTGTTCTGCTTTTCGAAGGCAAAGGACGCCCTTTCAGGTGGCAGAGTGTAGCGTACATCTGCAAGAATTTAATCACTGTATTTGGAAAAAAAAACTATGACTAACCTTGGAATCATCATTTCTTAGAGCAGTGATCATTTCCATGTTCACAAAATCGAGCCAGGGAGCCTGAATTTGAATGAGTTATCACTATTTCATGGTTGAGTCACTTACTTTATCATCTTCAGCAAGAACCGCGCGCAGCAAATGGCCGAGATCCAAACGGGAGAAATCACTGAAAGTTTATGTTTCAGAATGGTTTTCATCTAAAAACGGAATATTTCAAAGATATCTTGTTAAGCTCCAAGAATAGATCAAATTTCGATGCGAGATGACAACTCGTTCGTGTTCGGGATTGTCGAAAAAAATATAGTCACCCAAATGTTGTAGGGGATATCTCCGCAACAGCCTTTATCCATCTCGCCACGGCTTTAGGCAGAATCTTCAGTGGTCCATCAGGGATACTGTAGAGGAAGTCCTGAAATTATCACTTCGCTCTGATAATTTTTGTTATGGTTAATCACAGTAGGCCTTACCTCAAACGATTGCCATTTTTCCTTATTTGTTGCGACATACTTGTTCGCAAGTTGCAGCTTCTTTCTGGGGAAAGGCGATAGTGATTAATTTGAATCGTCATTCAGTAAACTCTCAACTGACATACCCATTGGCGCTTCTCGGAGTGAACAACTGCTGCGAAAGTCGTTGAAGCGTAAGAGCGAGCACCGGCAAATCTCTGATAATTGTAGTTGCGAAGTGAAAATCAGCCCCAATTATAATATCGATTGTGCTCGCTCACTTATTAACTTTATCCGAACTTTTCAACAATCTGGAGAATTCCATCCATCGGAATACCGGTAGTCTCTCCATCGGGAGTGAGTAAGGCGATTTGGTTGCTGCTTCCTATAAAATTCCACTGTCTTCAAATCCATGACGATAAGCGTACCGCCATTGCTTCCTCTAGCGTCGCATCCTCATTCTGAGAGAATTTCTCGTAAAGAGCCGTGTGGAATGCCCCGAATGCATCGTCCTCCACACACAGGCACACAAACGACGCCCAAGTGGAGACGGAGAGGTGGCTGGAATATGCATGTTTAGACACATTGATTTATTGAAAAATATTTACAATATCTTCAGATAACTGACGACGAATTAAGGGCATTTGAAATCTACCTGAACATACAACGACACACAATTTGCCTATCTATGAGCGATAATTCAGACCATCGAATCACGAATCCCTATCAGTTAAGTCATGGAATATCATATCAAATGGTAGAGCGAGCAATGACCTCGACGGAATAAAAGGTGGTGGTGATGCATCTCCATACACCTTGTAGAGATATCCTTGAGTGGATTCGTCCCATGTCGAGAGCATCTGCTAAATCCACGTTATTCATTCTGACTAGGAGAGTTCGTGACTTGTTCGTGCGTAACATTTTAGCACGCGATAACGCAACGCTGACCGTATGCGCAGTTCGAAGCTGGTCGATAATTCCGAAGAAACCTTGAGGGTCCAACTCAAACGCCAGTCGAGCTACCGTTCCCAGCAATTGCAGGGAAACCTCAACGCAACTCGATAACATCATCGAAAAAAATCTGAGAGACATCAGTGCTGAATACAGTCGCTCGTTTCACCACCAGTGCATCGACCCAAACTCGCAAGAAGAGGGAAGGGTAGGCAACTTGACGAACATCATGCTGAAATCCAAATTATACAAAAAAATTTAATTAGTGTGTAAGGAAGACACTCAGAGATATTCAATGAAAATTAGATTTCAAGATAATACTCACCGTAATCGCACACGCTATTAATCGAACAATGCGGGTGAGCTCGGAAGATGGACCAGCGTAAAGTTGATACGCGTACGAGCTCTGATCCGAATGGATCACTTGTTCGAAGACTGGCTGAAAACTGAACACACAAGGTATACGCTATACTTGAATCAATAACTAACTTTTCATTCTCGGTTATCACTGAGGCTCGTTCGTAGTGGAGAGCTAGTGCACGAGTGAGCAGCACGGCGGCGGCGGTTGTAGCGCCCGTCGTAACATGAAGTGATAATAATAAATAATACCGCATTTGAAATTCCTATAAGGGGCATAGACTGATAACCTACCAGTTCTCCCAAGCACTTGAGGCCAGATGATGCGAATTCATCAGCGCTGAAATCACATAAAGTTAATACAATTGTATGTGGAAGCAAACCTCGATAAAGAATACTGAATTCCATTGAGAAATTTCGCAACGACGTCCGAATCATCAGCTTTTGAAATCTCCTGAAATAAATCGTAGTTCGATTTAGAAGCAGTAATCTTTGTCTAAGTATTTTGAGGACTAAATGGAATGAAATCTATGACCTCATGCCGCGTTTGATGTATTAACGCATAATGACGTCGTAGTTATCATCGGACATAGTGTCGTATTTTACGTAAAAATGGCTCAGAAATATAAAAAAAACCAAACACTAATACCTGATTGGGGAGCTTCAACCTAATCAATTGCTGCCAGCAGAATTGCGAGAAGTTCTGGTCGTACTCAGTAGAGTAGAGGAGTCTGCTCAGAGTGGCAATGACTCCGGATGTGCGAGTGGATTGTGCGATGTGGGCCTTGAATAATAAAAAGCTTTTCGAAAGTATCCTTTTCTAATTTTTGTGTGTAACAATATGAAAAATGGTAATTCATGTAATCTTAAATTGGATACTTATTCTGCAAAATTTTTCGAAAGCGGAAAGGCGAGGGCAAAAAATCCAGGATCTCACCTTGAGCACTGTCTCAGCGCACATTTTGTGCACTTTCACGTCGAGCCACAGCTTCTCGCCCGATTCATCGTTGCCCCAATTGAGTGCAGAAAGTACCCTCCTAGCGACTCGGTTTCCAGGAGTCTCCGGAGCACGACCGATGAGCCATTTGCCTGAACAACGTTTTGAGTATTAGCAACTATTTGCATAAAAGGAGTCTGAAACTGACATTGCTATTTAGAGTTCGATAAATGATATCACGATAGTGTGCTCGAGAGTGTGTAACATGACCCGAACTACGCAATAAACAGATCATAGAGATGACTTAGAGGACTTACCAAGCACTCCACCAACCACATTCTCATCAATCCTGCACAGGTGCAGAGGAGCGGAGGCGAAGATGTCCATAACGTGCTAAAGATCAAAGATCGGAAGGTTTATAATAGTATCGGCAAATCGAGTTACCTCTTCGATGTGGTCGATATTTCGATCGATAATGTTGATGAGAGCATCCAGTGCAGATGGATTAGCGTTGAGGATGGTTGCGATTGTTTCTCGTCCGACCTTTAATGGGACATTTACTGCCTGAAAAGCGGAATGGTATAAGCTCGAACCTTGTACAGTGATTCGCGCGTGATCTCGTCGATGAAGCAGACCTGAAAGTTAAGTATTTTATTAAAATTATTGGTAAGTCTTACCTGAACAGCCTCTCTCAGGAAAGGACTTGGATCAGCGGATGAGTGGACAACGAGAGCAGCCAGAGTCTGCACTAGGAACACCGTATCCTGAGCGCCGGCGGATTCGAGACGCTTTGCGAGAGTGCCTGCATGAAAGTGATGACAGGAAAACAAGAACCCGCCAGTCAGGGAGTAGTGCGCAGACTCGTTTCGTTGTTGCAGAAGTTGCCTATGAAATAGTTGTGGCACCGGCGAACTTACTCTTTCGCATCTCCTGCGCGACATCTATGGGCGGCATAGTGATCAGCTCTTGAACACTCTTGCAATCCTCGTACCCACTCTTCCTGTAAGTTCGCTCATACCACAGGCATTTATCACCGATAGTTACCCACACCGGCGGCAACCACATAACCCCTAGTCAGTGGTGCACGGAACTGGTCAATTCGCAGCCAATGCTGGGCAACTATGAGCGTGACCTACCGTAGTAAGTATTCCACTCGAAGTCTGCACTCTGGTGAGATGGTGTCATACGGTAGATCGATCAGATACTGCCATAAGCCGAGACTAAAACTAACGTATCCATTAGACTGGAAAGCGTCACCAAGATCATGAACAACTTATGCATCAAATCTCCTATTGAAAATCCTGAATTGTAACTAAATTAGATTTGCCCGTTACCTTCTATTCTCCATTACGTAGCTCACAGCCGACAGCGTGACTCTGTCCATTTCCTGTTGAAGAATCTGAATGGTATAGGGATTCAGCATAGCTCGAGTGGATTTCCATTGGCAGGCAAGCTCCCGAACGGACTTCCTGAAATTGTAAAATATAGCGTTACCCATTTTCCGAAGTTGGGAAAAAATAACATCACATAATCAAGTAGCACGGCGACGATTGAGCGTTATGAATAATTGCAGTTAATTGCATTTTTTAATGGTTTACCTGATCGCCATTCCAATCTGCTTGCAGAATGCTTTGTACTCCATTCTCGAGTAAGTATCCAGTCCGACTCGGTAGATCTTCATGAGCAGCAGTTGGAAGGCAACGATAGATAGGAAATTGTCGGTCGGGTTGTACTCCTCTGTAAAATGTTGATTTAACAGCTATTAGTGGAAAACATCATACTAGTAATTGCAAAATGGCGGAGTTGTAGCTGTCAACCCATATTTTATGACAATGAATGCAAGTTGAAATCACATTCAAACCGGCTTGCAGTATCATTCTTACTACAAAACTAATAAACCTACTGAAGTGTTCCATGGCGATCGAGTAGAAGTCAGCTATGGGAAGCTGCTCCAGGAGCTTTGTCAGATCCGACTCCGAGATGATCTTATCGTTATCACCTGAATTACTCCGAGTAGTCTAACCTCTAAGTATTTAAGCTAATAACCTTCCGAACGCTCTTTAGAATCGTTTCTCTTTTCGTCCGTCACAGCGAGGAATGATTCCCGGGCCCTGAAATCAAGCTAGGTGAAACCATGATCTGTGAGCATATCGCGTTCACTGGCATATTATACATCCCATCTGCAAGACTAGGCAGAAAAGGTCAGTGCCAATTTAGTAGAATTTCAATTAGACAGCAAAAAACCTCACTTAATCGGATTCATCAGCTGTGTAAGCATAGCAATGCAGTAATCGATCTTCAGCTTGTCGCGAGAAGCCGGTGAATGGACGAACGTCTAGAAACCATTTATTTTTCGCTGTTTTTTCACGTTTTACGACTTCTACGCACCTAGCACCACTAACACTGGGCTAGCAGTGTTCTACATCGAGATGAGTCTCGAAGACTGGTTGTACCTTTGCGTTGTTTACTCCAAAAGTTGTTTACTCCCCGTTTACCCTTTCTTTACTTCGTTGTTTACACCATACATTCCCCAATACGTACCTGAATCAGAGGCGCAGTCCACTCCGCTGATGGAGAAGGCATGCGCAGAGCATGACACAGCAGCCAGAGACCATCCGTTGCCAGGCACAATTTGTGAAGAGCGCTAGTCTGGATATTATCATCATCAATACATACTTCTAACCTTTACCTATTATAGGAAACATATTTTCATTCAATTATGGGGTGAACATGTACAAATAGAGTATTATTATTATTATTATTATTAGCAGATAGATCTAACCAGCTCAGTAGTCCAGACAACCGCTGCGTCTTTGCATCTCTTCGGCAGATTTGGGGTGCGAAGGAAGGAGAAGAGATCGGATAGGGAAGCGCGCAAGCGACGGCGGTACGGCTGATCATCCAGAGGTTCATCGTACACTAAAATCAGATTATATATCGTCATTCATATTCTTCCAATTATCCAATATCCACATGTCCTCAACATGCATACATCTCTCTTTCTATTTATTTATTCCAATCTGCTCAAAACAAGATTTGACTTACGCATAGGTGGCGAGTTGGACGATACTTCATTTTCCACAAAGAATGCCTTGTTTATATCTACTATTGTCCATTGGATCTGAAAGATTCATATCATATTTCATTTTTGTTGAACTCGAAATTTCTTTAACCATTAGAGCAATTTATACAAATGTGCCTGTTACACAGCCATATATCGAAATGTGGACTTTGCACCAGTGTTAACTTGCATACGTAATAACCATTTCAATGTTTGCAATATTTTTTCACCTGTAGTGCGAGTGATCTAGCCTTCACCTCCTGGCACAACACCTTTTTCAGAGTAAGATCTCGATTCTCTGCTAGGAGCTTGCTGAAAATGTTGTGTGATCGCTCGGTGGGAATCGATAATTTCTAGTAAATCAACCTTATCTCCTCCAGCTGCTCTGCATTCATAACGGCGATCTCGAACTTTCCCACACCACTGCCTTGCTGGTATTCTTCACATGTGCCCTGGAATGCCAAATTATATTTCAATCTAAACAGATTCGCAAAATTTCAAAATAACTAACTGAGTGATTGTGAATCCTTGGCTGCATAGTCCACATACGTGACAGGCAAGCGTCGAGAACGGCCGAATTAACTGTTCCGTCAGACTGAATTAAATTATTTATAAAAATATTAAATCAAAAATACCATCGATATTTGAATATCCTCGCACGCTTTCTTGAACCTCTGCAGAAGTTCTGCTAGTGGTCCGTTAGGGTTTTGCTGAAAGTCATGTTTGCTAACATGTATAAGTTCATGTTGTGATAGTAATTTATGTATATTTAGCTATGCATAATATACAGTCGCGCCAGAAAGTGAGTAGACGATTTTTATTTTTGATATATCTTTTGTCGTAGCTGATTTCGTAATTTGGATGCTGTGGTACTATATACCAAATCCATCGAGGAATACGATGCGAGTATTGCGTCATCACGTGCTTCATAACTGATTGCGTAGTGATGACGCAATCGAATTTCACTTTTTCAAACAGGCGTTATTCTTATACAGATTTTTTCCAGATTTCCAAACTTTCTGATGTTGGAGATAGGACCGAGGCCTATCCAAAATATTAATTTGAAGTTGCTGCTCGGTCGCACATTGGCTGCAGCCTTGCTGCAAAATCTAAGTCGAAAATTCAGATCTCGGCTTCTACACAACCTAGAGACTCGTTTAAGGCACCAAAATGATCGCCGTCGTGAGTCCAGGTGATCCTGAGAATATAAAAACAATATCTTGAAATTTGCCCTGAGGGCGTGAAAAAATCACTTTTTCACATGACCACTTTTTGGACATTCATAACTTTTCGGGAAATGTATTTAAAAATCTGGTTTTTGCTTAGGCATGTTTAAAATGTTTTATTTATATGATTCCCGACTTATTAGAGCGTTTGGACATCTTTCCTATCCGCGGCGATCGTTTTTCAGATGCACTTTCCAGTCCCGGACTCGCTATTTTCGTCTGCACTCTCTCTCCAACTTTGCCCAAAGTTATTAAAACATCCCAAAAAACTGGAATTCAGTTCTTCAGAACGTGTTGGAGATGTACACACAATAACAAAAGTTTTCCTTAACTTTCTCTCAAACTTGTTTTCGAAGGGCCATGCAATCAGGACCATTATGCACCTCCGAAAAACGATCGCCGCGGTCCGGAACGATATCCAAACACTCCGAAAAGTTGCAATTCATATATATATATAATATTTTGAACATGACTAAGCCAAAACCAGATTTTTAAATACATTTCCCGAAAAGTAATGAATGTCCAAAAAATGGTCATACAAAAAAGGGATTTTTTCATGCCCTGAGGGCAAATTGATAGGTTTTGTTTTCATATTCTCAGGATGTACTTTACTCACGATGACGATCATTTTGACGGTTTGAACAGATCTCTAGCTTCGTACCATACATTCCCCAATTAATAACTCAGCTTGCCTAGAAGCTGAGTTATTAATTTTCGACATCGATTTTGCAGCAAGGCTGCAGCCAATATGCGATCGAGCAGCAACTTCAAATTTATATTCTGGATAGGCCTCGGTCCTATCTCCAACGTCAGAAAGTTTGGCAAGCTGGAAAAAAAAAGAAAAAATCTGAGTAAGAATAACGTCTGTTTGAAAAAGTGAAATTCGATTGCGTCATCACTACGCAATCAAACGATGAAGCAATTGATGACGCAATGCACGCACCGTATTCCTCGAAGGATTTGGTATATAGTACCACGACATCCAAATTTCGAAATCAGCTACAACAAAAGTTATATCAAAAATAAAAATCGTCTACTCACTTTCTGGCGCGACTGTAGGTTGTATAGGTTTCACGCTGTAATATTTGCTGCCATTTAGGTTAGGCGTTTCCACTCAATTGTGGACATATATCGCATACGAGATCAGATCGTCCTTGCTACACAATCTAAAACTAAAACATACCTCTTCCATGCAGAACTGATCCACCAGCTCCTCGGATCCTTTGTATAATGCGTTTTTATAGCTCATCATTATCCATTCCTGAGATCATGTTTTTAAAATGTGTTGTTGTTTCATTGGAAATCCTTAGTTCTTTCAAACACTTGTTCTTACCGCACTAGGTATCTCCTCTTTCCGAACCTCCTGCCCGTTCAGATTCGGGTACGCAACAGGTGTGACGTATCCGCTTGCGATCGGGTCGGTCACCTGTAGAGATTTCGTACGTCCAGTACAGGAGACTTCGTAACTCGGGAAATCTACATTTTGTGCTCTCTAGACCTGTCGAATGGCGAGGGAACGTGGGAAATAAAGAGTCGATTACGAATTTCGAATTCTTCTTTACGGGAAACTGTAAACTCACCGAAATTGACTCAAGTGGTGCCGTTGGCTCAAGTTCAGTTGCTTCTTCAGCCTCGAGCACTGGATACATCATACGCCCATGTCCCGATTCTGATCCAGCTTCGGAATCCTTCGCTTCAAGGACATCAACAGATATTCTGGAAAGTAATACAAATACTGTATTAATTTGTACAATGAGCTACCTCTCAGCGACGTCTTCATTGGGTTGTTTAGTGCGAGGGAAGATGTAGCGAGCAGGAGGCTGCGTGGGCTCGCTACAATCCGTGATGAAATCAACAGAGGTCAACGAAATACGTTTCTCGGGCAGTACAAGGAGTCAATCGATATTTATAGTGAGCACAGTGAAATGATCAAAAGAACGTGCGAAATTGGCCAAGGTTCTGCTTACCTCGACTGCTCCTCCCGATAGTGGATTTCCTCAGGATCGGGTGAGGCACACTTCTCCCTTTCTTCAGCCAGAGGAGCTGATATCATTGTATTTGTATGTGTAAAAATATTAAACTGGAGGTATTACCGACCAATTGGCTCGGTGCCTGGTGCAGTGGGCACGTCAGGGAGAGAATTCAGATCCCCTCGTGGACCTCCTTGAACAGCATCCTTTTGTTTGACAGGCAAAATGGGTAAGGTAAGTTCAGCGACTCTTGTGCGATTCTTAGTTTTATGCTTGCGAACTGCTTCCATGCTGCGAAGTTGCTTATCATTGATGATAATTGTTTCGAAATTGCAACAAACATTTACTCGATTGGTTATGACGAAACAGTTGAGCAAAATACATCAAACGCATTTGTGCACGTTGCAGAAGTTTCAGAAACGCGCACACTTACAGGAATACAAACTTTACAAGAACGCGGGCACATCTCCCATCTACGAATAGATTTTCTCCAATTGATAGCGCTCATTGATAATCAGCGGCGTGGAGTCATTAGTGCACGCACAGTTCAAACAAATTCAAACGAGAAATCGAACCATTGTGGGTTGTGGATTGGGAAATTTGCGGGACAAGTGGCTACGCATATTGCACGCGTCCATGTCATACACGTCCTTGAGCAAGCTCGCAGTGACAAATCGGTTGGCATCGTACATGGGGGGCGTATATCGCACACAATGTTGAATGGACACCAGTAACGTCAAGATCAGGTGTTGAACCACTGTTCTCGAAACTATCCCCACTATGGATTATCAAATGCGATGGTTGTATCTTGTGACTATGCTAGGCTTTAAAACTACAGAATTTCTCAAGTAGATATAGAAGAGCGTGCAAGACGCGCGAAGAGAGACGGTCAATAAACAGCTACTGTTTCGAAAATATTGAATGTGAGAGACGGAGTGTTGAGAACTGAGAAAAGTGTATTGGGCGCATCGATTAGATATGACTATCGGTTTACGATTAATAAGTAGACCACAATTCTGAAATGAGAACAGATGCGGAACCACACGAGATAAGTATCGAGATTGGAGCAGAGCCAAAGGTTAACAGGCTGTACAAGTGATGAGAATGCTCAGCGCATTTACTGCGCGTGCGCATTTATTGTAGTCCGATTGTGAAAGTGGGTAAATAGAGCGCAGATAACGGTGTGTGGACGGACAATGGGAACTGAGGTTTTGAACCAGTCAAGAGAGAACAAGGGCGGAATGAATTGTTACATAAGTTGTTGAGGTGAGTAATAGTAAAACGAAGAAGGTTGCACAAGAGCTAGAAACGCGGTGAGAGGACGCTCACAGAGTGACGAGAGAAGTGAGATGGACAAAGAAAGAGAGAGCTCGCGAGTCGATTCTCTCCCCGTCCTCGCAGCCTTTCGAAATACGGCTGTTTACTCGCGCCCAAATTATGAAAGAGAACAGATCGACAAAATGTGATGCGATAATTTAACATAGAGTATTTAGCTCGGTTTTTGAGATGTTGACCATTTTTGTCAGCGAATTCCTGCAGCTCAAATGTTTTAATTATGATGATAACTGATCGAATTTGACACGTGAATAGCACACACGATTGATAATTTTACACCTCTGCACTGGATGTGTGGGTTTCCTAAAAAAGAAAAGGAAATTGAAAATTCGACAGGGGAATCTCAACGTTTTCGAAAGTTGCGTAGAACGAAATATTCCGTAGTGCATTTCCATTTTTCCAGTAACCGATCACATTTATTTTGAATCGCACGAAATCGATCGTATGTATGAGAAATCGATCCTCTAGAAAGTTTGCATGGCTAAAATTTCACAGCCGTGTCCGTATTTTCGGCGACAGCACCTTATTCGATGGCTCGCATTCAGATGAATGTGCTCGTAAGCTTTTAGCTGCGTCTTTCCATTCGTTTTCAAGAATATTACCTTTGAACTGAGCGTTGCTAAAATTTACATTCAGAAGAAATGATCGATAGAGCTCGAAAAATGAGACGGGTCTCTTAGAGGTCAATTTTGCTCTATCTGTCACTGAAAGCAAGATAACTGCTCTCAAAGTGGGAGATGCCTAGATCTAACCAAATACTGACTTGAGCTGTGATTCATGAAGCACTCTCGTATATCTTGATCATTCTGAATCACGCACGAGTGATCTCTTTTCAAATTCTCACAATTTTACGATGGCAAGAATCAGATATTTCAATGCCAACCTCGAATTCACGTCGCTTACATGAATTCGAGGTTGTCATTGAAACTTCGATGGCTCCATCGATTTAGCGTACGTTCTAATTCATTCTCGACGGTTAATAGTGTTTGGACACACACACAGTTCGTATTTAAGATCCCCCGCATACGCGAATTTCATCAGTCGACGATTTTCCTTACCTTCGTCCCACTACAGTATTCCATGCTGGCCTACACCATTGCTCTTCTTCCTTTGGCGCTTGCGTGTGCACCAGAAAACGGAACGGGTAAGTACTGTACTGGGTGTATACTCTAATCTCATTCAGTCATGCATTTATTCCGTCAGCGTTATAGTGCAATAATGGCATGAGGGGGTGTGCAAGAAACAATGTTTATCTTCCATGTAAAGAAACACGTACCACTTCCATTCGAATCATACCGTTCTCTCTCCTTGCAGGAGTTGTCACCGCAACGCCTCGGCTGACGTTCAACTACTCGTCGCCTCTGTCATGGACATACTTCGCCACTCCGTAAGCTAGAACCTGCTCTTTGCCACAATTTAAGTCAAGCTTTCTATTCCAGGGCTGGTGGGCAGTCCCTGAACGCTGCTTATGCCCAGAAGCGCATCAATGCGGATATCCAGTTCGCAGTGCGTAGATGAATCGTCATTGGGTGTTAAGAGTAATTTCAAATTTGCGAATTTAGGTGCTCAATGCCTTCGAATCGTTCGGCTACAGCACGTCTGGAGTAGTAGTCAACAATGCCGTACAGCCGGAGAACGTCCAAATTTCGGCAGATGCAACCTGCGGTGCTTGCATGTGCGCTGCCGTAGACGGAGTTGTGACGATTAAGTGTGCGGCAGATGTGAGTAGAGTTGTCAATGAATGACACGCAAAAGGTAAACCTGCAATGCGCGCAGGGAACACTGGCTTCAGCTACTCTCCATTCTCAGCTCTCATCCATCACAGTCGCATCTCAGATCGCTCTGGCGCAATCCAACGTTAGTTATTTATGAACCTGACAAAGCGAACAATATTTGTTCAGATATACGTAGTATTCTTTACAGTACGTTCATCATTTTCAGTGGGAGACCATCGCGATCAAGGTGTGGGCGAACCTAATCGTCGATGCCGGAGTAAAATTCTACGGATTGATCGAAGTCAGGGCTTGAACTCGATGAAGATTCAATCATAGATTTCTTCCGTCAACCAATATCAGTTACGTCATGAATCTCAGTAATTTCACGAACGATAAACGAATGCTCCATCGATATCTTTTATTTTTTACATTAGTTAATCCACAAATCGATATTTATCACCTCAGGTCTTAGAGAGAGATATCGTACGAGAAATAATCGGTGAGGACTCACTGAGGAGGGATGAAGTTCCAATGAGAAATATAATTTGTTATGATATTATTGTATTTCTAAAACTGTTTTTGAAGATGTTGCTCATGGAAAGTCAGAGGAGGATGTAACATTGCCTCCTGCAGAACTCAATGAGATAAGTAATGGGATTTGAACTGCGTCAGGAGTATCGTAAGAAATTACACGTGGTGAAAGTGTGTTTCTTGTAGTCACATTGTAAAATTGTGTAAATAACACGAAGAATGGTTTGCATCTGATCAAGTACATATGTCGAAGCATGGACGAAATTTCGCGGAAACGATGAGAAAAAAGCTTTATGTTGCTGAGATGACTAATATTGCAGGGAGGAATGTTGCACAATAGCACGCAAGTCGAGTGAAAACGCACTAGAGAGACGAGTGAAGTGAGAGGGGTCAGAGAAAGAGAGAGAGCTCGCGCGTCGATTCTCTCCCCGTACCTTTTCGAAATCGGGTTGTTGACACGCGCCGAAATTATGAAAGAACACTGTTCGCCGCGATGTAATCAGATGATGTGGAGTAGTCTGCTTAACCGGCAATTCCGAGTTTCTAAGAGCCAATACTTTCTTTATTATTTGCATTATTTTCGATCATTTTCTCATTGTTTGCCCATTGCGTCATGGTTGTTCTCTACTCGAGTCTGTTACTTCCCTCTCCCCTGTACTTTAGGAACATTGGGATTCCTTCAATTTCCGATAGCATGCCTTTGAATCTCTAGCATTCGCTCTATCTACTATATTCCCACTGGCGCAGCTCATGCACTCTGGGAGGGCGGGAGTTGGCGGGAAAGCGAACATCCCTTCCACCATTTGAGCACTCTCGCTCATCTCACTATCTACCAAGCGTCACTCTCCATTAGTCATCGGCCGAGTGTGGTCGAACCTCTCCATCCCTCGTTTATTATTCGGGAATTGCATACTTATTTATTTATCATATCTTATGATGTTATAATATTCTATCAGGTTTTCTTTCTTCCAATGTGCCCCAAGTTGAACACCTTGTAGTACTTTATACCTTCTGGTATAGCTTGAGCGGGTTTGGAAAGGTCGAGTCAGGATAGCAAGTTAGTCGGGCCTAAATAACCAATTGCATTTCCTCGCCGATCTCACATGCCCGCACCTCTTTTCCGCTAATTGTTGTACCAGCTAAGCATGACGAATCCTTATCTACGGCTCTTTATGCGCTCGATTCCCCATCCTGACCTCGTCTGTCGTCACTTTAGGCACCAATTACCTCGGGATTAGAGTTCGTAATTCGAGTAATGGCATATTTACTCTAACAACTTTCTCGATAGGTCGAGCGATCATAGAGTGTGGCAAATGACGATACTTTACCCGAAGTACGATCCCTACTTTGTCTTACCCCGTGGCAGCGCTCCATTTCCATGCCCTATTCCCTCTGGCGTTCCTTCCTTTCGTCGGAAGAGCGGAGCCATAGGACGGAAGGCCCTCTCTTCCCTTATTATGCTTGTCTTCCTACAGCCATCCGCACATTCACCATTGATCTTGCGTTGCAACTCAACTTTCTCTCTCAATATTATATTTTAAACCATCTTATCGCCTCACCGTTCCCATATGTATGTTATAGCCGTTGTATTTAGACCATTACATCTTCCCAAAAGTATAACGCTTGTACACGTACTCGTTTCGAAACCACGTGCATCTCAATAATGCGTACATTTTAACAGAAGCTAAGTCGCTTCACTCATCTTCAAGATCGACTCCTCAAAGAGTCTCAAGAGGAAAATGGCCAACTACTTTACAGGAAGACAAACGGCAAGTCTAATTGTTCTTGCATCATTCTCACTAATTTCATGTTAGCACACTCGCCACGAGCGGTAAATATGTTATTAGTTCTCGTATTCAGTTAGTTCACAAAACACAAATTATAATCCATGTCACAATTTGTGTCGTTGAGAGTGATTATTGCAGAAGAACTCGAAGAACGCCTACGAAACACCGAATACTGCTTACAACAACAACGGCTACTATGGCTCGCCGCTGAAGACCCTCTTCAATCAGTACGCCAATGGTGAGGAGATTCTCCTATTCAATGTTTCAATGAATCACAGTCATTAATAACCTATCAGAATGGTTCCGAACATAATGTTCTTAGACTAAAATCATAAGCGAACCATCATTGACTGAACACATTATATTCTGAACTGGTACGTGTAATGTAGCATATCGAGAATTAACACCCGTTCATGTTCCGCACATTCCAGCGTGAGAAGCACCTTGCCCAATCCTGAATCATCAAATGGTCATTTCAGACCCCGAAGACAGGGACAAGGCGCCGGAGAAGATCGGCCCCAACGGCATTATGCGTCTGCTTACGGACCTCAGACTCGATGCCGAGGACAGAAAAGTGCTCATTCTCGCGTACATGATGGGCGCTGAGGTACGTCTTTTTATTATCCATTTTATTACAATGATCATATATGAGCACTTGCTCTCTTGATCATATTTGAAGAAGTGTGCGATACGATGATGAAGATATGCATGTGTTGCGAAGCCATCTAAGATCATTGGACAAGTGCACATAACGGAGTTTCTTGAAATCGCCATACGCAAATGATGTATTTCAGGTGATGAGCGAGTTCTCGTGGGAGGAGTGGGAGAAGGGCATGAATGCGTGAGTCCATTTCTAATTTTTTAGTACTAACGCCTTCTATTTTTTTAAAATATTGTTGTACTTTAAATAATAATAATATCATTTTCAGTATGGGCGCTAATTCCATTGATGGACTGCGCAGGAAATTGGATGAGCTCGACCGAGGACTAAAGACAAACTCGCACTTCGGGGTACTGTTACAGCGATTCTTTGATCTTCGAACAATATGTGGTCTAACCCTATTTACAATAAAAAATGAACGAATTCAGCCCCTGTGCAAATTCACCTTCACCTATGGAAAGATGGCGGGTTCGCGCAATCTCGACCTCGATACTGCCATCATCTTCTGGAAGATTCTCTTCAAGGATCAGGTAAAGGGATATACGAACTGCCATACGAAACGGATAAATTAGCCACACATAATTAGACAGGAATAAATCAATGAAGTATTCCATTCAAATGTTAATCGTTCAGTTCCCTCTGCTCGGTCTCTGGGAGGAGTTCCTGACCACGAAGTACAAGAAAGCAATCACCAAGGACGCTTGGAATCAGACGTTCGAGTTCGCGGATGCTATCAAGCCTGACTTCTCCAACTACGATCCGGTGAGCTCGATTCAAATGTTCATTTAGCTAAATATCATATACCACAATTCGCCTTAAAGCCTCTTCATTCCCCATATCTGGAGTTTCGATAATTGGGTGATCGTGGGATCATTTTCCGAACCATACTAGATTTTGAATATCAATTTTAATTTAAATATTTTAGGAGGAATCCTGGCCCACAGTCCTGGATGATTTCGTCAACTGGGCTCGTAAAAGATTCGCGAATAAGTAAAAGTAAACATCTACGTCATATAATCCCTCATCGATATCGCTGGTCCGAACGTATCTGGTCTCATGTCTTTCGCCTATCGCCTGATTAAATCGGTTTTTCATATGTGCTGTTGTTTTGTGGATGGTAAATCTGATCCATTGATTAATTTACGTACAATTTCATTTACAACTTTTGACAGATGGACGACTTGTGAAGACGGTTTTTCGACCCTAGATAGTAGGTTCTGCTTCTGAAACCAATCACGCATTCCCAATTTTTTTTTATTAATACTAGTGGAAATGAGCATGTATAACAATAATATTGTACAAGTTTACGCAATTGACGGCAACAGTTTCGCCTAATCTCGTTTTCATCCTACACTTCCCGGTTCTTAGCTATTAATTCCTCTTCATTCGTTGGCTTCTCGGGAGATGCCTGAAAAAATATTGTTGAAACAGCAATGCGGTACTTATGCGAAGTTAATAAAATCCGCTTCTTTTTTGCTAAAACGCAAATGCAATTACCTTGGCATCATCCTCCTTCAGAATACCCTTCTTGTACCAGTAATCAGTGGAGATTATGATAATTTCACCTAAAAACAGTTTATAAAGAGATAATTATGGATTCCTACTTCTCAATACGTCACACAAAGGACATGAAAGTAGTCTGTAAATTGCGAAGTTGCTCACCTATCGTGCAGAAAAGAGTGAAGTAGAGCATCGACGAGTGCATCGCTTCGAAGAGAGTAGTGCAAACCGGCTGCTCCAGACTGAAATTGTCGTCTTTATTTTTTTAAAAATACAATGTAATTCTGTTAAAAGATGGATGTGACACGCACTCTCCTCTCGCCTTTCGTCACTCTCCTCTCGCCTCTTGTTGGACGCCCGCTTTTCTCTCTATTATTTAGCGCTAATTACGGCTTATTAGCCTCTCTTCCTTCCGTCTTTCCTAATTCAAGCTTCTGACTCCCCCTACCTAGTGTATTCTACCCATTTTCATGCATTAATTCCCCTTAATTAGCTCATAATTATGTAAACTCTTATTTTCCCGCCCTTTCCTCTCTTTCTCTCGCCTCTCTCCATCCCCTGTACCCTCTCGCTCTCTCACCCCTAGTTCACGTGCACTCTCTCGTTACCATGTCCACCCCCATCCCCTCCCACCTCCCTCCCCCCCTCCTCTCCACTACCCTCCCCCCCTTCCCCCTCCCCACCTCCGACGGTCGCAAGCGTCGCGCCACCCAGTCGGAGGAGGACTTCCGTGCTGCCGCCAAGACCCAGCTGGAGGAGGTCACCAGCAGGTTGTCGGCCTACCTCGACACGGAGTCTGAGCGTGCCACTGACCCTCTCTACAGGGCTCTCGAGGCCTGTCTCCAGGTGCTCTCTAACACTCTGGAGAAGCATCTTCAGCCCTCCGAGAGCCCTGTGGAGAGGGAGAAGAGGGCCCGCTCGATCGTGGTCGAGAACCTGGCCGAGTCTGCTCGTTCCCTTCCCAGTGAGAGAGTCGAGGACGACTTCGCCCATCCCACCCGCTTCCTCGATCTCACGGGAATCGAAGTCCGTCCGGACACCGTATTCCGGATGGGAGAGAGGAAGGAGGGTAGGCCCCGTCCCCTCAAGATCCTCCTCCCTCGAGAATCCTCACAGCGCCTCCTCCTCGTTCGCTCGAAGAAGATCAAGGAGCAGCGCGAGTACTCGTCTGTGCTCATCCGCCCTTCTCTCTCTGAGAGGGAGAGGGCAGCGCAGTACGAGCTACGAGTGAAGAAACGCAAGCTGAATGAGGAGGGCAAAGGCACGTGGGTGATCTACGCTGGTGAGCTGATGAAGAAGGAAGACGTAGCAGCCTTCAAAGCCCAGTCGGCGGCTAAGGACAAGAATGTGAAGGGAAACTAGCACCTCACTGCAGACCTCCCTCTTTCCTCTCTTCCTCTCTTTCCTCTCTTTCAATCAGTACCCATTCCTCACCCCTACCTGCTCATTCTAGCTTATTTTCTCAATTCGTTTCCCCCTCCATTCCTTCCTCTGACATTCTGCAAAAGATATCTTGTCTTTATTACAACGCTCGATCATTAGTCAATAAGCTACCACCCTTCCACTCCCTCTTAAAAGTAGAGCAACCAGACATTGTGTTCATCACCGAATCTTGGATAACTTCTCGTATACCTACCTCATTGATAATCGCTGATCTCCTATATCATGCCATTAGACGTGATCGTTCCAATGACCGGGAAGGCGGTACACTTATTGTACTTCGTGACCATTTTCACTACTCTATTCTAGGTTCCATCCATAGTAGTCTTGAATCCCTCTCCCTTGATCTGCTCACATCTTCTTCCTCTTTTATTCGTCTGTGTGTTGTGTACCGACCTCCTAGCTACAGTACTACCCAGACGGAAAATCTCGTTGATTGTCTCTCAGACCTTCTTTCCACTAGTCCCCACCCAATCATATTCATAGGAGACTTCAATAGTGACATCATCTCCAGTTCTATTCCAGCCACAGAGCAATCATTTCACTCCTTCGTCTCTACTTCAGATCTCACCCATGTAATCCGTAGTCCCACTAAATAGATCGATGCACAGATTGGCTACTGGCTAGTGATCCATCCATAGTACACAACCCCTCTGTAATTCCCTCCTTTCCTACATCCGATCATTTTGGTATATCCTTCTCAATTGATTCTACATGCATCCCTCCCGCTCAATCACAAGTCAGAGATTTCGCTCGCGCCAACTATGACCAACTCTCGTCCTTCCTTCTCAATTTCGATTGGTTTACAACTTTTTCACAAGCACCTGACCCTGAAAACATGTATTCCAACTTTGTGTCTGTAGTCCACCACGCCATTGACCTTTTTCGTACCGTATCACAGTCCTAAGCCTACTATCCATTCTTATCCCCCTCATATTCAAAAGCTAATTAAACACCGAAATTCCTTGTTCACGAAGTATCATTTACTCTCAATACGCCCTCAATACGAAAAGTGCAGTAGAGAAAGTGCACTATTATTTCAAATTAAAAAATGGAACCAATTTTGCGAACATAAAAAAACTAAAAAAACACTAAATATCTCTACCGACACATCCGTTCTCTTACCCAGCCGAAGCCATCTGTCCCAAAACAACTTATTGATTCTTCTGGAACTATCGTAACTAGTACTTTAGACATAGCTAATGCCCTTGCATCCCGTTTTGCTTCCCACTTCACACTTGATGACGGATTATTACCATCCATTCCCTCTCACCCCTCTACCTCATATCTCACAAATGTATCTTTCTTCCCCATGACGTGTATAAGGCTTTAAAGCAGCTCTCACCATCATGCTCTACGGGCCATGATAACATTCCTCAGATTGTCTTTCGTAAATGTGCACATTCCCTCTCGGTCCCCTTGTGTGATATCTTCAACATTAGTATGGAAACCGGCACTGTCCCATGACTATGGAAATTCTCACTCATTACCCCAATCCCCAAACCAAACAAGAATCCCCAGTCACCTGATTCTTATCGCCCTATCTCCATACTATCTCCTGCCTCTAAAACAATGGAACGCCTTGTAAAAAATAAGCTTGCCCCTTACCTCTACCGCTCTAATATCATTTCCAATTACCAACATGGTGTTCGATCCGGTGCATCTGTTCTTACCAACCTTTTAGATTGTGAAAATGACTGGACTCTAGCCCACTCCCGTAAAGAGCAAACTGATGTTATTTACCTTGATTTCTCTCGAGCATTCGACACCGTCCCCTTTCCTAAACTTCTCTCTAAATGCTTGCATTATGGTATCAACGGTAACCTTCTAAATTGGATCTCTGATTTTGTAACGGATAGGCTTTTCTCCGTAAGATTAGGTACTTTCGTATCCAAGTCCTTCCCTGTCCTCTCCGGCGTACCGCAAGGATCTGTACTAGGGCCTATTCTTTTCTCCCTTTATACATCGGATATAACACATGTCCTTGCTCCCTTCCCCGATGTGTGTGTAAAAGCATACGCTGATGACATTAAGATTTATGTTTCCTACACCAGTAATACTAAAGCCTCTCGCACTTCCCAATTACGGTATACTCTAGATGCCATCTACTCGTGGACTGTATCCAATGAATTGTCTCTTTCGGAATCTAAATGCACTCATCTTCACATTGGTTCCTCACCCGGTCCCCAATATCTCATTAATAGCGTTGTCCTCGAGCAAGTCTCCAACAACGTGATCTAGGTGTACAAGTACTTCCCACCCTTAATAGCTCTGCCAGTATTGACGATTGTGTCCAGAAAGCCACTTCTGTCATGCATATTATGCTTTGTGCAGTAACAGTTAACAACCCCTCTATCCTTATCAAATGCTTTAAAACATATTTTCTCCCTCACATTGAATTCGCTTGCCCTTTCTGGAACCCTCATATTAAAAAACAGAGTCAGAAGCTTTAAAAAATCCAAGAAAAATTCACTCGTATTCTATACTATCGGTGTTTTCCGTCTCCCTCATATCCTCTTGGTCCTCCCTCCTACTCTCAACGTCTGTCCTTCCTCGGTCTTCAAGCGCTTTTTGAGAGGAGAGTCACTTATGATCTAGTCCTGGCCCGTAGGATCATGTATGGAGACACCATACTCGATAGAAGTAATTTTTTCCTGTTTGCTCCCCTAAGAGAAAGGACCAACAACTTTGGAATCCATATTGAGAAAACCAAATCGACACCTCGATACCACTGTTTTTCTCGTAGAGTTTCTAGGATTTTAAACGCTCTTCCTACCCATGTATTGTCATCTCCCAGCATCCCTGTTTACAAAAAGAGATTAAGAGCTCTTCAATTTGATTTTAGTAAATATATTCTCCAATAGTACTTCCATCCACTACTTCCCATTCCCATTCCCATAGTCCCCATACCTCCACCCTTCATTCTCGACCCCTCCCCCTATTTAGAGATCTTCTGACGCTGGATCTCGGAGCAGAGTCTACCTGGTCTACATCGAGTGCCCCCTCCTCGATAAAACTCCCCATCAGACCAGACGAAGACAGATGAGACCAGCCGATTGGATCTTCTCATTTTACGATTGCACCTCCATCCCCCCATCCCCCACATTCCTCCCTTCTTATCGTATTCCTTCCTTCGTATTTCTTCTTCAGTGTGAGGAGAGTCAACACTCTTGTATCACAATGCTTAAGTAATTATTCGTCTTCCGTTGCGCCGCCGAGCGTAGATAATATATATATATATATATACATCCACCAAAATGCATGATGAACCGTGATCAGTGAACCTACTCAAGCATAGCTGCGGCTGTCGTAGAAATCTCTGGTAGGGTGGTGTTGCCAAGATTGGCTGTCAATTTGGGTGCCTCTCTGATGCAATTCTTTCGGTGCTCGGAGAATCCTCCCCTGGAATATTATAGCTAAAAAAGTTACGACCACACATTTTTGAAAATCTTGAAAAAATGAAACATACCTGTCCAGAAGCGCGATAAATATTAACGGAGAAAGTTGTTCCGCTGGATTGGTGAACAGAGCCTTCAGCGTGAAAATGAGAGTGGATAGAGGAGATCTGCAATAGGATTTAGCATTTCGGAAATTCAAATGTTCAGTTTGAAACTAAAACAAATTCACAAATGCATCAAACGCACTCTCGATTGTGCCTTTTGGTGTCTGTATCGATGACTTCTCCTGCTAGCAGCATTCCGAAAGAGTAGCCGCCAGCAGACGCGGAGATGCTAAACAAATGATATGAGCAAACGAAAAAGGGAACTATATAGGAAAGATAGAGATTGCAGAGATTTTTTAGAATAATATGGTCACCTTTCTATCCCGATGTAGATAATCACGGCTAATGGGTCACTTCGTCCAAGAATGAACGCTATGATGACGTTGGTAACTGAAATGACACTGTTCATCTATTGCTTTTGTAGATTCACATTTCATTTCGGAAATGAATACACTCTTTTTTCAGAAATTCTCACGAGCTACGCCGAGGAGAATGAGCATCATTCTGTGAGTTCCCAAAAGTGCCAGCGGTTTCCAGAGGCACATGAAGAGGATCTGCAAAAATGGTGCTTTTGGTAATTCTGTAACGCATCATTCTACAAATAAGGTAAATTTAAAAGTGTGACATTATCAAGCGGTTTTGCAGTCGTCAAGATACCACTTATATTCGGCTGACTGCTAACTGACCATTATCTATTTGTCGCCAAACTTCTAAATTGTCAAAGAACATCGATCGGATACTCACGCTTCCCAATGATCCCCCGAAGGCGTAGAAGGCGGAGAGCGCTTGCGACCCTTCCTCCATGAATCCCGGTCGAGAGACAAGAGCGTTGATGAGAATCATCTGGAAGGCTCCCGTGGCAACCGTTCTGCAATAACTTGTCTCATGAAACCATTAGTTTGCGTTTTTTTTCAACAGAGTTGCTGCTAGCAAGCAGGATAAAATATTTTACGCCGCTAAGGAATATTATCATGTAATTGTAGATCACCTCGTGATCACCTCACCTCATATGCCTCAGAAACTGCGCGATGACCATGAAGATGAAGCGAGGCTCGCGCACGATCTGCCACGATACTCTGAAAAAGGAATAGATATTGCAATAGACAGAGTATATGTTTCATAGCTTTCGCATGCTCAGCAGTTATGTGAATAATCAGTTTGGTTTGATCTTCCATCCTGGAAAAAAAAGAACAAAGCTATCACCTGAGAGCCTTCCTGAATGAGTTGTCCTGCTTCTTTGATAATTCTGCGTCAGGTTCCTGAAGTCAAATCATGTGGGATAATTCATTCTAACACACACGTTCATTAGGCTCTACTCGATGACTTCATGTGTGTTGACGAAATCATAAATGCCACTAATTTTGAGAATGCATAGTATACCTCTGCCATTTCGATCTCCTCGTGTAGTTCATGTTCCTTCTTCGTCTCCAGGAAATATGCACCTCCTAAATTTATTTTTATTAAAATTTAGTCAAGTATTGTTATCGACAACATCTGCATGGATTAATGTTCAAGTTTGAAGAAATGTTACACCTAATCGAATTACCAGGATGATAAACTAACCCGACATTGATGCGGCTCCGAGGAGAGCGATCACAGCGGCACCCAACTGAAGAATGTATTATTTCGTAATAATTTTACTTTTAACATATTAATAATTAACATACCTGGAATCGTCCAAAGTTCTGGGCCTCGTTGGAGTAGAGGTTGAGCGGAAAGATTACCAATCCTCCGAGAATTCCAAATAGTTCCGCGTACACGAGACATCTAACTCGCCTCTGAATCAAGTTATACCATGTATTACGCACATCCAACATTGATATGACGAAACCCTTATCGTTTCGCTGTTCCTGCGATGTCATGTGAGTTTGAGTGATCAGTTTTCATGTGATTAGTTTAGAAGGACACTAGGTCGGATGATCACAGTCGGATGACAACCTTCCGGATGATACTGTGAAATTACTGGAGTCGAGTTCAATTATTCTTTTTTCCTGAAGTTTATCACTTGATAGTGATCGTCAGGTTGTTTCTTTAGGGGTTACATACCGAGTGCGTCTCGCACGCCTCCACTAGAATACCGCAGTAGGCTGAGCCAACGAGTGTGACGAGAGTATCGAAGAGGAAGAGACCAACGAGCAGGTGCAGGCCAGTGATCATCGCGTTCGTGCTGAAATTGAAGATTTCGGAAGAAAAAAACTTCATTCTGCGTGTTCTTTTGAATCTGACCGTTTAAAGAGCACTAGGACGGATGATAACTATGACGTCATGCCGCCTTTGATACATCATGGGCGGCATGACGTCATAGTTCTCATCCCACCAAGTTCCGTTTAAAGAATATTCAAAATGCAGACGATTTATTGCTAAGACCTAATTTACTGACGTCAACTTTGGCCAGAAACTATAACTGAGATCTTGAAAGTTCTTCGAGCAAGATATGTATTTTTTTCGAATATTATATTTTGCAATGTCGCCATCCATACTTACGTCGACCACGGAAACCAGAAGATCATGTAGGAGATGCACATGGCTGGCGCGCAGAAGAGCAATACCTACAATCGCTACTCTTTTCAACTTAATCGTTGCGTGTTCATTAGTCAATTCAATTCAATTCTTTATCCGCCGGGAGTGCTTATGCGGGGGAAAATACTGAAATACTAACTTGCCGTCCATGTGCTTAGTTGACTGGCCTATGTATTCTTTAAAGTGTCCCTGATGTGATCATTGTCTCCTCTTTTTCGCCCTTTCACAACACAAGCGATTAAAACATCACAGAGACTACTACTGATAAGGAGTATTCCTAATCCAGCCTCCGATCGACAGAAAGGAGAGTGATCGACTCCGATAACGGATACTCATGTCGGTATCATCTTAGGCAAAAAAGGGAAAACACCGGAAAAAAGAAGAATACATTTTTCCTACTGACTCCTATGACTACTACTGAATCCTAAGTCCTGATGTACTTCTAGTCGAAATCTAGTCCAGATCTAGTTACTACTGACTCTAGTCCGATAAAAGAGGTACTCATGTCGGTATTATCTTAGGCAAAAAATCGAGTAAAGGGAAGAATACCTTTCTCCGGTCCATAATCCACGTCATCCCACAACATCCAATATCCTGAAAAAAGTATTAGAATATTCACAAGAACTTTTAAGTATTAAAATAAAGATACAATTAAAACAATGTGCATACCTGGAGGTAGCCCATCATCGGATCATTTATTGCGTTCCAGACGAGGAATAGAGCCTGGACGACATTAGCGTATCTTTAATTCTTGATTCCCAAAATAGCTATACCTGCACAACTTGGATCCAGCCTGTGGTAATGTGGTAGACATCGAGGAATACCTTAAAATTAAGATTACGAAAAATATTCGCATTGAAAACAAAAACAGGAAAACAACCAGATGGTAAATTCACCTTCATATAATACAGAATGTACACGGCAAAGAAAGTGGAGAAGCCGAAACAGAGAAAGCCGATCATCAGCGGCTGGAAGTGTTCCGAATCGCGGAAGGAGCGCTGCAATAAGTGCAATATGCAAAATGCAGCAACAAACAACAATAATGTTCACTAAATCTTTATCGTGAAACGAAATCGAATGAATTGAACGGAATTCAATTCAATAACTGTAAAATTGGCAAACTCCTCACCTTCTTGGTCTCCTTCTCCTTCTTGAGAACAACTTTCGCGGCATCAGTGTGAAGCCTGGATACCGTCATTGTAAACCACTAACGATGGTCAACCGGTCGTGTTCTATTCGGCAAGAAATCCTCAGAAGTGGAAGTGTTTCCCCCTCACTCGACCAGATAAGAAAGATAAGAAAGAAGGAGAGAGGTCGACAAGGGGTGGTTCCATGCTCATACATTATGCCCGCACATAGACAACGCACTTCCGGCTCGAATTCAACGGTCCCGTGCACTGTTGAGCCTACTTCACTACATTATTGTCCACTTTTTCTTCCCCTTCCCTCTCTCTTTACTTCTCTCTATCCCTTACTCTGTCTCGAATGATCTGTCAAGCGTATCGGTAACTGTTTTTCGCTATGCATCGCATCTATAGAGGGAGAACATGTAGTAATCTAGATGGCGAGAATTCGATCTGTCAATTATCGCATTAGTTAACCTATAGCACTACGGAGCCAATACGGCTCAATGATCAACTGATCGATCAACATCCTCCAGACGTATTCCTTGATATATTTTTAACTTAGATGAAAATGTGAGAAAATGAAATTTTGAGAAAACATACTTCGAATCGGTTTGTGGCCGACTTGTGTTGGACGGTTGCCCTGAAGCGTCCGATACTCGAGGCATTGACGGATCTTGAAAAATACGATTTTTGATACTCGAAATATATCGAATTTACAATTATATCGAGGAAATCGAAATTTAGCAAATGAGAAGATACATGTGGAACGAATACATGTCTTACTGTGATAGGGAAAGTATGCGTAAGTTCTATATATTCGTGAATTGTTTCCTCTCTTCCTCTCTCTCTCTCTCCCCCTCACTTTTTCGATATCCGCTATTTTCTCTCCTGTTGTGGCAATAATTGACTGTGCCAAATTGGTTTTCACATATCTTTCACAATTGTGCTTCAACTTCTCCATTCATATCATTTTGTGTGAATTCTTTGCAGCGCACCATAAAGTTAACAACCATTCAATAACAAATCGACGAGTATACGCATTTTGTAATCAATGAGGATGTTGATTGCAAATATTCACTACCGTTTTGAGATTAGATAGTGCAGTGGGTCCGATAAGATAACGGAAGAATCCCTTTGAATACACAATACGTATAAAGAAAGATCCATGTCAACACACTCCGTCCAAGAGTATGACTGTCCGAATATTCATTTTAACATGTCAAATGTGTAGAGTTTGATGCATTATCTCTCATTCGAATGCAATCAAAGTGTCATTTACATTTCCATTGCTTTTGTTTTATTCCAGCCATCAGCCACAGCGAGCCTGCGAAACTTACGGAGCATGGTGCGCCATTGTCTGCCCATCCGCCGAAATTCGTTCAATCTCTTGCAAGGACGCCTTCTCGGATCGGCAGCGTACGGAGAAGGTAGCCTACAGGGTTTGTTTTAGTTAGAGAAGAAGAGAGAGCAATTGGATATTCCCGCCAAGTTTTCTCACAAGCGGTATATTCGCATCTTGGCAACACACGGAGAGACAACGCTTCTCATA
The DNA here is from genome assembly GCA_036245805.1 of Pristionchus mayeri. NCBI lineage: Eukaryota > Metazoa > Nematoda > Chromadorea > Rhabditida > Neodiplogasteridae > Pristionchus > Pristionchus mayeri. Next base: position 31,577,782 of record BTRK01000002.1, on the reverse strand, counting down.
TTTGTATATTATCACTTTTGTATCAGCTTAGCACCACGTTTGAGCTTTTATGCCACTGTTTTATGAACTTTATTTCAGAAAAATGGTGGAGAATGTCGTGGAAGCTGAAGTTAAAAACATTTTCGACATTCTGCAATCAATGGTTGAGATCGATGTCAATCCTCAGGTACATTTTTATTGGAATGATCATGTTCGCGTTACGATTATGTTATTTCCAGACTATTAGACGGAAAATAGCGTCTCTGGAGAGTGATAGCGGAGATAATCAAGATAAAAGGTTTGATTTTCTCTTTGGCTTTAGCGGTCAAATTCAGTTCAGTGTTTCTCCGCTGCGTGATCTCATTTGTGGATTGAACGAGTCACTCGGAACAGCAGTGGACTGGTTGTGTGACATTGATGAATATAGAGCGAATGAAAATGCGATTAAAAAGGTAAACTACATCTAGAAAACAATTGATTCTTAGCTTTCAGGAGTACGAATAGACGGTGGAAGATTGCGGCAGTGATTCATCAGGAGTGCTCAGCGGTTCTGAGGTGGAGTAGTACACAACAGACAAATTAAAATGAAGTGTATATAAACATATTTCCAGGTTGATAATAAAACGTGAATAATTAAACATCAAAAGTTAAACTTTAATTTACTGCACCACTCATGTAGCAGCTTCTACCTGACCATGATCTTTCCGGGAGTCAAGTACATCGATAAAACTGCGAAAAAAATTTCGATGTAACACAACAATCCGGATATTGACCATTTTTTGTGCAGAACAACGATGAATCAGACAGAGGCGAAGCTGAATTCTCGGTCGACTCGTGGAGCAGAGGGAAGACGAAATCTCGAGGAACGGACCTATCCGATGGACCCTTTGAATGCGATAAGTGTGGAAAAATATACACAAGCATGCAGTCCGTGAGAAGACACAAGAAGCTCCATCTTGGTGAGTGCGAAAATGATTGATATTATATTGGAAACACTTTTAAAACATGTAACGGGAAGCTATAAACCGTTCCGAAATATCCCTCGAGAAGATAATTCAGGAGACGAAGGAAAACCATTCAAATGCAGTGAATGCGGACGTAGATTCTGCCAAGCGTTCGAACTTTCGAATCATAAACAAAGACATTTACGTGAGCTTTTGTGTATTCTATAATAGTGTCTTATTCGATATTATTTTATAGCCGCTGACGATCCCCGCAAGAAACTGGTAGATTGTGAGATTTGTGGCAAAAGAATTCCCCCTGGAAGAATTTCTCAGCATATGCGAAGTCATAATGGTGAGGAAATTCGAGTAATTCAATAGCATCACAATAGCAAAATAAAAGATAATAAAATGAGAATTATCTCAGATGACGAAGAAGTAAGAAAACCACACAAATGTGGACAGTGCGGAAAACGATTCGAAGCAAATTCTGGACTTACAAATCATGAAAATATACATCTTGGTATGGCGTAGTTTCGGGTTTTGGCATGTAAATATTAGGCTGATGCAAAAGTTTCTTTCCAAATTTAATTCCTGAGTTTCTATCTTGCTTCGCTATTGAGCAACCCTCATGTGGGTTTGCTATAATAATAATGGATGTATACTTTACAAATCGCACATATCATAACGATTCATTGTTCCTCTCAAGAGCCGCATTTCGCAAAGTGCTAATCTCGAAATTTGATCGACGAAATCGGAATTTTCATCCTCATAAGATTTATGCGAGATTACAAAGCTACCATTTCAAGGGTTCGGTGGAAGCATTAGCCTCTAATAATTAGTTTTTCAAAAGACCGACAGTGGCAATAAAATTCCTTTCAATAAAATTGTATGACGTTTTTTTCCGACTACCCAAAAACAGGTATTTTGCAAATTTTCGGTTAGCATTATTTTTCTAACGATCGACGTCAAACCGATTCGATAAAAACTAATGGTCGTGGTATATAAATACTGGTCCAAATAATACCATAGTGGTTTTTGGTACAAGTGAAGCGTTTACGAGAAAAGTTGAAAAATGCCTTGGAAAGAAACTTTTACATCAACCTAATACTTGCATCTTTAATATACGTTGTTGCCTAAATTGATTACGATTATGCGACGACTATTTTTTCAGGAGATTCCGTTCAAACCGTTCAAATGCAATGATTGTGGTCGTAAATTCAGCCAATCGGCGGCTCTATCGAAGCATAAGCGAACGCATTTGGGTAAGTTTGTCAGATGCATCATTTAGCTAAATAATTTGTCATGTAACGTAACATTTGAGCCAATGATGATCTTCGCAAGAAACGAGTAAATTGCGAGATTTGCAACAAAAGTCTTCTACCTTGGTCACTTCCTGAGCATATGCGAACCCATAATGGTGGGAAATTTTGAGTAATTGGCTAGCATTTGCAAATAAAAAAAAGTTCATTTTCAGATGACGAAGACGTACGACTTCCTCACAAATGCTTACAATGTGGCAAACGATTTCACCAACATGGAGCTCTTACAAGACATGAAAATACTCATCTAGGTATGTTATTTTTAAAATTTTGGCAGATGTATCACTATGTAATAATAAAATAGATATATCAGGCCAAGTTTTGCATCCGTCATCGTAGGCACACGCAAATTTATTATCTATTTTTAGATGAGAGTGATCCTCGGAGGAAGAAATATCCGTGTACCATATGCGGGAAGATATTCTTGGAAAAATCGTATCTCTATACGCACAGACGGACTCACGAAGGTTAGAAAAGTTATATTTAAATTTCCTAAAAAAAATTGAAAACTTTGTATTAATTTGAAATCTCATCAGATCAAGAGGAAGCAAGATGGCCGTACAAGTGCGACAATTGTGGAAAACGTTTCAAAGAACCAGGACATCTTAAAACTCACATTAGAACACACTTGGGTAATCACTTTCGAAAAGAATATTTGTATTAAAATACATGGAACTTAAAGATCCCATCCACAGAAAGTTTTTTCGAATTCGCTCCAAATGTATGATCCGCAATTTCTAGCGCGCAATTTCAAATAGTGTACACTATGATACTGTAGATAGAGTGCACGAGGGGTGGCGCACAGGGTACGTATTTTCGGGTCATGATCGATAATTGTGTCATGGTAGGTCAAGACTTGTACCGTACCCAATCGATCGTACAGTAACCCCAGATACCGTATGAACCTACCGTAACCCAGAATATCGAGAACTAACTTTATTTTCAAAAAAGTCAATATACCGTACCCAATTGATCCTACAGTACCCATACCGTAACCCTGTGTACTGTACACCTTGCTACCGTAATCCACACTTTTGCGGTCAATCGTTAACTGACTTTTTTCCAAAACATTTTCCATTGAGTTTATTCTTGATCTATACCGTACCCAATCGATCGTACAGTAACCCCAGATACCGTATACCGCTACCGTAACCCATATTATCGCGAACTGATTTTATTTTTAAAAAGTCCTGGCTCCGTGTCCAATCGATTATACAGTACCCAAGTAACTTCCGTAACCCAGTTCCTTGGGTCAAACATTTTTCTAAAAATTTTGAATTTTTTTCTAAAAATTCCACATCGATCATAAAATGATTCAACGGTAATTAGGGATACGTTATGATTTTTTAAAATATTTGTTTGCTCAATTCTAAATTTTTAGAAAAATGTTTGACCCAAGGAACTGGATCTGACCCAAGGAACTGGGTTACGGTAGTTACTTGGGTACTGTATAATCGATTGGACACGGAGCCAGGACTTTTTAAAAATAAAGTCAGTTCGCGATAATATGGGCTACGGTAGCGGTATACGGTATCTAGGGTTACTGTACGATCGATTGGGTACGGTATAGATCAAGAATCAACTCAATGGAAAATGTTTTGGAAAAAAGTCAGTTAACGATTGACCGCAAAAGTGTGGATTACGGTAGCAAGGTGTACTGTACACAGGGTTACTTTAAGGGTACTGTAGGATCAATTTGGTACGGTATATTGACTTTTCGAAAATAAAGTAAGTTCTCGATATTCTGGGTTACGGTATGTGCATACGGTATCTGGGGTTACTGTACGATCGATTGGGTACGGTACAATTCTTGACCTACCATGACACAATTATCGACCATGACCCGAAAATACGTACCCTGTGCACTCGATCTACAGTATCATAGTGTACACTATTTGAAATTGCGCGCTAGAAATTGCGGATCATACATTTGGAGCGAATTCGAAAAAAACTTTCTGTGGATGGGATCTTTAACAAATAGTTTCGAGTTTTCGTTTTATTATTACGGAATTCAATTATGTCGTATACATTAAGATAACGTTGACCAGCGATTGCCTTACAAGTGTGGCAAATGTGGAAAAAAATTTAGACACGAGAACACACATTTGAGTATGTTTTAACTTTCTTATCAACAAATGAATTTTTGATGCGCTTATTTTTTTGATGCGCTTATTGATGCGCTTATTTTTTTTAGATATCAACGATCCTCGCAAGAAGAAATATGATTGTGATCAGTGTGGAAATACGTATACCGATCCATCAGCATTGTATCGACACAAACGAAAACACGAAGGTGTGCTAGCCATACATATATTATGCATTTTAAAATGCGTATTGTATCGACTTGGCCCAATCGAAAAAGTGTTTTTCACAGCCTAAAGCTAGCGAGATGGACAAGCATTGTTAATACGGCCTAGTAATTCCTGCTCACATACAATTGTGCGGGTAGAAAAACTAACTTTAGACAACGAAGACCTTCGTCGTCCGCATCAGTGCAAACAATACGGCCATCGATTCGCAACCAGGCAAACTCTTGCAAGTCACGAGAAAACGCATCTTGGTACGTTTTTAGAATCCCTAATGTCTAACAAGGAGAGGTCGCGCAATGTATATGGAGTTTCTAAATGAGACCTAGCGCATTCGAAAGAGGAACAAATCTTAGAACTTTTATTATTTTCATATTTGCGGCACGCTCATGTGAATGTCTAGTGGTCCGGAATATAATGGTCCTTGAATATATAGTGGTCCCCAGTTACCATCATAAAAATAACGGTCCCATCATAAAAATAATGGCCCCATAATTTGAAAATACAATGGTACCAAATAGCTAAAATGTAGCCAAAATAGCTTAAAAATGAAAAATTGTGGGACCATGATTTTTACTTCCAATTTTTGGGACCACTATTTTTTTCAAAAGTTGGGACCATCATTATACATTTTTGGGTACACTTTTTTAACCATAACAAAATCCAATGCGCTAGGGATCGTTTAGAAACTCCATATACATTGTGCGACCTCTCAAAACAAATGTAAGAACAAAGGAAAATATAAAAAAAAATTTTTAGATAAAAACGACCCTCTGCGGCATCCTTTCACTTGCGAGAGCTGTGGAAAGAAATTTAGAAGTGCGAAAAGTCTGAGTACTCATAAGGATGATCATGCTGGTATGTTACCCAATACGATATGAGAAAAAAAACAATAATTTTGATGATATCATTTTTTCGGAAAAGTTTTATACTAAAAATTGCTTACTTTCTTAACAAAATTGCAGGGAAAGATAATAAGAAAAATATAACCACGCAGCCGTCCTTGCCCAACGATACGGGAACTAATACAAAGGTATGTGCTGGATCATTCAGATTACACATTTGTAATATTTAGTTAAATTGGTTTTAATTGAATTGATTTCTTTGCAGAAAGGTCATTCACGGGTGATTGGGAGAAGCACTGAAACATTAATCAGCACGAATTGCTAACAAAACTTTTCTCGTACTTTCTCTGTTACTGTACACACATAACAGCATTATCTATTATCAATATTATTGATATATGCTCAGTATTGAATTTTCGTTGAATAAAGAAATTTGAGAAATTCGGATCGAAAATTTGCCACGGTCTTGTCCACTAATGTGCCAGCATGATTTACATATGCTATCTCATTCCCGCGCGTTTTTCCTCATTGAGAGCAGCACAAATGGCTAATCGCGCGTCTGTTCTCACTCTCATGTTCATTCCCTTCATATATTCTACCGTTTGTCCTAGACGATGCATTTACAGTCGCGCCGGAAAGTCACCGTACACTTTTTGAATGAGTTGCATCTTTGTGCCCAAAAAATGCATCATTCTGGCACTCAGGTATGATGTACCAAATCCATCGGAGATTATGATCATGGTATTATGGTATGACGTCATCGCATAGTTATTGCGTAGAGATGACGCAATCAATCTGCACTTTTTCAAAACGGCATTATTCTTACATAGATTTTTTCCTGTTCGCCATACTTTCTTTGATTGGAGATATGACCGAGGCCAACCCAGAATAAATTTTTGAAGGTGCTGCTCGGTCGCACATTTGCTGCAGCGAAGCTGCAACAAAGCTTCTGAAATTCGGCACTCGGCTTCTAGAGTAGCTAGAGACCCGTTCAAAGCATCAAAATGTTCGCCATCATGAGTGCACATGATCCTGATAATATGAATGCGATATCTCATAATTTGCCCTCAGGGTATGAAATAATCACTTTTTTGCATGACCATTTTTTGGACATCCATAACTTTACGGAAAAGTTTATTAAAAATCTGATTTTTATCTGGTAATGTTCAAAATGTATTCAAGAACCGACTTCCAACTTTTTAGAGCATTTGGATATCTTTCCAGCCTGCGGCGGCCGGTTTTCTGAGGTATACTCGGGTCGGTTGTTTACCCCTACGGGCGAGAGAGTGCAGACGACGGGAGTGCGTAAACATGGTGTTTTCCGACCCTAGTATCCCTCCGAAAAGCGCTCGCCACAGGCTGGAAAGATATCCAAATGCTCTAAAAAGTTGGAATTCGGTTCTTGAATACATTTTGAACATTACCAGATAAAAATCAGATTTTTAGTAAACTTTTCCGTAAAGTTATGGATGTCCAAAAAAATGGTCATGCAAAAAAGTGATTTTTTCATACCCTGAGGGAAAATTATGAGATATCATATTCATATTCTCAGGATCATGTGTACTCATGATGGCGATCAGTTGATGCTTTGAACGGGTCTCTAGCTACTCTAGAAGCCGAGTTCCGAATTTCAGATCCTGTTTTTGCAGCTTCGCTGCAGTAAATGTGCGACCGAGCAGCACCTTCAAAAATTTATTCTGGGTAGGCCTCGGTCATATCTCCAATCTTGGAAAGTTTGGTAAACGGGAGAAAATCTATGTAAGAATAATGCCGTTTTGAAAAAGTGCAGATTGATTGCGTCATCACTACGCAATAACTATGCGATGACGTCATACCATATTACCATGATCATAATCTCCGATGGATTTGGTACATCATACCTGAGTGCCAGAATGATGCATTTCCTGGGCAAAAATATACAACAAATTCAAAAACTGTACGGTGACTTTCCGGCGCGACTGTACAGGAGCGGACAAATGTTTAGCACCACATTTCAAATGATCATAACTTCTTTCAAGACTTACGGTTTGGAGCATTCGAGAGATACACCCCATTATATTATCAGCATATGGAGGATGTGCAGAAACCTAAAGGTCGCGGGTTACAAAATTTATTTTCCCGGAGGTCTTTCGATTTGATTTTTTTAAACCTCAGCCGAACTGAGCTATGAAGTGAAATTCATTTTGATGTGAGTCCCTCCCCCGAAGAAGCGAATCCACTATCCAGCGAGTTTGGTGCTTCTCGTTGAGAATCGGTATATCGATTTTCCGAGACCTCACAAATTTTGTTTTTTGGCTATATCTTCGGAACAAATTGAGCGAAAGCAACCATGGGAAGGAGCATCGTGAAGAGCATGCTAAGCCTGCACACCTCAAAGAAGCGCCTTCTAGTTCCCGACCCTGTAACTGGTGCTCTCTCTCAAGCAGCCACCAAGACAGTAGTCCAGGGCTTCTTTGGGGATCTCTACACTTCTGCAGTTCAGCTTCCACTCGCAGTTCCTCCTCACTCTCTCGATCCCCTCCCACCCTTCCTACCCGACGAAGTCAGCGAAGCGATGCCCCAACTCAAGTGTGGTCACTCTCCCGGGTCGGATGGCATTCTCCCAGATATGCTAAACCGCTCGCGAAACCACCTTGCCCCCGTTATCGCTGATCTTCTCAATTTCCTGGAAGCCGACGACGCAGTTCCATCAGATTTGACCGAATCTGTTGTCTCTCTTTTGCACAAGAAGGGAGATCCACTGGTCTCCCCTTTGTTGGATTACTGTTCTTCCCTTTCCCTTGTTAGTCATCCATTTTCAGACGTTCACCCCTGGTTTTCGAACGCTCAAATTCGCAATGGAGAGGAGGCGAGAAAGTGGCGGATGTGGCCATTAATAAAATAAGTGCCGATAAATCACCTCGAACGGGAGCTTTAACTGACAGTAGAGTTTGAATAACCACGTGGCATTAGGTCGCATTTTTTAAAATTTATTTTACACATTTCTTCGACCCGTAGAACGGGAAGAGAGTGCATGGAATGACTAGAACACGCACAGAATCAGTGGTACTTTCAGAGTTTGAATGTGACCTTAGGAAGGAACGATTCGAAAATGTTTTAAGAACAACATCCCTTATCTCAATGGGTCCCATTTATGAATCAATATCTGTCGAAAAGTTCAACGTTCAATAGGGAGCGAGAGGAGGGGAGAGATCAGATGGTATGAGATCGGGAGGAGCAGAGAGAGTGAGATATGGGGAGAGAGACGTGTGCTATGATTACGACAGAGATAGAGCCGACGAAAAGGGTGCGAATGGGGGAGAATAGGACATCTGGCGAACTTTAAGCAGAGGTTAATTCGGGCGTTATGGTGGTTGACTGATGAGATGGGTGCAAAGTCGCACCGTCTTTGTTTGAAAATGAAACGGAGGAAGGAGACATCGCCCTTACGCTAATGGGACAGGTAAACGAGCTGTGATGAATAGGGAAGTGAAAAGAGACTCGCAAACAACATGGCTAGAGAATTCTGCAGGAACCTCGGAATGGGTAGAAGAGAAAGAAAACGTGAGCGAAGCGACACTCGAATGACCGAAGATTGAATTGTGGAGGAGTGGTTTCAAATGCTTTTGGTCTCAAGGCTTCTCACGGTCGCCAGAGAGTGAATTCGAATCCTCTTTCTCCAACCCAGTGGATCCATTCTACTTCGGTCTTGATAGAGTTGATCTTGTATCGGAGAATCCAAGCTCGATTCAAAACGGTCAAGAAATAAGAGGGATTGACTGAGTAGACTGGGGCCATGTACTTTTTAGAACCACCCGGTGTCGCGATGGAATGAAGAAGAGTGTGGGAGGAAGAGACAAGAGCGGATGCGTGAGGGAATGAGGGGTCGTATGAGAGGCGGAAGACCAGGAAAAGAAGCGCTTGGACCAATGAAATGAAAATAACTGTATCAGATACAGAAACGAGCGGCAAAAGCCTTATTCGTTCAGTCAGTAGCAAGTAATTGAGGGTGAAGAGGGAGGAGCCTGTAGGCGAGGGGAGCGGAGCCTGGCTGCCTCCAATCGAGGAGAGTGCGTAGTGTAACCGACACAGCCAGTGCGAAAGGGTTCCGCTCGGTAACTGAGGTATACGAAGGTAGGGACTCTCGATATTCGCCTACGTGAAGAAGGAGTAGCCCTTATGTAACTTGACGTTGCCGAGAACTCATTTGTTTGTTTATTCAAAAAAATATTTAAAATAATGCACCAATACATAAACTTTAGTATCATAGTGATACAGTATTTGTGGTAAAGTTCATACACATTAAAAAAAAAGAACACACATTAGTGCTCACGATACAGCATGCGTTCTGGCATGTCTCTTCAACGAGGTCATAGTGGCGAAGCAATTTCCGCATACCTTGCATTTGAACGCTCCTAAACGAGTGATTTTCAGTGTAAAATTTTTAAAAAAATAGACATAAATACAACAAATAAATAAGGGTTGCCCCACCAGCGTGCATCTTCGTGTGATTTAGGAGGGCCGAACGATCGGTATAAACATTCTCGCAGATTGCACAATCAAATTTCTTCTTTCGAGGGTCATTATCATCTGCGCATATTTCAATAATGTGAATATGCATTTATTATATTATTTTCAAAATGCCTCACCGTAATGAATATTCTCATGATTTGCAAGATTTTGTTTGGTAGGAAAACGTTTGCTGCATTGCTGGCATTGAAAGAGCTTCCTCGCCTCCTCATTATCTGAACTGATTTGGAGAATTTTGCTATCAGACGAATATCAGGTTGTGGATATATTCTAGATATTGTAAAGCTACCACTCTTCAGTTCATTATAATTTGACCTTTCTGCAGCCTACGTATGTCCACCATGCATTAAATGTGAGTACGTTCAGGTGACAATCAAACCTTGATGTACTTTCTTGTGCCGATTTAGTGCCGATGGGTCAGTGTAAATTTTCCCACACATTTCACAAACAAATGTCTTCTTGTTTGGGTGATTGTCTCCTGAAAGAACATTGTAATGCATGAATTTTACGTGTTCTATTTCGTGCACTAGTAAATAAATAACTTACCTAAGTGTTTATTCTCGTGTAGTTCCAAATTTTGTAGCTGAGTGAGTGTTTTACCACAGTGTTTGCATTTGAAGGGGCATCTCTTATCCTCATCTCCAGAAATTCAATTAAAAGTAAATACATTTCTGGCCTGTATCCACAATAAAAGACCACGATAATGCGCTGCTTGATTTGCTAAATCGGAAAATCAATTACTTACCAAAGTGAGTGTTCTGGTGCCGTAGAAGCTCAGACTTCTTCCTAAATCGTTTGTCACACTTATCACACTTATGCGGTCTATCTTCCTCGTCGTCTGTAGGAGTTGTTCATCGGCTTGAATCGCTTCTCAATTTATCAATATATGCTCACCATTGTGGGTTCGCGTATGATCAGAAAGTCTCCAAGGCGGAAGTCTTTTGTCACATATCTCGCACTCTACTAGTTCCTTACGAGGATCGTCATGAGCTCAAATAACATTATATGCAAATAATGTTTTCAGTAACATAATATACAATAAATTAAATATTTTAATGTAAAAAAATATCAGCAGTCGTAAGACAATAACCAACAACACTTACAGATATGAGTTTGTTTATGTCTTGATAGTTCTCCCGGTTGACTGAACCTGCGGCCGCAATCACTACATTTGAAGGTTTTTCCTTCGTCTCCTGAGAGCAATCAATATTTTAGAATATATACATTTTTATATATACATTTTCCATTATAATTTCTTGATCATTGCAAAATGCAAACATGCAAAATATCTTTTCAAATTTACAACAAAAAGTCAATAAAATATAAATTTTGCTCACCTAAATGGACTTTGTTATGTCTTTACAACGACTTCTTATTTGAGTATGTCTTGCCACAGATATCACATTCAAAGAGTCCTGCCTCTGGTTCCATTCCTTTGGATTTATTCTTCCGGCTGCGCCCGGAGTCGTCGGAGAATTCGTATTCGCTGCATTCTGATTCAATATCCGAAAACTCTTCATCAGAAGAATGGGAACGTTCTTCATCGTGGTTAGTACTGTCGCCGTCTCCCTGAATGGTCAAATCGACGGATCTTGTTGTGGTTTTGTATGCGCGATCTCGTTGTGAATTCTCCCGAGGCATCTAGATTTTATTCTTGGAATATATCTTCAACTTACTTCCTCTACCTCTCTCTTCATTTCAATAATCGCAATACCAGATGCCCGGTGCAGTAGTTGTGAATTCCGCTCAGGTATATCTTCCGCTAAATCATACTCCTGAAAAATAAGATTGCTTTGAAAAATAAGATATAAGATTGAAAATAAGAATAAGAACATTCTCGAAATATCACGCTAATTACCTTGTAAATTTGAAAAGATATTTTGCATGTTTGCATTTTGCAATGATCAAGAAATTATAATGGAAAATGTATATATAAAAATGTATATATTCTAAAATATTGATTGCTCTCAGGAGACGAAGGAAAAACCTTCAAATGTAGTGATTGCGGCCGCAGGTTCAGTCAACCGGGAGAACTATCAAGACATAAACAAACTCATATCTGTAAGTGTTGTTGGTTATTGTCTTACGACTGCTGATATTTTTTTACATTAAAATATTTAATTTATTGTATATTATGTTACTGAAAACATTATTTGCATATAATGTTATTTGAGCTCATGACGATCCTCGTAAGGAACTAGTAGAGTGCGAGATATGTGACAAAAGACTTCCGCCTTGGAGACTTTCTGATCATACGCGAACCCACAATGGTGAGCATATATTGATAAATTGAGAAGCGATTCAAGCCGATGAACAACTCCTACAGACGACGAGGAAGATAGACCGCATAAGTGTGATAAGTGTGACAAACGATTTAGGAAGAAGTCTGAGCTTCTACGGCACCAGAACACTCACTTTGGTAAGTAATTGATTTTCCGATTTAGCAAATCAAGCAGCGCATTATCGTGGTCTTTTATTGTGGATACAGGCCAGAAATGTATTTACTTTTAATTGAATTTCTGGAGATGAGGATAAGAGATGCCCCTTCAAATGCAAACACTGTGGTAAAACACTCACTCAGCTACAAAATTTGGAACTACACGAGAATAAACACTTAGGTAAGTTATTTATTTACTAGTGCACGAAATAGAACACGTAAAATTCATGCATTACAATGTTCTTTCAGGAGACAATCACCCAAACAAGAAGACATTTGTTTGTGAAATGTGTGGGAAAATTTACACTGACCCATCGGCACTAAATCGGCACAAGAAAGTACATCAAGGTTTGATTGTCACCTGAACGTACTCACATTTAATGCATGGTGGACATACGTAGGCTGCAGAAAGGTCAAATTATAATGAACTGAAGAGTGGTAGCTTTACAATATCTAGAATATATCCACAACCTGATATTCGTCTGATAGCAAAATTCTCCAAATCAGTTCAGATAATGAGGAGGCGAGGAAGCTCTTTCAATGCCAGCAATGCAGCAAACGTTTTCCTACCAAACAAAATCTTGCAAATCATGAGAATATTCATTACGGTGAGGCATTTTGAAAATAATATAATAAATGCATATTCACATTATTGAAATATGCGCAGATGATAATGACCCTCGAAAGAAGAAATTTGATTGTGCAATCTGCGAGAATGTTTATACCGATCGTTCGGCCCTCCTAAATCACACGAAGATGCACGCTGGTGGGGCAACCCTTATTTATTTGTTGTATTTATGTCTATTTTTTTAAAAATTTTACACTGAAAATCACTCGTTTAGGAGCGTTCAAATGCAAGGTATGCGGAAATTGCTTCGCCACTATGACCTCGTTGAAGAGACATGCCAGAACGCATGCTGTATCGTGAGCACTAATGTGTGTTCTTTTTTTTTAATGTGTATGAACTTTACCACAAATACTGTATCACTATGATACTAAAGTTTATGTATTGGTGCATTATTTTAAATATTTTTTTGAATAAACAAACAAATGAGTTCTCGGCAACGTCAAGTTACATAAGGGCTACTCCTTCTTCACGTAGGCGAATATCGAGAGTCCCTACCTTCGTATACCTCAGTTACCGAGCGGAACCCTTTCGCACTGGCTGTGTCGGTTACACTACGCACTCTCCTCGATTGGAGGCAGCCAGGCTCCGCTCCCCTCGCCTACAGGCTCCTCCCTCTTCACCCTCAATTACTTGCTACTGACTGAACGAATAAGGCTTTTGCCGCTCGTTTCTGTATCTGATACAGTTATTTTCATTTCATTGGTCCAAGCGCTTCTTTTCCTGGTCTTCCGCCTCTCATACGACCCCTCATTCCCTCACGCATCCGCTCTTGTCTCTTCCTCCCACACTCTTCTTCATTCCATCGCGACACCGGGTGGTTCTAAAAAGTACATGGCCCCAGTCTACTCAGTCAATCCCTCTTATTTCTTGACCGTTTTGAATCGAGCTTGGATTCTCCGATACAAGATCAACTCTATCAAGACCGAAGTAGAATGGATCCAATGGGTTGGAGAAAGAGGATTCGAATTCACTCTCTGGCGACCGTGAGAAGCCTTGAGACCAAAAGCATTTGAAACCACTCCTCCACAATTCAATCTTCGGTCATTCGAGTGTCGCTTCGCTCACGTTTTCTTTCTCTTCTACCCATTCCGAGGTTCCTGCAGAATTCTCTAGCCATGTTGTTTGCGAGTCTCTTTTCACTTCCCTATTCATCACAGCTCGTTTACCTGTCCCATTAGCGTAAGGGCGATGTCTCCTTCCTCCGTTTCATTTTCAAACAAAGACGGTGCGACTTTGCACCCATCTCATCAGTCAACCACCATAACGCCCGAATTAACCTCTGCTTAAAGTTCGCCAGATGTCCTATTCTCCCCCATTCGCACCCTTTTCGTCGGCTCTATCTCTGTCGTAATCATAGCACACGTCTCTCTCCCCATATCTCACTCTCTCTGCTCCTCCCGATCTCATACCATCTGATCTCTCCCCTCCTCTCGCTCCCTATTGAACGTTGAACTTTTCGACAGATATTGATTCATAAATGGGACCCATTGAGATAAGGGATGTTGTTCTTAAAACATTTTCGAATCGTTCCTTCCTAAGGTCACATTCAAACTCTGAAAGTACCACTGATTCTGTGCGTGTTCTAGTCATTCCATGCACTCTCTTCCCGTTCTACGGGTCGAAGAAATGTGTAAAATAAATTTTAAAAAATGCGACCTAATGCCACGTGGTTATTCAAACTCTACTGTCAGTTAAAGCTCCCGTTCGAGGTGATTTATCGGCACTTATTTTATTAATGGCCACATCCGCCACTTTCTCGCCTCCTCTCCATTGCGAATTTGAGCGTTCGAAAACCAGGGGTGAACGTCTGAAAATGGATGACTAACAAGGGAAAGGGAAGAACAGTAATCCAACAAAGGGGAGACCAGTGGATCTCCCTTCTTGTGCAAAAGAGAGACAACAGATTCGGTCAAATCTGATGGAACTGCGTCGTCGGCTTCCAGGAAATTGAGAAGATCAGCGATAACGGGGGCAAGGTGGTTTCGCGAGCGGTTTAGCATATCTGGGAGAATGCCATCCGACCCGGGAGAGTGACCACACTTGAGTTGGGGCATCGCTTCGCTGACTTCGTCGGGTAGGAAGGGTGGGAGGGGATCGAGAGAGTGAGGAGGGACTGCGAGTGGAAGCTGAACTGCAGAAGTGTAGAGATCCCCAAAGAAGCCCTGGACTACTGTCTTGGTGGCTGCTTGAGAGAGAGCACCAGTTACAGGGTCGGGAACTAGAAGGCGCTTCTTTGAGGTGTGCAGGCTCAGCATGCTCTTCACGATGCTCCTTCCCATGGTTGCTGCTTGCCGTGCTTGTGCCTCCTTTCGCTTCCTGATATCATCGACGAGACTCGTCCGGACAGCTCTGCAGGCAACATTGTGGGCGACAGCATCTTGGGGGTTGGATTGCAGTTGATGGCGCATCGCCAGGAGCTTCCGCGTTCCACTCGAGATCCAAGAGGTGAATTGGCGCTTCCTCCAACAGTTCGTTGCCGCGGTTTCCGTGAAAGCCTTTACCGTAGCATAGGCATCGGCGGCAGAACTGGGGCGGGCAAGGGGCAGTGACGCGAGAAGGTTTGCGTTGACAGTAAAAGCGGTTCGATCGAAATCTAGCCGCTCCCTGCATCTTTTCTGCCTCGCCTTGCCAACGACATGCCAACGACATAGTCAATTTGATGGGAAGTGGAGCCGTTGGGGGACCGGCTCCACTTTCCACCACCAGGCTCCACTTTCATGTGGTTGAAAATTGGTAAACAAAATTTTTCAACTTTTGCAATTTTCAGTCCGTTCGCTATAAAACTTGGCACGTTGTTGCTCCAACACGACAGTATGATACAGGTGAAATTTTCACCCTTTCGGGGGCGCAGGATTTTTGCTATCGATTCGTATGTTTTTGTCGATGGAAAAAAATTATTCATTCTGACTGTTCTCTCGCTGATATAACCGTAAACTGAAGAAAGTCATTACCCATTATGCACATCTACAGGAGGCCGCCGAGGCCGACCTCGTCCATCTGTTCGAGGAAGCGAACCTGTACGCCATCCACGACAAGCGAGTCACCGTCATGCTCGACGATGTGAAGCTGGCGCGTACCATCAGGGGAAAGCGCGATCAAGGTAAATAAGACACCACCTTTACGTATTTTGCAGCACGGTTTTATATGAAATTCGTTCTGTTAACTCGGACATTTAAAATAAAAATTAACCACACTCACTTCGGGCCTATGATACAGCTTGTCATTGTACCTTTTATATTCGAGTTTGAAAATTATGGTGATCCGGTATGTTAATTTTTCAAGAGTGTGGCTCATGTAGTACTACATTTTGCGAAGAATACTGAGAGTTGGTGGTCATTGACGAGGATGCCCTACCTCTACAGGAGAATCCTCGAGTAGTCAGTATTGAATGCTCTCTCGGAATACTTTATTATTGGATTCAACAAATTTAGAAGATCTGTAGAACCTGAGAAACGGATCAATATCAGTACCTTCACATTGTTAAACATCACACCTCTGACAATGCGCTGAATAAGTATAATAAGCGCAACTAATGCCGATATCAAATATACATATTAAATATACGCAACTAAATATACAACGGATGTGACAAATGCGGTAACATCGATACGACAATCCTGGATGAAGCTCAGATGTCGCCCCTGATGATCCAGTTGTCTCAGTTCCCCATGGTTAGCCAGGAATTTCATGTTTCTCTCAATGAATGCGCAGGCAAGCGTGATCGAGAGATGATCCCAGAATTACGTGGTGTCCGTCGATCCAGACATAATGGCTGAATTATTGCTTCAAAACCACAGAACCGCTCGTCTTCATGCATTATTTCAAATGTGCATAAATTTTGTGCTCGAAGAAAACATTGGAGACGTAATTCTGTGAAAAAATATAATAATATAGATACATTCATATTGTCATTTTTCCATATATCATATTTGCTCACTCGGAATGTAGGAAGGATTTGAGGGAGTCTGATTGTAATGGAAACTCTCGTCCCCTAGCGCAACCGATTCAATCACTGCCCATTTATCGATGCCAGATAAATGGAAGACAGCTGAAATGCATAAACTGCACAAAAAATGTGTTATATTCTCAGATAAAGTGCAAATGTGCTGTTAACAAAATCGCAGTAAGTGAGAATACCACGCCTGTCCCGCAATAGTCGAAGGTCTCGCTGAGAGCAGCATCACAATGCTCATTTCTCAGTTGTTCGAGCGATCGTTCTGGGTGTTCGATTAGATCTGCAATGATTTGGTACAATAAATATAGGATTTCAAATAGAGTTTGTAAAATCAAACCGTTACAGACGTGGCACCACGCTTTTGTTTTGCCCATATTGCGCCGAGCTGCTTTATATAAACTATGTGTTTACCACTGCGAACAATCATACAAGAAAAAAAATTAGTATCGATACCGAGTAGAGTATATCCTCTCATACCGATACCGAGCCTCCCATTACCAGTGCTTCCAGATCTCTTCGAAGGAGACGGCCTCCGGAATCTGAGGAAACTGCAAATATTTATATCGATTAACTGTAATGGGAATGCGCTGTTTTATGGAAGAATGTACTGTCAAAAACTCAAGACATAACTGATTTTTTTTTTAGTAATTTTTTTTAAAGTTTCTAGGAGGGTTGATCAGTAAAAAAATCGTAAAATTGAAAATGGATTTTCAGCTTCTTCCCGTCTTTTAAGAACGCTTTACCTCGATCACTCGCTCTCTTGGTCATGATTCCGCCGATCTGGGATAACTTATCGCGGGTCAACACTTTTATGTGTAGGGAACACACAATTTCGGTGATGGTCAAACTGCCTTCGACAGTATCAATCACTCACCACTTCATGTCCGGATTCCACCAGCATATCGGCGAGACTGCCGATAAATGTGACGTGAGATTTCGAAAATTGCGTACACAAGGAACTTGAAAGAGTCGGCAGAGCATACTAGTGAAAAGAACACCACGATGAGTAAGCACATCCTAAGTTGGAAAGATTGGTTCAAATCGTGGCTTATACGCGCCAATGTTGGGCCTGAGCTTTCTTATCTCTGTTTTATATTCACAAGAAAGCGTAGTCGTAGCGTGCAATTGTCTGTCTTTCGAGTACTTCAGTCGAGATGTCGTTGAGTAGTTAAAAAAACAACGAGAACCATTAATTTTGGATGATTCAGTACAATATTTCATACTGAGATTACGCTGTCCGCTACAATTTTTACAGGGAGTTCACGTGGAACCCAACAATATTGTTCTGTGAATGCATGATTTGAAACTTTGAGATGAATATATTGTGATTTGAGCGCGCTATGTACGAGCGAAATGGCTCTACTGCAAATGCGAAAACTCATTGAGCACACAATGTATCCGCTAGAGGGAAGAACAGAGTGATATAGGAAAAGTGAGAGTGACGAAGTGATGTGTTAGTTGTTCCTATACAACGCTTTTTTCTACCGCGCAAATACGAATTTAGGCGCGAAGATCATTGTCGTACACACCATAATGCCCTATTTGCAAACAATATTCTCAGCCTTTATTTTAATAGATACATTTTTAAATCTTTTTGCAATTTACACTATTTTCGTCAATTGAAGGAGCAATATCATTCCAGGAATGTTCGTATTTTGCGAATTGAAGCTTACCGTGAAGGAGGAATTTGACCATAAAGTTTATCCAAGTATGCAAGCCTACAGGACTGATGATGGTTTGACATTATGTCAATGAACTTTCAATAATTCCATACTTCAGGGTCAATGTTCTATCAGTCATCTCACAACGATCCAAATGGGAAGAAGTTGCCGATTCATAGATTAGTTGCGAGATGGAAGTGGGTTGTATTATATGAGAGGAATCGCGAGAGAATCGACCACGCCGCGGCGGTAGGATTCAAGTTTACCCTATCCCGCTATAATTTTGGTTTTAAGTACTTTGAATGATGCTCTTCAAAACTGCGTCGTCATTTTTTTGTCGTCATTTAATTTCGATATCTATCGTCATCGTCGAGATTCAGGTCAAACATGGTACTATCACTTTTCGACAGTCAAATTGCGCTCACTTAAATGATCATAAATCCGTTAAAAGTGAAGATAGAGGGCCGTTCTTTTTTCCAATGAAAGCTACCATCATGCGCTACAACATTTATGTTGACGTCATCACCCCTTGTGCTCATCCTGGTGCCGGGCGGTCGGGTTTATCAAAAGTTACGGTTTTCATGCTTAAGTTGTAGTACCTATATATTTCTAACTTCTCGCCAAAAATAGGAAAAACGGGGTATAGACAAAAAAGGGCTCGCTTTCGTGCAGTGACCGGAAAATGAGTTCCGGAATCGAATTCTTCCAAACCTTCAATAGCCACTATTTGTGCTCAAAATCATCCAAAAACATCGAAAAGAACATATAAATTTGTTTGCACGCATATTGTAGCAACTTCATTGGTCATACATGATCACATGACCCAAAATTTGAAAATCGATGTTTTGACCCATATCAACTAGGGGGAAGGAACTGATGCACAAAATGGGTTTCAAATAATGCAGAAATGTCCCTCTAAACGAATCAGAGACGTGGGGCATCTATAAATGTGAGTTTTCATAAGAATAATTCAAGAAAAGGCACAAAAATGTACAATAGGTCAATGTGGTCATAGAGGTCCGGCTTATGGCTAGGAATATAGAGCACGATGAGCTAAACATTTCATCTGTTGAAAGTGAGTCCCTATCTTCTCGTTGAAGCGAGCTACAGATCTTATTTGGGATATATTAGTCAGAAAACGCTTCCATAACATCATAATATCTTCTTTTGAAATATTCATTTTTTTCTAAACATGAAATCTTCGATATGTTTAGAATCGTGTATTTAGTATACTTATCGACATTTTCATAGTAAGGGGATATGGTCGTGATTTTAGATGCTCAATGTGGGTGGATAACCGCAATATTTCAGCGGAAATCAAATTTTGATTAGTTTTTCACTGCAGGATAGGCATATTCGAGTCAAGAAAACGGACGATTCGAAACTATATATCTATCACTTCTATCATATTTGAACACTAGTCGGAGCCTATTAAAAAAAAATTATTCATCACGGATGTACGTTTCAATGTGCTTACATATAAATGGACAAACTTGGAAAAAATGGAGGTTGTGAAAATCGATTTTTCGAACATTGTCGATCTCTGAGTTTTTCAGCAGAAATTGTATCGCCTATGTAAGAAACATCTCAAATCAATCATTTTGAGTACTATAAATCAAATTAAGACGCATTCGAGGGAAAATTTCGTTCACAAAATTTCTCACTTTTCATCCATTGGAGTGATACCTCTTCTGTCGAGTCACCTCAAAACGCAGTTTCGCATTTTTGCTGATCACATATGGACTCCAGCTTTCATATTCAGCAATACAATTCCGGGGGAAGGTATCTCACAAAAAATCTATAAATTTATTTCCCCCCTCATTTGCGAGTTTTAAATAATAGCATTTCCAATTTTGGTTGTACAGTTTCAGTCATAACATGAAAGTTGTTTCTTATATTTGTCCGCGTATTTTGAGCCCAATGCCATTTCTCTAGCACAACTGGGAGCTGAAATACGGCAGAGCCTGTTCTGAGACCGGAAAATTACTAAATGACGGCTCTGAGACCTGTGACCCAAATTTTTCAGTACATTGGCTCTAGTGTATGCTTCCACCACAATATGATCGAAATCAAAAAATAAAAGTTAGAAATTGTTCCCGCACACCTCCACTGACTCGTGATGCCTGTGATATATTTCAAAATTGTTAAGAAGTTGAGAAAATATTTCCAGGTATTGCACTTTTCTACAATATGCGGCGTTTGGTTCACAACATTGAACATTGTTATCCTCACTGAATTATTCTACGTTTTGGTAATTCCGTGCTCCATGTTCCAAAGAAAACATAACATACATGAAAATAATTACTAATTTTGCAGTATATTCGATATTCGATTGTATTCAAATTTTGCAGTTTCTTTGCCTCGATTTGATCATCCAATATCACTCATTTCGTCAGATATTTCCGCGTGCTTATGTCATCTCTATTGTAGTTATTATGGTGAGAGGTCCGACGTGAATCATCATACATTTTGTACAAATATAACAATCAATCAATCAATCAATTTATCTTATCAGGCGGAAACGCTCAGAAGATGATAGGTCGGTAGTCTTCATAAGTTGCACTCCACCAATGGCTGCCAATAGCTCGGGATAGGTCGTCTCTCCATCGCGCGCGAGGCTTTCCGGGGGGACGAGTCCTATTGAATGGAGTCCAGACAGTTGTCGCACGGCTCCACTGTTCCACTCCCATTCTTCTGATCTTGAGGGCCCAGCGCGCTTTTCGTTTCAATCCTTCCTCATTCCAGTCTCTCAGCTTGGTAATCCCTCTCACGCGGTCATTCCTCCATCTGTCCCTCAGCGTGACTCCAAGCATCTTTCTTTCCATCTTCCTCTGGGTGACTCTCAGCCTCTCCTTCTCGCTAGATCTCAGAGCCCATACTTCACACCCATAGAGAACTGTAGCCGTGATGCAGCTCTCGAAGACTCTCCTCCTGATCTTGATGGACAGAATTCGAGAAGATAGGAGGTGCGAGAGCTTACTCCAGGCCAGCCACCCTAATCGAATCCGGTGTTCTATTTCGTCGGAATGATCCAAGGGAAGAGCTATTCTTCCTCCGAGATAGGTGGCGCTATCGACGAATTCGAATCGCAGATTGCCGATGATTATTGGATTGCGGGTAGAGGTGCAGGAGGTGAGGAGGTTGGTCTTGCTTGCATTCACTTCGAGACCAACTCGGCTGCACGTGTCCATCAGCTTCTTCAGCATTCGTTCCAGCTCGGGTCGAGATTTGGCAACGAGAGCCACGTCATCGGCATACTCCAAGTGGCAAAGGTTCCTTCCGTCGATTCTAATTCCATCTGACTCCCAGTCAATGTTGTCCATGGCTGATCGTAGCACTGCGTTGAAGAGACGAGGGGAGAGGGTATCCCCTTGGCGGACTCCTCGACGCACAGTCACAGGAACGAGCTCCTCATTAACTCGAATAAGTGTAGAGGAGGACTCGTAGAGACGGCGCAACATGTGGACGAGGGAGGGATGGGCTCCGAACGAGAAGAGGGCTTGCCAGCAGGCATTCCACTCCACACAGTCGAACGCCTTCTTGAAGTCGACGAACGCCAAGTAGATTGGGATACCGTACTCGGAGGTTCTTTCAGCGACCTGCTTGATGGCATGCAGGTTGTCGAGAGTACTGTAGCCGCGCCGGAAGCCGGTTTGGGTCGAGGACTCTGTTTCTTCAAGCACAGTTTCGAGTCTCTGAAGAATGACTTTGGTCATTGTCTTCAGGGAAACGGTGAGGAGGGAGATGGGACGGAAGTTCCCAATGTTGGTAGGGTCTCCTTTCTTGTGCAGAAGAGTGACAATTGCTTCGGTCAGGTCGCTTGGAACAGCCTCTCCATCTACCAGATAGTTGAGTAGATCAGCGATAACGGGAGCAAGGTGGTTTCGAGAGTGGTATAGCATATCAGGGAGAATGCCATCCGAACCGGGTGAGTGACCACACTTGAGTTGGGACATCGCTTTGCTGACCTCATCGGGTAGGAAGGGAGGAAGGGGATCCAGAGGCTGAGGAGGGACTGGGAGTGGACACGGAACTGCAGGGGTGTAGAGACCGTCAAAGAAGCTCTGGACCACTGTCTTGGTAGCTGCTTGAGAGAGAGCACCAGTTACAGGGTGGGGAACTAGAAGGCGCTTCTTTGAGGTTTGCAGACTCAGCATGCTCTTCACGATGCTCCTTCCCATGGTTGCTGCTTGCCGTGCTTGCGCCTCCTTTCGCTTCCTGATGTAATCGACGAAACTCGTCCGGGCAGCTTTGCAGGCAGCTGAGTAGGCGACAGCTTGTTGGGAGTTGGATTGCAATTCATGGCGCATCGCTAGGAGCTTCCGCGTTCCACTCGAGATCCAAGAAGGGGATTGGCGCTTCCTCCAGCAGTTCGTTGCCGCGGTCTCCGTGAAAGCCTTTACCGTAGTATAGGCATCGGCGGCAGAACTGGGGCGGGCAAGGGGCAGTGACGCGAGAAGGTTTGCGTTGACAGTAAAAGCGGTTCGATCGAAATCTAGCCGCTCCCTGCATCTTTTCTGCCTCGCCTTGCCAGGGAGGGAGAGGCACATCCGAACAAGGCGATGGTCGGAGTCAAACTCAAACCGACCAACGACTCCACAGTTGACTACTCTCGCTGTGGCGGGCGCTGCAACGTAGTCAATTTGGTGGAATGCGGAGCCGTTTGGGGATCGCCAGGTCCAGATTCGACCGTGCCGTCTATAACTCTCAGTACATAACCATCTTAAGATGCACTCCATCACTTCCCTTTATCCAACTCTAGATTCAGTTTAATAGTAGAAATTCAGCTCGTAATTCTTCTTCGCCACTTCACGGCTGATGCGGAAAACACTTACGCGTGCTTCAGAATGGCTGCAGATTCCAGAGTACCACTATCTATTTTACAAGAATACTTTATCAGTTAAGTTCGTCTACAATTTGGTGACCGTTCTCGAGATCTTATCTTTCGTAATAGGTCTCTCCTCACTCATTCTTCTCGTCAATCTTGATAGTGAGTTTACATAACTAAATTTTTTTTATGGATTTAAAAATCGTTCAAGTAAGACCGAAAAAATGCACGCATGTGCGATTACTGTTTGTCCTCCAAAGAGGAAAGTTTGTACCGCATTCTGCTTCTAATCGCAACCGCGATTAAAGTTCCCGAGTGCGTGATTACCGCTTTATGCGGATACGGTCAGCTCTTTCACTTTGTGCATTTGCATCGGTATTTTTGTAAACCAACGAGTAGCAGTACTAGTGGGTGGTCAACTCACCAGCCATGATTCTGATTGACCACTGGCTGAAAGTATACAGTTTTTTCATCGGCACAAGAGGTTTCCAGTGCACGCACTGATTTGCTTACAGATCATCCACTAAACTCCCCAATAGGCATGGCCTTTCGCCACGTCTGCTACGGGTTGTTAAAAGTTGCGTTTGTCGCAACATTCTTCGAGATTGCGAGAAAGATCAAAGATCAGCCAGTCAAAGAAGAGATCCAGAGAGAATCGTTCGAAAATCCATCCGGGGAACAGATGCATATCTAACGCTTCACACCTCTATGTCCGTGTTCCAAAATGATCTGATAAAGATGTGATAAGGAAAAGACCTTCCAGATAATCATGTATAAATCGTAACAAGCGATGGTAAATTAGACTATAATCGCATATCATCACAGTGAATGGCTCGAACACTAGATGATGCATGATATTGAAGACTCCGAGCGTGAATGTGGCAGCAACGATCATATTATCTTTTGTTTTACAGCACTGCTCCATTCCTCTATTTGATCCAACCCTGATATCTTGTTTGTCTACGCCTCCATATCAGCTATTCTTGATCACCTCACCTATCTTTCGATCTCTCTACTCTATAAGTGTACCTACTATTTCCCCTGCATCATGTGCGTTCCTGTTCCCTCTCATCCCCGCATACTCCATTCATCCGCCATCGTTTCTCTGTCCTCTCATTATCTCTCGTGATATTTTCTTCCATTTTCCCTATATAGGCGCACTGTGCATGTATTTTTCTTATCGACATCGAGCCACTGACAACTTCTTCTATCTTTTGCTCGCGTGAACCTACACAAGATCTAACAGAGACCAAGTTGGGTGGTTAAGGGATCTGCGCGTTGCATGCTCTGTCTTTGCATTGCTCCAGTTGTGAGCACGCACCTCCGAATGTCACAAGTTCGGCGGAGTTGCCCGGGGGATTTTTGCTCACATGCATCATATTTGTAATGTCGTGTACTCTGCATAGATAACAGCGACATTGTGTTAATTATGTTTAAAGGATGATTTCTACTCGAAACTTTCTCCTACTCATAACATTCGTTATTCTTTTCATCGGAGCAACGGCCGATGGAGGACACGTTCGTTTATATCGCTCACATTTCTGCAGACTTATGAAAGAAGACACATTAGAACGACAATAGTTCTTTATTTTGCAGAAAATTGGAATCGCATTGGATCTCGAGCCCTGAAGTCTCTCGTGGCATATCAAATTGTTATTCTCGTATTTATCAGAAATCAGAAATTTATTGAACTAATGAAGTGTTAAATTGCATACTTGATGACATACAACGATCACGAGTATTATCACTTCAAAAAGTCTAAAATGTTCATGAATGTAGTCTTCTGCGTTTTTATAGTGTCTATAAACAAACTGTATACTGCCACGACTTGTTCAGCATCTCAACAGTATTGTCAACGTGGAATTGATAAATCTTTCCTTTTCGATGGCGAGCTTGGGCGAAGTTGATGAGTGATTTCATCCGCACGTGTTGTGCGCGTGCTTGGTAGTTTATTTTACCGTGTTATTTTTCCAATTAATGCATACGTTTCTCAAACGAGTAATAACAGCAAATCTGCTTAATAAGAACTGTACAATAATAATACATATTATCATTTTTTATTCTCATTTGTGCATGCCGTTCCTTGTAAATTGTTTATGTTTGGCTCAGTCATCCGACGCGGATCTGCGAGAGTAAACATAAAGAGAGAATAGCGAAATACCATACTGTTTACACGAATGATTGTGGATGCTCACCCTGCAGTCATTACATTTTCGTTCAAGCTAAAGAATGGGTAAGTAGTAGAGTTCGAGAAACGATATCAGGCTCTATTCATTATATACACTCTATCAGCCGGCCTAGCGGTGAGCGAGTGATGCAAATGACGAGAGCGTGGTATCATTTCCCGATCTCTAGTAAGTAGTCGTCGACACTTTCTTAAATTTGTTGATAATTGTATGATTTGCAGCCTTGGTTTTTACTTATTTGGTATACCTCGCGGTGGTTACAACTAACATCGCGGCAATAATATATTTTTGGAGGCACCCTCTCAAGTGGAAGACGTTCCAGGTGCGTTATGTCTGCATCTTAATGAGTATTTCTAGTGAGCATTACTCGCGGTTTACAATTGTATATTTTGAGCAATGTGATCAAATAAAAATATTTAAAAAGCGTCACTTAAATACAGAAATTCATTCCCTGCTTCTACCTAAACGTCATAATTTTCTTATTGTTCACATTCGATTTCGGCACCATTGGATCAATTCTTGGATATGAAATTTATGTGAGTATTATGATATAGGAAATTTTAAATATAATTTAAATTTAATCATTTCACAAAAACATATATTATTTATATTATTATATAACTCATTTAATGTATATCATCATTTCAGGTATTCAACGTTTCGACATATTGCGACATTTGGTTCACGTTATTGAACATATTTTTGCTCGTGGAAGTGTTCTACGTTTTGGTAATTTAATTCAGCAGATAATTTAGTTTTCTGGAAAAAAATATTATTTTCCAGTTCCTATGCTTCGATCAGATTCTACAGTACCATTCCTTTCGTAACATTATCCTGCGCGCATATGCCTCAGTTCTCGGAATTTTGCTTGTGAGTAACTCAAGACGACTTAGATGTTCTGTTTTTGTTAGTTGCTACATTGACCACAATTTGTTTACCTAGACAAGAAAGAAATTCAGATAATGATTCTCGTTCGGCATTTTACTATTGAGACAGACGAAAACACGTACGACTGCTTCAGGATGAGCGTTGATGCAAGGGTAGGAATGACTGGGAGTGTATCATTGTTTGACTGGCCATTGTACAACTCTTTGTATTTGAACACAGTAATGCATTTGGAAAACTTTATTTTTCACTCTCTGTAGCGTTCTAAAATGGTACACTCGAGAATGGACTCGCAAGATGACCCCCCCCCCCATTCTTAGTGTTCCCACCGATCTAAGCTGTGAGCGAGCGCGCAAATATATATAAGAACCATCCCTTGCGAATTCACTCTTCAACCAACCAACCAATCAATCAATCAATCAATCAATCAATATTTGGATATGTTTCAGTATCCCGGTCCCAAACCTCGGACCGGGGTCCCATCAGATGCCACTCAGGTCCCGAAAACATGCACGTTTGGGACCTGGGTCCCATCAAGGGCTTCCCAGGTCCCAAGTGTTGCTACCCAGGTCCCATAACGTACCACCCCGGTCTCATAATATGCTACCCAGGTCCCATATATGAGTGGTTTTTCGAGCCATGTACCATCAAAGGGCGCCCAGGTCCCAACACAGACTACCCAGATCAAAAGCCACCCCGGTCCCATAATTTGCTACCCAAATATCAAGTATGAGACCGAATGAGTCATTTTGCACGGAAACTCATCGTTCACAGTTTGAATTACCTACCCGATCGTATGTTTTTTTTCTGCGCTTCCAATTACACACTCTAAATTTGCTTTATGATTGTACCTATCGGGATTGATTGTGTGAGGACAACCTCATAAAAACATCGACTGGTAAGTCACCCTATAGTATCAGTCCTCTCTCCCTCTCCATGACTCCTGGGCAGTATTTTTGGGACCTGGTTGTCAAAAAGCCTAATTTTTGGAAACTGGGTAGTCTATGATGGGACCTGGGTAGTATGTTATGGGATCTGTGTAGCCTCTGATGGGACACGGGTCCCAAAGTTGCACTTTTTCGGATTCGGGTCCGAAGCTGGGACAACGATACTGAAACAGTGCCCAATATTTATAATTTCAAGCGTTTTCGTTAGACGAGGATGTCTACCTACAGAATACATATTCTGCCTTACCACAACAAAATATTTTTTTATTCCAAGATCGTCTACAATTTGGTGACGGCTCTCGAGATTTTTGCATTCTTCATCGGACTATCTTCACTCGTTCTGCTCGTCAACCTTGACAGTTCGT
The DNA here is from genome assembly GCA_036245805.1 of Pristionchus mayeri. Taxonomy (NCBI): domain Eukaryota; kingdom Metazoa; phylum Nematoda; class Chromadorea; order Rhabditida; family Neodiplogasteridae; genus Pristionchus; species Pristionchus mayeri. The sequence continues at coordinate 31,549,988 of BTRK01000002.1, read as the reverse complement.
AAATTTCAGTTTAATTCATGTTGAAAGCTCTATTTTTTTGTTTTCTGAATCTCATTTTATCAGTGATTCATTTTTTCAGAAGAGGAAAGTCTATATCGCATCATGCTTCTACTAGCAACCGCAATTGAGGTTCCTGAATGTCTGATTGCCGTTTTTTGCCCCACAGGTCAGATATTCATATGAGATCGTTTGATAGATTCAACAAACCTTCTGCACAACCCTAAATATTAACCTCGATACAAGTTGTTGAATCTATCACGAACGGTCTCATATCTTCGTAATAATCATCTGCTAACTTAACGTACTATACGTTCTAATGTATAATATAATACATTTTTCAGATCATCCGATGAATAGTCAGATTGGCGTCATGTTTCGCCACGTCTGCTATGGGCTGTTCCAAGTCGCATTTGTTGGCATATTCTTCCAAATCGCAAGAAATATCAGCGAAGAACCCAAGCAGGAGGTGAATCAAACGTCGTTCGAGAACCCATCGGGCGACCAAATATATGTATAGCCCGAATAACCTATATTGTGTTAACATCATACGCAAGATTCAATGAACATATAAATGCTGTGTTCGCAAACACAAGACAACCCCAAAAATTTCATCGGCAACACAATGCTCGTTAATATGCTCCTGCAATTACTTCCGCGTTCATTTGCCTTCACTTCCATCATCAATATGGAGTTGATCCGCATCAAATTCATTGTTCCTTCACTAACATAACAATGTGAAGTTAAAGCCGCGGTGTTTTCAAGTATTTTCGCAACCGATAATAGGATTGCATACATTAACACGGTGTTTGCTCTTACATCACGCATTCGCTACATTTTTCTTTGCCCCGCCCTGGTCTTGAAGTTGGTTGTTCACATACCAATAAGCTGGTGTGCAATGCTGATTCCCAAGCAATAATCTTATTCAGACGATCGCGTCCACTGGGTGTCTAAATCCCGCAACGAGAGAACATACAGGGTGTCCAAAAAGTATTGTTACACTTTTGAAACGCGAATTTTTTTAACATGTAGGTCGAGTTGTCAAAACCTGTAATAACACGTTTGAGCCCACCCTTCGGTGCGTTGAGGGAACCTACTAATTAGTTTCCCATAGTCATGGTTCGTCCAAATCGCTATCGTCAAACTATTATCAACCTTTGGACCCTCGGCGACCCCCCAGATTCCATCAGGAGGAAGCTTCGTATTTCCCGAATGACAGTCTATCGCACCATCTCCCGTTTCAAGCAGTTGGGCACTGCGAAGGACCGTCCAAGATCAGGAAGACCCAAGACCGCTCTCACTCAGAAGAACAGGAGAATCGTGGAGAAGAGAGTGAATCGCAATGCCAAACGATCCATCAGGAAGATGGCTAAGGATCTCAAGATCTCCAAAGGATCCGTGTGTGCCATCGTTCATTCTCTTCTCAAGTCCTACCCCTACAAGATGAGAAAGGGCCATGGCCTCACTGATGTCCACAAGCAGAAGCGCCTGGAGAGATGCAAGCTGCTCCTTCAGCGGGCCGATCGTGGGGAGCACTTGACTACCGTTTACTCTGACGAGAAGCTGTTCTCAGTCGAGGAGGTCTACAACAGTCAGAACACCAGGATCATCGCCAAGTCTCCTCAGCAAGCTGACGCCAGAGGTAGAACCATCTCACGCATTGCCCACCCCCAGGCACTGATGGTTTGGGCTGGTGTGTGCTCGACGGGCAAGACTCCTCTCGTGTTCGTGGATCCCGGGGTCAAGATCAACAAGGAGTACTACACCAGGGCAATTCTCCAGAAGGCCCTTCTCCCCTGGTCCCGCTCCCACTTCAAAGGGGCTCGCTGGACCTTCCAACAGGATTCAGCGCCTGCTCACTCGGCAAAAGTGACGCAGGCATGGTGTCGCGCCCATCTGCCCGACTTCATCTCGAGTGAGGAATGGCCCTCGAACTCCCCCGATCTCAACCCTCTGGACTTCAGCATTTGGTCAGTGTTGGAGAAGGAGGCCTGCTCTACTCGCCACAAGAACCGCGATTCCCTCAAGGCAGCCCTTCTCAAGGCATGGGAGAAGATCGACGTCCCTTACCTGCGGGCCGTCATCGACTCGGTCCCTCGTCGTCTCAGAGAGGTCATCGCGGCCAATGGAGGCCAGATCGAGTGATCGTGCATTGTTATGTTCATATGGTCACTGATAAATACTGTGCCCCGTTTGAGTTGTCTATGTTGCTTTTAAAGAAAGATACATGGTTTTATCCGTGTAACAATACTTTTTGGACACCCTGTAATGAAGGAAAAACGACCGGACATTCAGGTTTGTAAAGTGTTTCGTTTTAACAATTATAGATTCAACTCGATATTTCGATGTTTGCAGGGCCTACGAGCTTGGGCGGTAATCTCTGTGGTGATCTTCCACTTCTTCCCATCACTTCTACCCTTTGGATACTTGGGCGTGGATGTGTACGTGCGATTTCTATAGATCTTAACACAATTATTTGGCATGGACCAGCTCGATGTGGTGTTCGTTGTACCACGTCTACCCGCATGTTCAATATGTGTATATTGATCGTCTCAATAGATCGTTTCATTGCACCACGTCTTGCCGGCACTAAATCGGATGAGAACTATGACATCCAACTTTTGCTATATAAAAGGCAGGATGACGTCCTAGTTCTCATCCGGCCTAGTGCCACATGCACCAGCCATGCATTTCACCCAATTTAATCTAAATCGACATTGTGCGCAGATTCTTCGTGCTCTCTGGCTTTCTGATCACGCTCGTGCTGCACGGACGACCGCCCTGCATCGCCACGTACACAGACTTCTATTTCAAGAGGTTCAGGCGCATTCTGCCCCTCGCATTGCTGGTAAGCACCGATTCTCATCGATATATGCGAACAAAGTTTGGACAGCGTTGGTCTTAAGGACCTGAGAGGTTGAGCAGTGCGATCAATAATAGTTAAAAGTTCGTCTGAATATTTTTGAAAAGAAAAGAAAACCTGACAAGGGAAGGTCGCGGAGTTTCCGTGGAGTTTCATAACGAGACCTAGCGCATTCGAAAGAGGAAAAAATTCTAAGAACTTCTGTTGTTTTCAAATTTGCGGAAGACTCATGTGAAGGTCTGGGATGTAGGGGAATTTATGGACATAGGCTCAGAAATTGCCTGTTTTTGGCCTTTCGAACGGGTTCGCCACTATGAGCGCAGATTTTCACATGAGCCTTCCGAAAATTTGAAAACAACAGAAGTTCTTAGAATTTTCTCCTCTTTAGAATGCGTTAGGTCTCGGTATGAAACTCCACGGACACTCCGCGACCTTCCCTTGTGAGAGATGATCGCTATTGTGACTGGAATTTTTCTTACAGATCCTTCTCATTTGCGTGTTTGTCGTCGCTTTTCTCGAAACTGGATATGAGTTCTCAAATGGCATGAGGTGAGGATGAGGCTTGTCGAATATGCTGGGAAAGCGTGCACAGATACGATCTTTGTGATGATTTTTAGGAGGCCGGATCGGTAAGAATCGATCATAATGGATACCCCCCGGACATGCGGTAGTCCGGAATGGGAACTGGGCCGCCATGCTTCAAGCATGTATACCCCTTGGCCCCTTGATGCACAATATAAAGGCTATTACTCGATTCCGCTTTTCAGTAAGAAATTATAAGGTGCCAAAGTTGAAAAATCGAAATTTCATATTTTTTTAACGCGATGAGATAGACTCAAAATCTATTTTGTGTTTTATTAGGGGTGACCAATAACCAAAAATGAACCACCCTGATCGAATCGGTGTTGGTTGGAAACATGATTTCGTGTCCGAATTTTTCACTTTTTCCAGGCTAAATTTTCAATATGGAAGGGGGGCAATATCACACTGTGCCTAAAATGTAGCCCGATGAATTCTACATCGAATTTTTTCAAAGAGAAAAGAAATTGACGTTTCCGTTTTCCTCATATCGAGGTCCGAACATGCCCGACCATTTCGGAATTCTGCGAAATTACGATTATATCGTCCAAATGAACTGTTAAACGTGTTAATTTGGTGTAAAATCAACCGGCAAGAATATTACGTAATAATTATGCCCTAAAAATTGAAGTTTCGGTCATTCTGAAAAAGTCGATTTTCTTGATATCGATTTTATCGAAATTCGAGCTCATTAAACTCTGTATTTTAAATCATATGCTGGTGAACGCTGCTCAAAACGTAAAGTATGTTTCCATATGAGTAAAAAAACGGCAAAATATAGCTTGTTCCATAACTTTTGGAATGTAATTTTTTCGGTCCAAAACGCGAAATTGAAGGTGTCGAACACAATTGATGGACTGAAATTTGACGAAATCGACGAATTTCAGTGTCATTGAATTGTTTTACTTACAGAAATGTGAAAAACAAATAAAAAAATCGGAACACCGCAAAAATCCGAAAAAAATGCCTACCCAACTCCGATTTTACCCATGTTTGAGCTGTGAAAACTCACGATTTCATAAGGTTTAGCCATATTCTATACTGCCAAACGGTAGTAAAGGAGCACTTTAGTAAAAAAATTGTTGCAAAAATTGCCCTGTTTTATTGGATTTCGTGATAATCCTTACCAAATATCGGTAAAATCAGAGGCGAAATGAGATATTTGGGCACATATTTCCCCTGTTAGAGCAGAGTTAAATGTGAATGAATTCGTTTTGAATTATACTTTAAATATTCTTTCAAAAAATAGTAAAGTATGGTTAAACTGCTTCAATCTGAAGTAATCAGATTTCCAAATAAATGTGAAAATTCAAAATTTAAACCCTTAACCCTTAAAAAGTTTTTAAACTTTTTTTAAAAATTTTCATCGGTTTTTAAAGTAAACTGACTTATTTTAATAATTGACAATAAGTATGAATCAATTAGTACGATAATATTGGAAATCTGCGGAATTTTCCCATAGCATTTCATTGATTTTATCAATATTTGTCAACGGTTATCAGAAAATGCCTACAGCCAGCAACTGTTAGCAACATTTATTTTACTTAATGTTACTCTACTACACCTAGGTAATACAAAACTTGAGTTATGTATATACAATCGTGAGTTTTCACAGCTCAAACATGGGTAAAATCGGAGATGGGTAGGCATTTTTTTCGGATTTTTGCGGTGTTCCGATTTTTTTATTTGTTTTTCACATTTCTGTAAGTAAAACATTTCAATGACACTGAAATTCGTCGATTTCGTCAAATTTCAGTCCATCAATTGTGTTCGACACCTTCAATTTCGCGTTTTGGACCGAAAAAATTACATTCCAAAAGTTATGGAACAAGCTATATTTTGCCATTTTTTTACTCATATGGAAACATACTTTACGTTTTGAGCAGCGTTCACCAGCATATGATTTAAAATACAGAGTTTAATGAGCTCGAATTTCGATAAAATCGATATCAAGAAAATCGACTTTTTCAGAATGACCGAAACTTCAATTTTTAGGGCATAATTATTAAGAGACATTCCACGAGAAAACGTACCTTTTGGGAGGGGTCGACGGATGACGTTTTTACAACCTCCCTCAATATCTCGCTGGTGAAGTTCTCATACCAAGTGCTGATATTTGGTCCAATATGAAGGGCTCTGGTGCACTTTCCGAAAAATGACAGGCAAGGCCCAAAAAAAATCGAAAATTTCAATTTTTTGAAAAGTAAGATATTATAGGTTTTTCAGGATTCTTTTTCGATGAAAATAACGAAAAACCTACTCTGGAAGCGATCAGATGCCGATAAAGTGCCGAAAACGCCGATTTTCGAAGATTTTTGGCCGCCCTGAAAATTTGTTCAATTAGTCAGCAAAAACTAACTTCATTTTCGGATTTCCCATGCAAAACTACGTATAATGTCCGCAATAGACGAAATTTCGTCCGTGCGCTCGGGAGTTATGGATTCCAAAATAAGGGTCACTTAGGGCTATCTCTTTGAGCAAAACAATCACACTATCTCCAAATCATGCCGAATGGGCTCTTTTTGCACCGAATCTTATTTTTATATCAAATCAAACAATTTGAGTCCATGGTCAGACAATTTGAAGTCTTCATTTTGAAATTTTCATTTTTGAAAAATTCCAAATTTCTCTCATTTCACAAAGATCGATTTTTCCACCAAAATCTGGTTTGCAATCATCAGAAATGCCTCATTTTACGATACACTTATTTCTAATGCTTAGTTACATTGTTTTTGTGCATTTCACGCTCAATTGTACGCGATAATGATTTGAAATCCCATGAAAATGCGATTTTTTTCGAAATTTTGGAAATTTTGAGAGTTTGAGACGCTCTCAGATTGCCATTTGAAGTTCAACTGGATGATATTTCGTTCACAATTACTATATACAACTTGTGTGATGATTTCCAGTTGGTTTGGTAGCCATATTTTTTCGAAAATTTTGATCAAACTCGAAAACAATGAAAAAATATTTTTCTCCAGATGGCTTCCAAACCAACTGGAAATCATCATACGAGTTGTATATAGTAATTGTGAACGAAATATCATCCAGTTGAACTTCAAATTTCAATCTGAGAGCGTCTCAAACTCTCAAAATTTCCAAAATTTCAAAAATAAATCGAATTTTCACGGGATTTCAAATCATTAGCGCATGCAATTGAGCGTGAAATACACAAAACAATGTAAATAAGCATGATAAATGATTATATGGTATAATGAGGCATTTTGGATGATTGCAAACCTGATTTTGGCGGAAAAAAACCGCTCCATGTGAAATGAGAGAAATTTAGAATTTTTCAAAAATGAAAATTTCAAAATGAAGACTTCGAATTGTCTGACCATGTACTCAAATTGTTTGATTTGATATAAAAATAAGATTCGGTGCAAAAAAGAGCCCATTCGGCATGATTTGGAGATAGTGTGAAAGAGCTAGCCCTAAGTGACTCTTATTCTGGAATCCATAACTCCCGAGCGCACGGACGAAATTTCGTCTATTGCGGAAATTAAACGTAGTTTTGCAGGGGAAATCCGAAAATGAAGTTAGTTTTTGCAGACTAATTGAAAAAAATTTCAGGGCGGCCAAAAATCTTCGAAAATCGGCGTTTTCGGCACTTTATCGGCATCTGATCGCTTCCAGGGTAGGTTTTTCGTTATTTTCATCGAAAAAGAATTCTGAAAAACCTATAATATCTAACTTTTCAAAAAATTGAAATTTTCGATTTTTTTTGGGCCTTGTCTGGCATTTTTCGGAAAGTGCACCAGAGCCCTTCATATTGGGCCAAATATCAGCACTTGGTATGAGAACTTCACCAGCGAGATATTGAGGGGGGTTGCAAAAAAGTCATCCGGAGGTTGGTACGTTTTCTCGTGGAATGTCTCTTAAGTAATATTCTCTCGGGCATGTTCGGACCTCGATATGAGGAAAACGGAAACGTCGATTTCTTTTCCCTTTGAAAAAATTCGATGTAGAATTCATCGGGCTACATTTTAGGCACAGTGTGATATTGCCCCCCTTCCATATTGAAAATTTTGCCTGGAAAAAGAGAAAAATTCGGACACGAAATCATGTTTCCAACCAACACCGATTCGATCAGGGTGGTTCATTTTTGGTTATTGGTCACCCCTAATACAACACAAAATAGATTTTGAGTCTATCTCATCGCGTTCAAAAAATATGAAATTTCGATTTTTCAACTTTGGCACCTTATAATTTCTTACTGAAAAGCGGAATCGAGAAATAGCCTTTATATTGTGCATCAAGGGGCCAAGGGGTATACATGCTTGAAGCATGGCGGCCCAGTTCCCATTCCGGACTACCGCATGTCCGGGGGGTGGTCCAATCTTACCGATCCGGTCTCTTAACATCACATAAGAGTGATCTGAGAGAACCGAGCAATATCACCTATAGGCCGTACAATGAAAAATAAAGTGCTGATTTTAAGATCTCCCTAGGGGTAACTTTTCACGTAGAGTTCGAAAATCGACCTTAGAAAGCCGTATCTCTGACCCTTCGTTTTCAGTGTCGCGCTGTTGTCAGGTGGTCAGTTTTTGTAACTTATGCACTGCTTATCCAAACCCCATAAATGCATTGTAATTCTGAAAGATCTCGACGAGATAAGCATTTTTACTGTTGAAAGTGAAAGACTAGCTCATCTGTGAAAAAAGTTATGGTCATTTAAATTTTCAAATTCGCCGGCCTGAAAAAGTTTCAAAGTCTGTGCACTTTTAACTATGCTCATTCCATTCTACATGAAAAGTTACCCCTAGGCACATAATTGCGGGAAAATCGATAGGTGGTAAAGCAGGTTTATGAAACGCGAAATATGAAAATGCGTGTATAATGTGAAGGTTTTCTATAGTTTGCAGTCGATCCACTGTGACTTCAGATCAGTTTTGAGCATTTTATGACTATTTTATCCCAGTGGAAATAAATGAAGCTGAAAAAGCCGAATTTGGCGCTTTTTTTCAAAAATCCGATTTTATTCATATCGAATTTTCCCAAGTTTATGGCCACTCAACTTTCCATTTTAAATCGGAATCCTGCATTTGCTCAGCAGATCTTCCAGTATGCCTCGACATAAGTCAGAAAAAGTATTAGTGAGGCTGGTAACATATGAGTAAGTCATGATTATTGTTGCTTGAAAATGGTTGACGTGAGTGAACAATTATTGATTAAGTTGGTATTTACAAAGTTCGCGAAGACTGAGGAACAAACTCATGTAATTTTCAACTCTCCCAATATGCGCCAACTTAATAATGGATGTAATTTAAGACGTCCAATTATTTGAAAAAAATGGTAAAATTTTAGTCATGCGAATACAAAAAATTATAAAATTATGCAAAGTATAGTTTAAACGCCAGTAATCGACTTAATTCGTATGAGAAAGTGATAAATTGTTGAAATATCAATCATTCACACTAAGCTTTTCGCAAATTATAAAATTTTTATTATCAATCCTTCGCAAAAACAGGTTTTCAAGCAATAATAATCATGACTTACTCATATGTTACCAGCCTCACTAATACTTTTTCTGATTGATGTCGAGGCATACTGAAAGATCTGCTGAGCAAATGCAGGATTCCGATTTAAAATGGAAAGTTGAGTGGCCATAAACTTGGGAAAATTCGATGTGAATAAAATCGGATTTTTGAAAAAGCGCCAAATTCGGCTTTTTTCAGCTTCATTTATTTCCACTGGGATAAAATAGTCATAAAATGCTCAAAACTGATCTGAAGTCACAGTGGATCGACTGAAAACTATAGAAAAGGTCGATTTTCGAACTCTACGTGAAAAGATACCCCTAGGGAGATCTTAAAATCAGCACTTTATTTTTCGTTGTACGGCCTTTGGTCAGTTCTCTCAGATAGTCACTCATAAGCTTTTCGAATGCCGATTCTAGGTCAGCTACGTACACTTTATTATTCATCAAGAATTTGCAACCACGCATGACACCTGAGGAGTACTACTTTCAAGCTGTACGTTTCGGACTATTACTTCGACATCTTACCATACATTTCCAAGCTGGAAAAGGCGAACGATTTCTTCACCCACTACTGGTCGCTATGCGTCGAGCTTCAGTTCTATTTGATCGCTCCACTTATACTGCACTTTTTCAAAGTATGTTTGCTCATCTTTTTTTTCAAAACACATGCGCCCAACAGTCAACGGTTTGTATATCTAGGGTTCTTACTGTAAAGCGAAATAGCGAGATCCGAGGTATATCCGGGTCGTCCAATCGTTTATCAGCAAGTTTATTTCAGCCAATCGAAGCGGCCAGCAGTTTCACGTTCATAATACTGCACGCCGTCGCATCTTTCGCATATTCCTTACTGCGTAACTCGGAAGATGCATTCGATTCAACACTAGCAAGGCATGTGTGGGCATTAGATCCCTGATATTCGACCGCTTTGCAGGTTGTGGCAGTTTCTGTTTGGAGCGTTGGCTTTTCAAATCGATTTGGTAAGAACATTCTCATGTCACCTGCACCAGCCCCTTGATGTATTTCTTCAGATGTTCATTTTTACATTGCAGATTTTATCCGCGAAAGTGATTGATTCAGATGAGGAGGAATTGCAAATTAAATCTAATAGTTCCCATAAGAAAGCATTGAGTGAGCACTACAAACTTCATAATGTATATATCAATGACAATTTATAGTAATCCCTTACGCGTTCGTTATGTTGGCAGCTATTACTGTTCTGTGCACGGGGGATTCGGTGACATAGTAAACGAGTGCTTGGCATTATTAGAATGATTTGAGGAAACAATTATCCGATTTTTCGTCACGTTAGTTGCTTCGGTGCTGCTCGTGGCGCGATCGCAATCGGTCGTACTGTGCCATTTGTTCCTCCATTTCATGGGTAATTGTTTGCTTTGCCAGTTTGCCATTTAAAAATGATGGGAACTATTGTATATGAGGGGAAAAAAAGTGGCGCTCGCTTTTGTCCTGTGACTCGAAAATGGGTACCTGACAGCAATACTTCTGAACCTCCCATTGCCCGCAATTGGGCTCAAATACTTCGAAATCATCTAAAACAACATTTTATCTCGTTTCCCCAATAGCTGTCCCTTGGTAATTGGCCATTAATTAGGGTAGAACTTGAAATTCAAAAATGGATGTTTTTAACTTTTTCAACGTGTGAGATGGGCCCACATGCGGTAAATCGCTTCCAAATAACATATAAATGCCCCCCTAAACTAATCATACAAACGGCGTTCCTGGAAATACCTTATTTCGGCTGAGGATTCCATGAAAAGGTGCAAAACTGTTATTAAGGTCAAAATTGTCCTAGCGACACCGCCCTTGCAAAGAAATGTATAGAATGATGAGCTAAACATTTTATCTGTTGAAAGTTAGTTTCTATCTTTTCGTTAAAGGGCGCTAAGGAACATCGAAGTAGGTACAAAACTACTGGAAACGCACCCGGGAGAGCGCTAAATAGAGGGGAGGGAGAGGGAGGTCAGACGGCGAAAGCGGCAGAAGGTTAGAGCGCGCGCTCTCGGGGGATTCCAGACCAATTTCAGCCAAGTTCTCGGCTCCGTAGCGCCATTTAACGAAAAGATAGAAACTAACTTTCAACAGATAAAATGTTTAGCTCATCATTCTATACATTTCTTTGCAAGGGCGGGGTCGCTAGGACAATTTTGACCTAAATAACAGTTTTGCACCTTTTCATGGAATCCTCAGCTGAAATAAGGTATTTCCAGGAACGACGTTTGTATGATTAGTTTAGGGGGCATTTATATGTTATTTGGAAGCGATTTACCGCATGTGGGCCCATCTCACACGTTGAAAAAGTCAAAACATCGATTTTTGAATTTCAAGTTCTACCGTAATTTTTGGCCAATTACCAAGGGACAGCTATTGGGGAAACGAGATAAAATGTTGTTTTAGATGATTTCGAAGTATTTGAGCCTATTTGCGGGCAATGGGAGGTTCAGAAGTATTGCTGTCAGGTACCCAATTTCGAGCCACAGGACAAAAGCGAGCGCCACTTTTTTGTCCGCTCAGCGATTTGTCCAATTCTTGGCCATTAGTTACGCACATATATGTACTACAACGTAAGCATGATGACTGAACCCTGTTTTTCTGATTTCCAAAGTTACGTCACTTTTGGTGTCCCCGACCGCGCCGCACCAGGATGTAGGCCTGGAATGATGTCAATGACATATACTTGTAGAGTATGATGGTAGCTTTCATTTGAAACAAAGGACGGCCTTATAACGTTATGTTAAACTGAGATATGATCAGTTAAGAGAGCGCGATTTGACTGTCGAAAAGTGATATTGCCAAGTTTGGCCTTCTGAATCACGACGGTGACGACAGTTATCAAAATTCTGACGACGCAGTGTGAAAGAGCATCATTTCAAGTACCACCTGATAAAAGTTCAGCCAGATAGGACCAACTTGAATTCTACTGCCGCGGAGTGGTCGATTCTCTCTCGATTCCTCTCATATACAATAAAAATCAAAACATACGTTGCCTTGTTCTCTCAGGCGACGCCTCGTACGGTCTCTACTTAATCCACTGGCCGATGTTTTGTGTGCTGATGAGCATCGACGAGCAGTCCTGGCATAGTATTATCCCTACCTTTTCATTAGTCGACCTTACCACCTGATCTATCCCCATCACACCTGTGGTGGAAATCTCTCAGAACAGTGGTTGTGTTTTGGAAAGGAATGGCTTTAGACACTGAACTGTTATTTTTTTATTAAATACATTCTTTGTTTGATTTTTTTTGATTGACTAAATATTGACTTACTTCCCAAAATCATTGTGATATCCCTTAAACTTGTGATTTTACTATTATTTTTGCAGTGAGGCTCGCGGCAATGCTGATATCGGTGTTGCTGGCTGGAATTTGTCATTACTTCTACGAGAAATGGTTTGGGCGATACTCCTTTTTGCAGCATTGTACTCCTGCGTAGATCTTTCCTTTCCATGTTTCCGTCTAATGATATACTAAAATAGTTTTATTTTGTGAAGCTGAAGGTATCTGACGCTTTCCATCAAGTCGACGATTTCGCTCGTACTCGGTTTGTTCTCACTGACGGTTCTCGCTATAAGCACAAGTACTCTCCTGTATATGGATAATTCGAAAACGAAAAGTAAGAACAGTACGGAATGCGTATGCTTCATTATAATTGCAGTGAACGCCACGCAGATTTCATCGGATTTCGAGTCAAACATTCCGCTTACACAAGGTTAATCTTGTTTTTAAAAATACTAAAGACATTTCCATTTTGACCTTTCAGAGGAAATTGATGCGATAAACGCTCAGATGTTCACGGAGAACACACTTTTCAAATACGATGATTGCTCACGGCAATACGGCCGAAACCCTCTAGGATTTTGCGAACATCAGGTATTGTTGCTGAGATCGATCCCGGTAAAATTTATAAATTTACTATTTTGCTTAGTGTTAAGCATATGTTTCCATCGATCCCTTTAGTGATGATGCAACATCAAAGACGTGAACACGATGCAGTGCGCGTTTATTGTGCATAATTTGCCTAAAAAGAGTCATGACGAGTTTCAGCCTGGATCTGGCACGTTACACTTCTTAATAATCGGCAATAGTTATACTCCAAATCTGGGAGGACTCGTTCAGAAACACTTTAGACCCTACTACGGCAAGTTTCAGACCAGTGCGATTGAGGGTAAGTGAGGTTTTTTTTATATTACTGAACTAGGTAATTGGTTATGTGAAATTTTCAATTAAGACAATCGGCCTGTTTAATCTGTCAGAAATGTGCGACAAAAAGTTGCGTAAAAAGTTCGCGAACTTCTGATTCTCTCCATTTCGCATGCTCTCTCTCTTTCTCTAACTCTAAGGTCGATCTTTCTCTAAGGTCGATGAAAAGTTCACGAACTTTTCGACGAACTGTGTTCGAAAATCATACTTTTCTTTTGTTTTCCTTACTTTTATAAACTATTTTTGCTTTTAACTTATGATTTCTTATAATGACAACCTTCCCTTAGCTGGAATAGCTTCAGAATACAGCGTAGTGAAAGTAAACAGGGTTGGAGTATTTTTTTCGAAAATGGGTCACCACTTTCCCCACCCTGTAATGTCAAGCTATTCCATCAGAGGGAAGGTTGTTCTTATACGCAGTCATAAGTTAAGAGCAAAAATAATTGATAAAAATAAGTAAAACAAAAGAAAAGTACGAATTTCGAACGAATTAATGCCGGTTTTTAACGAACTTTTCAAGGAGCTGCGTGAAAAGTTAGAGAAAGGCGAGAGAGCACGCATTCTTGAGAGAGGGAAAAGGAAGTAAACAATCACAAAAGTATGATTTTCGAACATAGTTCGCCGAAAAGTTCGTGAACTTTTCAACGACCTGGTTAGAGAAAGAGAGAGAGTACACGAACAGGAGAGAATCAGAAGTTCGCGAACTTTTTACGCAACTTTTTACGCAACTTTTCTCGCACATTTCTGACAGATTAAACAAGCCGAATATTAAACACGATATGAATTCAATGCAGAATGTGAACCTCTCGTCAACACTCGTCCCGATTTGTCGTGTCCGAGCTACAGGCTAGCTCATGAACACATCGATGCGGATGTCGAGAGAGAGCAACCGGACGTATTGTTTGTGATTGAAAGGCTAGTGATTGTTAATAGTTTACTCGCTCGAGCGGTCAATTTCTCGAGTATTAATCGTGAGTGCTAATTATGGAGATTTCACAAACATCGAAAATCGATTATTTGTAGATTTATAAATCCGTCGGAGCCCATCCAGAGGCCGATCGAAAACGACGAAATCCTCCAATTCATGCATAAACGACTAGCATTCTTCGAAAAAAACGTGAAAAATAAGGTTGGTTTGGCCCGTAACGGATTATCATTTTTATGAATGGAACTTTGAAATGATGTTTGAAATGTGGCATACATATTTGTATTCTTTAAAACTACTAATTGTATATCTGGAAGTGCATCATATTTCTCTTTCAGGTGTTCATTATGCAAGCTTTTCCGAAACCACCGAAAGCAGACTTACTTGAGAGGTCCATGAAACGGAAAGGGTTGCCTATGCGACCACACATGCCGGTAAATTAAATGATATTCGTTGGCAAATCAATCTGTTGTTGACGTCAATGTCTAATTAAGGAAGCTATGTTTTTAGATTGATTAAATTAAAGTAGTGAACCAACATATCATTTATGCATAATCTCAGATTTTGAGCAATCGGAATCTCCATTATTTCGATCATGCACGACACCTCGCATCGGTTGGGACGTATTCCAGTTCATCGAAATTAAACTGTTAGAAGTTTGCGTAATAAGATTTTCCAACGATCGCTCTAATAATAATGGAAGTCTATACGTATCTGTAAAGGGAGAATAATCATAGTATTTTCATATTTATATTGTTATAATAATGTTCTCTAGGTCTTCAATTGGTCGAACCAACATTCGAACGATTGGCCAATAATTTCAATCGCCTTCTCGATTCGCATTTCCCCGACAACATACTGGAATAAAAGATTGAGCACGAAAAAACATCGTTTCCTCCGAATTATCGACATAAAGGCGACTTCTTTCCCAAAATGTTGAATTGAATTCATTCAAAAACCGTATAGTATGAAGGTTCCGAAAGCCTTTTTGCCAACCTAAATAAGAAAGGGCAACATATTCAATCGAAGATGATGTAAAAGTTGCGACCATGCTTGCGATATCGAATACTTCGAATGCGATGCTCTATGCACAACCATTGCTAGACTCGATTAACACAATTCGTTTATTGCATTCATGTATATAATCTCGTCGTGTGGATTATGAATCGTTAGTCGCCCGCTGTAGTCTGAAAATGGAACAAAAATTGCATCACGATTGCCAATCTCCTAGTACCAGTGAGTGTTGCCGTGTTGCATGCCTTCGTCGGCCATCCCGTTCAAGCGATCCTTTACTTTCTGTGATGGATATTAGTATCATATGCATTTCACAGCAAACTATTATGCGCAATTTCATGTTGCGAGTCGGTTTTCTTCCCCATTCCCCCACTGAGATTCACAAGCTCTAAAAAGACGCGGCGATGATTGTAGCATCGTTATTTCCGCTTCAATACCGCTCACTCGCTCCCTTACCCCTTGCTCCCTTTACTGCGCAGACTACCTGCGCCGGGTATGAGAGAGGATCGAGCTATAATTCGTATGAATATCGTAGCGATAATATTAATGTAACTTATGCACTGCTTATCCAAACCCCATAAATGCATTGTAATTCTGAAAGATCTCGACGAGATAAGCATTTTTACTGTTGAAAGTGAAAGACTAGCTCATCTGTGAAAAAAGTTATGGTCATTTAAATTTTCAAATTCGCCGGCCTGAAAAAGTTTCAAAGTCTGTGCACTTTTAACTATGCTCATTCCATTCTACATGAAAAGTTACCCCTAGGCACATAATTGCGGGAAAATCGATAGGTGGTAAAGCAGGTTTATGAAACGCGAAATATGAAAATGCGTGTATAATGTGAAGGTTTTCTATAGTTTGCAGTCGATCCACTGTGACTTCAGATCAGTTTTGAGCATTTTATGACTATTTTATCCCAGTGGAAATAAATGAAGCTGAAAAAGCCGAATTTGGCGCTTTTTTTCAAAAATCCGATTTTATTCATATCGAATTTTCCCAAGTTTATGGCCACTCAACTTTCCATTTTAAATCGGAATCCTGCATTTGCTCAGCAGATCTTCCAGTATGCCTCGACATAAGTCAGAAAAAGTATTAGTGAGGCTGGTAACATATGAGTAAGTCATGATTATTGTTGCTTGAAAATGGTTGACGTGAGTGAACAATTATTGATTAAGTTGGTATTTACAAAGTTCGCGAAGACTGAGGAACAAACTCATGTAATTTTCAACTCTCCCAATATGCGCCAACTTAATAATGGATGTAATTTAAGACGTCCAATTATTTGAAAAAAATGGTAAAATTTTAGTCATGCGAATACAAAAAATTATAAAATTATGCAAAGTATAGTTTAAACGCCAGTAATCGACTTAATTCGTATGAGAAAGTGATAAATTGTTGAAATATCAATCATTCACACTAAGCTTTTCGCAAATTATAAAATTTTTATTATCAATCCTTCGCAAAAACAGGTTTTCAAGCAATAATAATCATGACTTACTCATATGTTACCAGCCTCACTAATACTTTTTCTGATTGATGTCGAGGCATACTGAAAGATCTGCTGAGCAAATGCAGGATTCCGATTTAAAATGGAAAGTTGAGTGGCCATAAACTTGGGAAAATTCGATGTGAATAAAATCGGATTTTTGAAAAAGCGCCAAATTCGGCTTTTTTCAGCTTCATTTATTTCCACTGGGATAAAATAGTCATAAAATGCTCAAAACTGATCTGAAGTCACAGTGGATCGACTGAAAACTATAGAAAAGGTCGATTTTCGAACTCTACGTGAAAAGATACCCCTAGGGAGATCTTAAAATCAGCACTTTATTTTTCGTTGTACGGCCTTTGGTCAGTTCTCTCAGATAGTCACTCATAAGCTTTTCGAATGCCGATTCTAGGTCAGCTACGTACACTTTATTATTCATCAAGAATTTGCAACCACGCATGACACCTGAGGAGTACTACTTTCAAGCTGTACGTTTCGGACTATTACTTCGACATCTTACCATACATTTCCAAGCTGGAAAAGGCGAACGATTTCTTCACCCACTACTGGTCGCTATGCGTCGAGCTTCAGTTCTATTTGATCGCTCCACTTATACTGCACTTTTTCAAAGTATGTTTGCTCATCTTTTTTTTCAAAACACATGCGCCCAACAGTCAACGGTTTGTATATCTAGGGTTCTTACTGTAAAGCGAAATAGCGAGATCCGAGGTATATCCGGGTCGTCCAATCGTTTATCAGCAAGTTTATTTCAGCCAATCGAAGCGGCCAGCAGTTTCACGT
The DNA here is from genome assembly GCA_036245805.1 of Pristionchus mayeri. Taxonomy (NCBI): domain Eukaryota; kingdom Metazoa; phylum Nematoda; class Chromadorea; order Rhabditida; family Neodiplogasteridae; genus Pristionchus; species Pristionchus mayeri. The sequence continues at coordinate 31,532,627 of BTRK01000002.1, read as the reverse complement.
TCATAATACTGCACGCCGTCGCATCTTTCGCATATTCCTTACTGCGTAACTCGGAAGATGCATTCGATTCAACACTAGCAAGGCATGTGTGGGCATTAGATCCCTGATATTCGACCGCTTTGCAGGTTGTGGCAGTTTCTGTTTGGAGCGTTGGCTTTTCAAATCGATTTGGTAAGAACATTCTCATGTCACCTGCACCAGCCCCTTGATGTATTTCTTCAGATGTTCATTTTTACATTGCAGATTTTATCCGCGAAAGTGATTGATTCAGATGAGGAGGAATTGCAAATTAAATCTAATAGTTCCCATAAGAAAGCATTGAGTGAGCACTACAAACTTCATAATGTATATATCAATGACAATTTATAGTAATCCCTTACGCGTTCGTTATGTTGGCAGCTATTACTGTTCTGTGCACGGGGGATTCGGTGACATAGTAAACGAGTGCTTGGCATTATTAGAATGATTTGAGGAAACAATTATCCGATTTTTCGTCACGTTAGTTGCTTCGGTGCTGCTCGTGGCGCGATCGCAATCGGTCGTACTGTGCCATTTGTTCCTCCATTTCATGGGTAATTGTTTGCTTTGCCAGTTTGCCATTTAAAAATGATGGGAACTATTGTATATGAGGGGAAAAAAAGTGGCGCTCGCTTTTGTCCTGTGACTCGAAAATGGGTACCTGACAGCAATACTTCTGAACCTCCCATTGCCCGCAATTGGGCTCAAATACTTCGAAATCATCTAAAACAACATTTTATCTCGTTTCCCCAATAGCTGTCCCTTGGTAATTGGCCATTAATTAGGGTAGAACTTGAAATTCAAAAATGGATGTTTTTAACTTTTTCAACGTGTGAGATGGGCCCACATGCGGTAAATCGCTTCCAAATAACATATAAATGCCCCCCTAAACTAATCATACAAACGGCGTTCCTGGAAATACCTTATTTCGGCTGAGGATTCCATGAAAAGGTGCAAAACTGTTATTAAGGTCAAAATTGTCCTAGCGACACCGCCCTTGCAAAGAAATGTATAGAATGATGAGCTAAACATTTTATCTGTTGAAAGTTAGTTTCTATCTTTTCGTTAAAGGGCGCTAAGGAACATCGAAGTAGGTACAAAACTACTGGAAACGCACCCGGGAGAGCGCTAAATAGAGGGGAGGGAGAGGGAGGTCAGACGGCGAAAGCGGCAGAAGGTTAGAGCGCGCGCTCTCGGGGGATTCCAGACCAATTTCAGCCAAGTTCTCGGCTCCGTAGCGCCATTTAACGAAAAGATAGAAACTAACTTTCAACAGATAAAATGTTTAGCTCATCATTCTATACATTTCTTTGCAAGGGCGGGGTCGCTAGGACAATTTTGACCTAAATAACAGTTTTGCACCTTTTCATGGAATCCTCAGCTGAAATAAGGTATTTCCAGGAACGACGTTTGTATGATTAGTTTAGGGGGCATTTATATGTTATTTGGAAGCGATTTACCGCATGTGGGCCCATCTCACACGTTGAAAAAGTCAAAACATCGATTTTTGAATTTCAAGTTCTACCGTAATTTTTGGCCAATTACCAAGGGACAGCTATTGGGGAAACGAGATAAAATGTTGTTTTAGATGATTTCGAAGTATTTGAGCCTATTTGCGGGCAATGGGAGGTTCAGAAGTATTGCTGTCAGGTACCCAATTTCGAGCCACAGGACAAAAGCGAGCGCCACTTTTTTGTCCGCTCAGCGATTTGTCCAATTCTTGGCCATTAGTTACGCACATATATGTACTACAACGTAAGCATGATGACTGAACCCTGTTTTTCTGATTTCCAAAGTTACGTCACTTTTGGTGTCCCCGACCGCGCCGCACCAGGATGTAGGCCTGGAATGATGTCAATGACATATACTTGTAGAGTATGATGGTAGCTTTCATTTGAAACAAAGGACGGCCTTATAACGTTATGTTAAACTGAGATATGATCAGTTAAGAGAGCGCGATTTGACTGTCGAAAAGTGATATTGCCAAGTTTGGCCTTCTGAATCACGACGGTGACGACAGTTATCAAAATTCTGACGACGCAGTGTGAAAGAGCATCATTTCAAGTACCACCTGATAAAAGTTCAGCCAGATAGGACCAACTTGAATTCTACTGCCGCGGAGTGGTCGATTCTCTCTCGATTCCTCTCATATACAATAAAAATCAAAACATACGTTGCCTTGTTCTCTCAGGCGACGCCTCGTACGGTCTCTACTTAATCCACTGGCCGATGTTTTGTGTGCTGATGAGCATCGACGAGCAGTCCTGGCATAGTATTATCCCTACCTTTTCATTAGTCGACCTTACCACCTGATCTATCCCCATCACACCTGTGGTGGAAATCTCTCAGAACAGTGGTTGTGTTTTGGAAAGGAATGGCTTTAGACACTGAACTGTTATTTTTTTATTAAATACATTCTTTGTTTGATTTTTTTTGATTGACTAAATATTGACTTACTTCCCAAAATCATTGTGATATCCCTTAAACTTGTGATTTTACTATTATTTTTGCAGTGAGGCTCGCGGCAATGCTGATATCGGTGTTGCTGGCTGGAATTTGTCATTACTTCTACGAGAAATGGTTTGGGCGATACTCCTTTTTGCAGCATTGTACTCCTGCGTAGATCTTTCCTTTCCATGTTTCCGTCTAATGATATACTAAAATAGTTTTATTTTGTGAAGCTGAAGGTATCTGACGCTTTCCATCAAGTCGACGATTTCGCTCGTACTCGGTTTGTTCTCACTGACGGTTCTCGCTATAAGCACAAGTACTCTCCTGTATATGGATAATTCGAAAACGAAAAGTAAGAACAGTACGGAATGCGTATGCTTCATTATAATTGCAGTGAACGCCACGCAGATTTCATCGGATTTCGAGTCAAACATTCCGCTTACACAAGGTTAATCTTGTTTTTAAAAATACTAAAGACATTTCCATTTTGACCTTTCAGAGGAAATTGATGCGATAAACGCTCAGATGTTCACGGAGAACACACTTTTCAAATACGATGATTGCTCACGGCAATACGGCCGAAACCCTCTAGGATTTTGCGAACATCAGGTATTGTTGCTGAGATCGATCCCGGTAAAATTTATAAATTTACTATTTTGCTTAGTGTTAAGCATATGTTTCCATCGATCCCTTTAGTGATGATGCAACATCAAAGACGTGAACACGATGCAGTGCGCGTTTATTGTGCATAATTTGCCTAAAAAGAGTCATGACGAGTTTCAGCCTGGATCTGGCACGTTACACTTCTTAATAATCGGCAATAGTTATACTCCAAATCTGGGAGGACTCGTTCAGAAACACTTTAGACCCTACTACGGCAAGTTTCAGACCAGTGCGATTGAGGGTAAGTGAGGTTTTTTTTATATTACTGAACTAGGTAATTGGTTATGTGAAATTTTCAATTAAGACAATCGGCCTGTTTAATCTGTCAGAAATGTGCGACAAAAAGTTGCGTAAAAAGTTCGCGAACTTCTGATTCTCTCCATTTCGCATGCTCTCTCTCTTTCTCTAACTCTAAGGTCGATCTTTCTCTAAGGTCGATGAAAAGTTCACGAACTTTTCGACGAACTGTGTTCGAAAATCATACTTTTCTTTTGTTTTCCTTACTTTTATAAACTATTTTTGCTTTTAACTTATGATTTCTTATAATGACAACCTTCCCTTAGCTGGAATAGCTTCAGAATACAGCGTAGTGAAAGTAAACAGGGTTGGAGTATTTTTTTCGAAAATGGGTCACCACTTTCCCCACCCTGTAATGTCAAGCTATTCCATCAGAGGGAAGGTTGTTCTTATACGCAGTCATAAGTTAAGAGCAAAAATAATTGATAAAAATAAGTAAAACAAAAGAAAAGTACGAATTTCGAACGAATTAATGCCGGTTTTTAACGAACTTTTCAAGGAGCTGCGTGAAAAGTTAGAGAAAGGCGAGAGAGCACGCATTCTTGAGAGAGGGAAAAGGAAGTAAACAATCACAAAAGTATGATTTTCGAACATAGTTCGCCGAAAAGTTCGTGAACTTTTCAACGACCTGGTTAGAGAAAGAGAGAGAGTACACGAACAGGAGAGAATCAGAAGTTCGCGAACTTTTTACGCAACTTTTTACGCAACTTTTCTCGCACATTTCTGACAGATTAAACAAGCCGAATATTAAACACGATATGAATTCAATGCAGAATGTGAACCTCTCGTCAACACTCGTCCCGATTTGTCGTGTCCGAGCTACAGGCTAGCTCATGAACACATCGATGCGGATGTCGAGAGAGAGCAACCGGACGTATTGTTTGTGATTGAAAGGCTAGTGATTGTTAATAGTTTACTCGCTCGAGCGGTCAATTTCTCGAGTATTAATCGTGAGTGCTAATTATGGAGATTTCACAAACATCGAAAATCGATTATTTGTAGATTTATAAATCCGTCGGAGCCCATCCAGAGGCCGATCGAAAACGACGAAATCCTCCAATTCATGCATAAACGACTAGCATTCTTCGAAAAAAACGTGAAAAATAAGGTTGGTTTGGCCCGTAACGGATTATCATTTTTATGAATGGAACTTTGAAATGATGTTTGAAATGTGGCATACATATTTGTATTCTTTAAAACTACTAATTGTATATCTGGAAGTGCATCATATTTCTCTTTCAGGTGTTCATTATGCAAGCTTTTCCGAAACCACCGAAAGCAGACTTACTTGAGAGGTCCATGAAACGGAAAGGGTTGCCTATGCGACCACACATGCCGGTAAATTAAATGATATTCGTTGGCAAATCAATCTGTTGTTGACGTCAATGTCTAATTAAGGAAGCTATGTTTTTAGATTGATTAAATTAAAGTAGTGAACCAACATATCATTTATGCATAATCTCAGATTTTGAGCAATCGGAATCTCCATTATTTCGATCATGCACGACACCTCGCATCGGTTGGGACGTATTCCAGTTCATCGAAATTAAACTGTTAGAAGTTTGCGTAATAAGATTTTCCAACGATCGCTCTAATAATAATGGAAGTCTATACGTATCTGTAAAGGGAGAATAATCATAGTATTTTCATATTTATATTGTTATAATAATGTTCTCTAGGTCTTCAATTGGTCGAACCAACATTCGAACGATTGGCCAATAATTTCAATCGCCTTCTCGATTCGCATTTCCCCGACAACATACTGGAATAAAAGATTGAGCACGAAAAAACATCGTTTCCTCCGAATTATCGACATAAAGGCGACTTCTTTCCCAAAATGTTGAATTGAATTCATTCAAAAACCGTATAGTATGAAGGTTCCGAAAGCCTTTTTGCCAACCTAAATAAGAAAGGGCAACATATTCAATCGAAGATGATGTAAAAGTTGCGACCATGCTTGCGATATCGAATACTTCGAATGCGATGCTCTATGCACAACCATTGCTAGACTCGATTAACACAATTCGTTTATTGCATTCATGTATATAATCTCGTCGTGTGGATTATGAATCGTTAGTCGCCCGCTGTAGTCTGAAAATGGAACAAAAATTGCATCACGATTGCCAATCTCCTAGTACCAGTGAGTGTTGCCGTGTTGCATGCCTTCGTCGGCCATCCCGTTCAAGCGATCCTTTACTTTCTGTGATGGATATTAGTATCATATGCATTTCACAGCAAACTATTATGCGCAATTTCATGTTGCGAGTCGGTTTTCTTCCCCATTCCCCCACTGAGATTCACAAGCTCTAAAAAGACGCGGCGATGATTGTAGCATCGTTATTTCCGCTTCAATACCGCTCACTCGCTCCCTTACCCCTTGCTCCCTTTACTGCGCAGACTACCTGCGCCGGGTATGAGAGAGGATCGAGCTATAATTCGTATGAATATCGTAGCGATAATATTAATGTCCTCTTCACCCCCCCCCCCCCCCCCCCCCAGAACATGCGATTACCAATGATGCAATCGAGTAGCGGACACAAACTGATATCAATTGTCATCCCTGCTGATCAAAAAAATATTAACGAATTACACACCTGGGCGAGGTCGAATGCAGATTGAATGAGCGGCTGGAGGGCCGGGACTCTATCTCCCAGGTTTACGATCTTGTTGAACGTTTCTGATAAAATAACCTCAGTGAACAGCTCGGAATGCACAAGCACAAGTCCATTTTGGCTCATAAATCACTGTAAAAAATACCTTCGAATAAGGCATTGACGTCATCCTCAGTGTTCATTTCGCGCTTCTGCAAGTTTTTCTTCACGACTGTTCTTTGAGATATTATTGTCCGCTTCTTAATAAAAATGGAAACCTTAGCATGCTAGATGGGAGAAGCGGACTAGGTTGGGTAAAAGAGGTTTAAGAAATAGTTGGTGCATACGAACCTGTCTAGTAGCTGATGCCGTGATCAGAGCAATAGTCGACACGATTAGAAGAACGCGTGAAGAGAGCATAGAGAGCAAGAGAGCATTGAATGCGAGAAAGGAATAGGTTGATCGAGAACTGTAAACCGAGAACCCAAAAAATCGTACTGAAAATACTGAAGAATTGTATATTTTGGAACCTGCTGTTAGCCGGAACAAAGGAAAAAAATACAGAGTGAATGCACGAATAACATAATAATCCTTCCCTTTCCCTTCATGAGGAATCGTGGATGTGAAATCATGAGCGGAGCCAAATTTGACTAATCACGCGGAACAATTGCCACTATTGCAAAATAGAGGCTTACAAACTGAGGAAAGCAGACAAAATATAAGAAATATGTTCATTCGAACTGTAATATTTTTATATCTGCATTTTACACGGGACCTATAATTAGCATGCAATCGGAATATCGAGGTCGGCAAATTCTCTTATGTCCATAATTAGTATCATAGAAAATATATTCGGGCACATTTTTTATCGATTCTCATAAAGGGAAAATGGGTCGAATCATGAACTAGCACAATTCATGCATCAACGAGTTGCTTCTCCGATGAAATTATCCACGAAGCGAAATTGCCGAAATCTTCTGCTTTGCATGACAACACTTTGGCAATGTGCTAAAAATGTAAAATGTATTGATTGCTTGAAGCCAGAAAATAACCTCCTATAATGGTGTATGTGGAGGAAGACAAATAGCGAAGAGAAAATAGGCGTTGTTGATCCAATCTGAACGTATCTTTTAGATCGATCGTCATCTTTTATACAAGCAAATGTATAGATATCTCAAGTGAGCAATCCAAAAATACCATCATAGTGGACGACTCGAGTATTGGATGATGAATGATGTCGAGGAATCCGAGAGTGAAAGTGGAAGCGGCGATCAATTGAAGGAAGGGAAGCGAAGCCTGTGCGGTTAGCATCTGGAAATAGCGATTAGTAAAATTTAGGTGTCGAATTTGTCAGGAGCAAAAAAAAAGTCAAATTTGTCAGGAGCAAAAAAAAATCTTTGGAAAGATAAATAATCAATCAATTAGAAGTTCAGATGTTCCAAAGTTGTTCATACCGAAACAAATTTGCGCTGCATTCTTCTGCTTTTGTCACTGCGCATGTTCCACTGATGTTCAATGATGGTGAGAATTTTCGATCTGCAATATAACATAATATTCAGACTTCATTTTATGTTATTCAATATGGTTGGCTATTCGGAGCAGAATTGCAATATCACCATCCTCCTCCTCCTCCTCATCAATTGTCGCAATATGCGAGGGGAGGAATCGCGATTTTTTTACTTTGCTCTGAATATCTAAGCATTTTTTTACCTGATGTATAAGATAATTATCAGCAAAGGAATCGGCATAGCAGGAATTACGAATGTTGCTATTAACATTCCCATCGTTCTTATATCCGTACAGCCGGAAACAATACAAGTTTTGAGTATTTTAGATACTATTTGCAATCCTTATGAACATGTTTTACCTGATACGAGAAATTCAGTAACGAAATCCGGTCGCGACGCTTTAAATTGAATTTCTAACTCGTTAATAGCAATTTTTTCTTCTTCCGCAGTTAATATTGAAATCTGAAAATGATTCATTTTTCGCATTCGATTTCCAAAACTCACAGAAACGATTATCGATATCGGAAGAGTGGCGCAAATATATCCAACTGCTTGTTGTTTCGTCGGAATTCTTCCTAATACTACCATCTTACGATAGACAAATGAGGAAACGATCGTGAGGGCCTCAAGTAGTATTTTTACATACACAACTATGCCAGGAAAACTATATATTACTATGCAAACATTGTAATCTTACCGAGCACGTATCCCCGCCAAGCTTCATTGCGCCAGCCACCATGCATGCTTCCGGTCCAAACAAACTACACGGTCCGTAATTCACATATACCAGGGACCAACCGAATGGGATGAGCCTAGTAAATTCTTTGAAAATTGGAAAATGTTGGCTCTGTACCTCAACATTTCCGCCGAACCTCCAATCGCCGCATACAAATCGGAAAGCGCGTGAAATTTGAGCATTATACCAAATGTGGAGAAAGTTGAGGGAGTGTATCGGAAAGCGGTGTAAGCGAGGAGTAGAGTTATCGAAATAGAGACGACGGCCAGAGATTAATGAATAATGACGATGACTATTTCGAGCGGCGTCGTTGACAACATCAGCTAGGAATGAGATTTTAGTCTTCTGAGCATATGCAAATAGTAGTACTCTATTTTATATGTGGACAGACTGGCAATACTCAAGCAAAAATATTCAGTCCGTGGGAGTTCTCCATGAACCGAGTGAGAAACAGTTGGAAGTAGTAAGAATTCGATACTGCGAAACATGGCGTAATAATCAAATTTGGCATATTCTAGTCTGTGGCGGGAACTGAGCTCTAGGAAAAGTATGAAACCAATAGCCACGTTGTGCACTTATATTTGCAGAATATAAAATGAAAAACATATTTTTTCTTCGAATGTTAGGAGAATTCCCTTGAATCATTTCCCGTTTCATTCAGGAAATATAGTGGTTCGTTTACTTCTTCAAATGCGCGCGTTTCACAATAAAGAACTCTTTTGCACATAAACACTCTCTACCGACAGATAAAACAACAATCGCTCATGAAGACTCACGCCCTCAGATTTATCATCGTATATTGTGTCGCAGTTCATGTCAGGTTGGTTCGAGTCATGGTGTAAATGTTGTTATACGTAATGAACATTCAACCATAAAGCAATATCATTTATCTGCCAGTTGCAAAAACAATTTCCGAGCTGAAGTTAGACCAGCTTCTGAAAGGAAGTATTGTCAGCCATTGAGGTAAAGTTCCTTATAGGAATGTAACTAAAGTTCGTAGTTCGGGTCATCACATCTTCATTTCCCACCCGCTCTCAGCGAAACCAGTCGGTACATGATCGTATGAGAACTATGACGTCAAGCCACCTTTGACACATCAAAGGCGGCATGACGTCATAGTTCTCATTCGACCTAGTACCAACCAGCATAGAGAGTGCGGGCAATGCTGAGACGCTCGCCCGAATTTCGAACTCTAGTTGAAATGCTCGTCAGTTATTTCGCTCACACTATCATGCTCATCTATTACTCGAACATGAAACAGGTTCTCACCTTGCAATCCTCGATTTTGGTGCATTCCCCGGTCCCATCCTTCTCCTTTCTCACGAAGCCCGGCTTGCAGATGCATCCCTCCGCTACCACCGGCTGACAACTCTGAAAAAAATATGCGTACGTTATTATTTGCTTTTCAACTACTTCTGCTTGTAATACTCGTAGAGCCGGAAGGAAAAACACGGTTGTTTCTCATTAGTCTTTGCCTCCCCAGCCATGACAAGGATCACTTAGTAGCCCCATTTTTAAACCACTTCTTTACTATTCATCCAATTTATCATATATTGCGACTTAATGTTGCTGAATCGGTCCGTGCCCTCATCATTTCGAGTTCGATCTCACTGGTCAGACACGACGAGAGTGCGCAAGAAACGAAGAAATCATCTACCGATTTGTCATCACTACTGTGACTGAGAACAGTACTCTTATTGATGAACTATGCCAAAATGGTATAAGATATGAATGACAATCGTTGCGCTAACAGAATCTTACCGTAGGTGCAGGGTGTGGGTCGCCGCATGAGCCGGGGCAAATGTCTCCATTCTCACTGAATACTTCGTTTTTGGCGCAGGTCGATTTCGCGCCCTGGGCGACTGTGGATATCAGAAGAAATATGAAGAGTGTCGGTAGCATCTTAAATGAATAAATTTAAAAGAGTACATGAAGTAAGAATAATTGCGTTTGATCATTGTAGAGAGAGGTGAATATACCAAGTCCGAGCCGTTTATGGGACTCGGATGAGAACTATGACGTCATACACCCTTTGATATATCAAAATCAACATGACGTCATAGTTCTCGTCCAATCTAGTGGCCTGGGTATCAACCGATCTGAGCAGTCAATCCAATTCATTACAAAGTAAGCGAACCTATCGTGTGTGGTTAATAGGGCAAGAATGACAATAACAGCGAAGGAGAACACGTTTGACTACTCCTCTTCCACGCATTGGGCGAGGAGGAGAACAAGAACGCTAAACGCGGAAGCGGTACAATGGAGAAATGATGGATGGATGGTTTCTACGATAAGGAACAGGAATGTCGGAGAACTTGAACTTCTAAGTACATTCTAGAGTAAGCTACGCTATACTATTGATGATGAAGAAAACAAAAGTAGAAATATTTACAACCTTTCCAGATTGCTTTTCGCTCTAAGTCTGCACACATGAGAGATTGAGGTTCTCGAATTTCCGTCGCTCGCTACCTTGGCGAACTGATAGTGTGTGTATTCACTGATAATTTGGCTTGTTTCCGAATTTATTAATTCCAACTAATTGGGATACATTTATCGTCGTCCTTTTGCGATTTGTGACGTCTCCACTATTGTATTTTGTCATAGAAACGCCATATTGTGTCACACTTTCTGAAGATAACGAGATTATTCGCCACGGAAAACGTTGAATTGGTTGGAGGAAAATGCAAATGAGAGGAGGAATCCTAACGTGAAAACATCTCACTATTTCAAGATAATGTGCAATATTGATAGCCACGCATCTTGTTGATTTTCTACCAGCGAATTATAATATTTGTTAAACAAATTAATTTACTATGTACAAATCATAATTTTGTTCACTTCTTTACAAATCAACTATGTGAACTCTTATCCGTTTCGCTCTTGCTCGGCTCACTGGAACCCGAGCCTTTTATTCCCGATGAAGGATATGCTTTCTTTAAAGCTTAGCGATATATACGAATGTCCTCGCCTGATCCCACTTACCAAGGTTGCACTTTTAGTATCAAGAAAATAGTTTCAGTAATCTTAGAAAATAGAAGTATGATACAGCCGTTTTCTTTTTTTTTTCCTAGGAGATCGTTATCTAATAATTACTGATCACTCAAGATCGTTAGTCGCCTAGCGCGTCGAAAATATAGCAGTTCAATTGCGAAAGTATCTATCGCGAGCCAATTGAGTTATTAGGTTGAACAGAAAGTCTTTATAAACTTTTTATTTCCCTTCTTCTGACAATAAAGCGCAAGAGCGAAATCAAACGTATGCACCATTGTTATCTATGACAAATCTCCAACGTTCAGGCAACATGGATTCCCTCCTTATAGAACCCATCTCGGCGCGAATCAAAATATTGCTTGAGTGCGGCCTCGATCGCCCCACGGGAAATGGAGGATCTCTGATCGAGATGACGGGTCAGATCCGAGAACAACCAATAATCCGAAGGGGCCAAGTCAGGAGAATACGGTGTATGAGGGAGAACCATCCAACCATATTTGGACAGCTCCTGCTTGACCTGCCGTGCAACATGGGGTCGGGCGTTATCGTGTTGATAGTACACTTTCTTGCCGTTCAGGGCAGATTGTGCGAATTTCTTCTTGAGATTCTGTAGTTGTTTAGTGTAGACATATTCAGTAATTATCCGCTTCTCGGGTAGGAGCTCCCAGTAAATCGGGCCATCCACCCCCCACCAGGCAGAGAGCAAGATTTTCATAGGGTGAAGGTCAGGCTTTGCGACGTCCTGTGGGGTCTCATTGGCATCCACCCACTGTGCCCTCCTATGGTGATTCTCATAGCAGACCCACTTCTCGACCCCTGTTATGAGACGGTCCAACCATCGATCTCCAGCGTGAAGAGTGAGTAGAGAAAGGGAATCGTCGACACGGTGGTCAAACTGGTCTTGGGTCAATTTGTGGGGTATGAAACGGCCTAGCTTCTTCTTCTTGCCAATGGAGACCAATCATTTTACGATGGTGCTTTGCGATACCCCAAGTGTGGCTGCCATATCGCGGGTATTTGGGAAGGATCCAATTCCACTACGATCCGTAGCGCATCCAAATCCAGCTCGGGTGGCCTCCCAGACCGGTCATGATCATCCATGGAAAAGCCCCTCTTCTCGAAGAGTTGGTACCAATTGCGCATGGTCTGGTAGTGAGTGGCATATGAATCGTACACTTCAGCCAACTGACGTTCCTATTCCTTCATTGTAGTGTGAGAGAGGAATACGAATAACAGAACGTTGCGGATGTGCAAGGCCGTGGGAACAAACATCGTGGTCTTACTAGTGGCAGAATGAAAGGCGTGGAATGGGGAGTTGTTGACCACATAGTCCCTTTGTCATGTGTTATTCACTAGAGGCGAGGGAACACCAAAGGTCTCGTGCACTGAGCAGCGATCGAGCAAAACAGTTTATAAAGACTTTCTGTTCAACCTAATAATATTAGGTTGTGAAATAAGTAACGCTCGATTTGAAACATGATGTTTGAGCCCCTCTAAAATCTTTTCCGTGAATGATCTTAAGCTACCTCGTTAGCGTATATTAGGGGAGGACTTGACCAATATAAGCACAATGTTCGAATCGCATACGCCTTTTAGGTAATTAGAATTTCCAAGTTTTCTCAAATGTGACATTTTCACACTTTTCTAAAAATTGTTTCTGACTCTCGTATTTCGAGGGAAAAAATAGCCGTACATTTGCATATAGTGGAGTGCGAAGCACATTTAGAGTTCTTTCGAATAATACGCCTGAGATCATGCGTGCATCAAAATAACATTAATTTCAATGTATTAAATGCACACCTTGCCGAGGTAACACTACTCAAGCGATTACGTTTCCTGCTTCGAGGATCATTCAGACTAGTGCCTAGATAAATGCGCTTCCATGTTACACTATGCTGCTACAAATCGCAAAGAAACATTTGTACGCAAGCCTTTTCATCACTTAGAAAACAAAGATTTTCAGAGTTGTTGAATAAAGGTCAACATAGCCAAAATTTCGACTTTTGGTGTACAGTGAATGAATATATTTTCTCAAAATGGAACTAAACCCTGACTTCGTCCAGTCGAATATTGATATATAAAGAGATGCTTTAACAGTTAACCACAGAAGTCAGGACTTTTCACCAATTCTGGAAACAGGAAGTTTTGAAATATTCGAATTTCGACGTTCACATTTCATAGTCAATGTGATGAATGCTACAAATTTTGGTAGAAGTATTGCATGCTCACACAAATATAAGTTTAAGCTGACAATGTAAAGTGCTTTTCATTTTACTAAATTTGAAATTGATATATCAATTGGTACGGAGAAACGGCAAAGACAATTTTTTCTATTGATTTTCGGTTAGGGTCAAGTTCATAACTAAGTGCATTTTCTGACAGGACTTTCGCAGCAAACCAGGATCGCATGTTAGTTATATTGTGGTATCCGTACGACACACTTTGCGCATGTGACATAATATTTGCCCTATCATTACTCTCCATGGATTGTTAGGACAAAACGTAATCGGTTCAACTCTTTGGAGATGCACCTTTGTCATCATCTTGTGTCTGCAATACTAATTGCACAGGCTTGAACACACGCGCGATGAAAAGAGTATCCAAGCACTCAACGCACATATAGAACAATATGATAATAAGGCTGCAACAAAAGGCGGGGTAGCTCAGAAAAGAAAATTTGAAAATCGAGCGTTTCTTTTTTCACAACCTGATAGTTAGTATCGGAGCGGGTTGAACGATGATGTATTTAGTTGGATGCAGCACGTTATACATGAATTTGAAATATAACTAAATAAATGGCCCTAAATGTGGGTGCAAATATGCAAATATTGTACTATTTGTCAATAGTTTTATTGGCCTATTTCTGTAATGGTAAATATTTCTACGTATTGACTTGGTGTCCTCGTATATAATTTTCTGAATACTATTAAAGGAGGACTGAAGGCAAAGTTCAACTTTGGACCCTGTCATCACCATGACCTAGCTCATCTTAACGACTAAAGGCTCCAAAAAAATTGCATTAATATCTCTACTCTCATCGCGATATGATCTTTCGAGGGTGGAACCTACCTTCTGTCGATGTGGATACTTTGCCGAGAGCCCTCCTTTAAGGTGTGTTAGTATTTTAGTTTCGAATGAGTAACATTGTATACCTATGTAATCTAAAAACGACTCAAGTCTTATATATCGTGTATTAGGAGCCGAGAGGACCAGCTTATCTTTAGGGACGAAAAACAATTTCACGTTTTTGTAGGGCCTGGATACCAGAATAGAGCCCTAAAATCAAACCCATCACGAAATTGGCTAAAATCTCTTTATCCGAAAATGATAGCGAATCTTATCAAATCACCATCGCATAGAAATTGTTGAAACATTCGGTTTCACATTAAAATATTTTGCCAGAGCGCTGAAATGTTTATTTATAAGTATTGATAACTGATATTAGGTTGATGCAAAAGTTTCTGACTATTCAATTTTCGTAGTTTTTTCGGCGTATTTCGAATACATGCCATTCCTTCATGGTTTTAGTAAAGGGCTTATAAGTAGACTGCAAAAATATGTTTACATCGAATATAGCTCGCATGGTAAATCCGCTTCTGCATCAAAACATGAAAAAATTGAGATTTTTTTAGTGTTTTCGACTGAACCCTGATCCTGGCATATCTGTGCCTTACCGAATTAGCCCGCTATACAAGTTGTAGGGAAAGAGTTCAGTCAACGTTGAAAATATAGGTCTACAACGCTCTTGGAGAACCGAAACAGTTAATAGTATCGTTTTCGGCGTTCAAATCTCTACATTACGATTTCGAAACATCGTATTACTAAACATGTAGATGAATAATTTACAAAATGTAACTGCGTACTAGTTCGGAAGGGTACTTCAGAATGTGCAACAATTTATGTGTATTGATCGATCCGCACTTGCAAAATCAGAGCAAATATATATTCGCAGAATTTCAATTAGAACTGAACTCGGATGAGAGTCATGTTCAAAGGGACGTTTGAGGCCAGCACTCTTATGCTGGGTCCCAGGTCCCAGAACCGTCATTTAGAAATTTTCCGGTTTTGTACCCGGCTCTACTGTATTTCAGCTCCCAGATGAGCTAGAGAGCTGACATTGGGCTCAAAATGCGCGGAAAATCAGTTGCCCAACTTTTATGTTGAAAGGTAGGCCGTAGGATTGCAATTTCATAAACTGTGAACAAAAAACTGAAATTTCAAATAAAAATAAAATCATAG
Organism: Pristionchus mayeri; assembly: GCA_036245805.1. Classification (NCBI taxonomy): domain Eukaryota; kingdom Metazoa; phylum Nematoda; class Chromadorea; order Rhabditida; family Neodiplogasteridae; genus Pristionchus; species Pristionchus mayeri. The sequence continues at coordinate 31,517,133 of BTRK01000002.1, read as the reverse complement.
CATCTCGGTAAGGGACAAACCCAGTGAATTTTATTACAGATTTTGGAAGAACAAGTCCATACGCGTATAGAAAAAAATTGAAATAGGCAACTTCAGGGTGGCCTACGCCCGCTGTATAGCTCTGAATGTTGAAAACCATCAATTTCAAATTTTGAAAAATTCACAGCTCGCAGATATATCTTGCAAATCGATCAGTTAAACCAATTTCCAACATTACTTGATCAATGAAGTTAGATGATGTTGAAAGAGCACGAAATTTCAGCACTTCAAAAAATTCGGTTTTCAAGGCATCTCAAAAGCCAAATTCGAGCGCATCCAGCTCACGATTTAGCGTTCCCTGAAAATGAAATAAAATCGTTCTCAATACATTCCACAATCATGAACACATTCTGGCATTTTGAGTGTTCCAGCCCATTCCAGACCCGATATTTAAATTCTCAAACTTTCTGGATCGTGACGTGAGAAATTCAAAATAATTATATTTTGACTAAATGGTAATGGCTCTCGGCTCTTTTCGTTCACTAAAAATCATTTTATGAGTAGAATAGATAGAAAACACTGATAATACCAACATGGTAATCGTTTAAAAAAATATGAAATATATGTGAACATTGACATTTCGAATTTTGGAATACACTTGAAAATGGCATAAATTTTAACATTTTTCATCTCTATTGATCTCAAGATTATTGTTGGAGGTTGAAAATGCCTAGAATTCATTACAATTTAATTGAAATATAATTATTTTAAATTTCTCACATCACGATCCAGCAAGTTCGACAATTGAAATCACGGGTCTGGAATGGGCTGGAACACTCAAAATGCCAGAATGTGTTCATGATTGCGAAATGTATTGAGAACGATTTGATTTCATTTTCAGGGAACGCTAAATCGTGAGCTGGATGCGCTCGAATTTGGCTTTTAAGGTGCCTTGAAAATCGAATTTTTTGAAGTGTTGAAATTTCGCGCTATTTCAACATCCTCTAACTTCACTGATCGAGTAATGTTGGAAATTGGTTTAACTGATCGATTTGCAAGATATATCTGCGAGCTGTGAATTTTTCAAAATTTGAAATTGATGGTTTTCAACATTCAGAGCTATACAGCGGGCGTAGGCCACCCTGAAGTTGCCTATTTCAATTTTTTTTCTATACGCGTATGGACTTGTTCTTCCAAAATCTGTAATAAAATTCACTGGGTTTGTCCCTTACCGAGATGGTTTATGATTTTATTTTTATTTGAAATTTCAGTTTTTTGTTCACAGTTTATGAAATTGCAATCCTACGGCCTACCTTTCAACATAAAAGTTGGGCAACTTATTTTCCGCGCATTTTGAGCCCAATGTCAGCTCTCTAGCTCATCTGGGAGCTGAAATACAGTAGAGCCGGGTACAAAACCGGAAAATTCCTAAATGACGGTTCTGGGACCTGGGACCCAGAAATTTCAGGAAGTTGTCTCTAGTGTATGCTACCACTATAATATGAAACAAAACAAAAAATAAAAGTTGGAAATTGTTCCCGCACACCTCCACTGGCTCATGATACCCGTGATAAGTGCACTAGATGTTAGTAAATTGTAAATACCGAAACAAATTTGCGCTGAATTCTTCTACTTTTATCACTGCGCATATATTGCTGGTCTATGATACTCAGAATTTTAGACCTGTAATAAATCATTTGTAAGAAATAAATAAATGGAATTTACCTGATGCATGCTATGATGATTAGTACGGGAAGCGGACTCAAACAAATTATGAATATTACTGCTAACATACGTACCGATCGTATGTCAGCACAACCGGAAATCAATACTCGTTGCTAATTCGTTTCTTTGTTACCAATAATCGTGCTGCTAAATAGTCCTACCTGATACGAGAAATTCAGTTTCGAAATCCGGACGAGATGCTTTAATTGCCTTAGTCAATTCTTGTGTGGCAAATTCATCTCCGATCGAAGTAATTATTAAAATCTAAAAATCGTTGCATATTCATAGCAGAATATTTGGGACTCACAGTCAGTGTTATTGAAATTGGAAGCGTGGTCAAAATGAAAATAATTGCTTGTCTTTTCGTCGGAGTTTTCCCTTGAACTACCATCAGGCGAAACACAAAAGATGCAACGATCGTGAGTGCCTAAGCCTTCAAGATTAGTCTCGCGAAATAACGGCACTAGGTCGGATGAGAACTATGACGTCATGCCGCCTTTGATATACTAACGTCATAGCCACCATCCGACGTAGTAACGAAAACATGCCACGCGTACCGAGCATGTATCGCCGCTAAGCTTCACTCCGCCTGCCGCAAAACATGCTTCCGGACCAAGTAAGCTGCACGGTCCGTAATTCACATAGACCAGAGACCAACCGAGAGGAATCAGCCTGACGCTTTGTTCAAGCAAGCAAATAGCATGCATCCATACCTCAACATCTCTGCAGAGCCCCCAATTGCAGAGTATAAATCGAAGAATATTTTATGCGTGATATTTTATCATTATGCCAAAAGTAGAGAAAGCTCGGGGAGTGTGGCGGAAAACGATGAAGGTGAGAAAGAAGCGTAATTGAAATTGAAAGAATCGCCAGCGAGTAGTGAATCACAACGATTGCGGCTTCGAGCGACATCATCGAAAATGGTCGGTGGACTCAAATAACCTGGAGACTCAGCCAGGATACTGCCAATTAGTAAGTGAGCAATTTCGGTCCACATGTCCGCACATTGTCTGCCGGTCATTGAACATTTAGCGACCACGATTATTTATCACTACCAGACATATCATACAAATCTAATTCAGTACAATCTAGTTGGTTCTTATCATTAGTGCTTGAGTTTTTAAACTTAAAATTCACACTTGGGAACGAAAGGCCTTGACGGGGGCATTCGATGAAAGTGCGAGCACACCGGTGTCTGGTTCAGTGTCTTTTGCATGCCAGCACGGTTGGGAACATGTTGAAGGTATTTTTTTGTTGCAAATAACACTCAAATGTGCTACCCTTCCGATGAGAAGCTTTTATAGTATATTCTCGTTTCAGTCAACCAGCCTCTAAATATGAGAATCGTAGAATCACAATGACATTGCAAAACAGCAATATTAACATGCAAGCCTTCGATTCATATACAACCCGAGCATTTACAGATCACTTTCACATATATAATATGCAAGCCTATTCCTAAAACACCATGCATTTCACTTCTCGCATAGCCACATTATACCAGTTTATTACATTACCAGTAGTTGGTTTTTCGAATCGTTTCCGTCATCAAGGATCTCCGGAAAAGTGACGGTCTTTTGGGAAGGCCGTCAAAGTGAGCAGCTGTTTCTTCACATATCACTCCACCAGATTATTGAGTACCGGCTTTTCCTCCTCCCCACTACATTAATGGTTGAGTCGATATTCCCCTCCTTGGACGCTCAGCTATCCTATTTTCTCACTTTTCACTTGATATTCAGAGCTACGAAAACACTACACGCAATTGCATCGTGTTTCCTCTTAAAATTTTGGACAGGTCAGTCCGGATGGCGTAACTACATGCTCTACATCCAGGTTTAAACGGGGCAAATGGCTCTCTTTTTTATGAAGACTATTTCACAGTAATAGCAGTTTGACAGTAAATCATCAATGTCTTTCAGATGTGGATATTGGCCACATGGAGCTCATCGAGCCGTTCGTGATTTTTTTCCGGTGCTGCCTCACGGGCGTCTGGTGCCGTGCGAGGGGACTGTCCGTGAAGCGGTTGGTACCGATCCCTGCACTTGCACATCTTTGGCACTTGCAGGGTCTGACAATCTTAATGATACGGTTGTTCTTTGTGTGTTGCAAACCAAAGTAGCGTGTTCAGCACAAGCCGATTGAAGTTGGAACCGGTTCGATTCATGTTCTAGGATTGTGCCGTTAGTTTCAAGACAACATAATGGCTGATATCCGAAATTTATGGTGAAAATCGTCGTATCAAAATCGACCCACAAGTCAATTTCCTATCTCTGCCAACAAATGACAGCTGAATGTAATGCGGTTATCTGAACAAGCAACTCTTCTACTACCTACCACTATGTGAAAACTGTTGGGAAATATATAATATTTTCAGCAAAATTTGTAAGTTATATCAGCCTAAAATTGGAAAAATTGGAATAAATCCGATAATTTGTAATTTGATATATTTGAATTTGTAATTTTATGAGAATATCGGAACTCCATTATTTTCTTGTTATAACATTTCTCAATGAATGTTTGTTCGATCGCACTTGAAGTGGCGTGAAATGATTTGGTTCAATAGGGAGGACAACTGTTTGAGTTGAGCATGGGTCAGAGTAAGCGGTTCATTTAGTTAAAAAAAGTTTCTATGGATTGGTTGAAGCTAGAACCATGTTCAACATATTTTTGGAAGAGTAACTAGAACACTGTAAATCGCAACTTTGTAAATTTAGTTGCGATCATTCTCAATGAAGTTATGCCAAGACGAAGGAACTTCAAATTTACTATCAGATTTTTGCGATGTCCAAGAGAAATTTTACAGCTTTGAACGCTTGTACGAGCGTTCAAGAGTATGATTAAAATAAGCAAGCATCGCTCTACACTATATTCCTAAGTCAAACTATGGGGGGGGGGGGGGGTGACAAAAGAGCAACCGACAAAAGAGCAACGGGGCGCCGTTCGCTGGGGAGTCGAAGAAGGAACTTGGGAGTTGTTGAATTGTCACCAGTATGCTCACCACTACACCACCCTGTTTAGATCCTGTAGCTAGGCGATCTTGAGTTTTACTCCATATCTATGTATAGGGGTTCATGGTCTAAAGTTAAGAATTTTGAAGGAAATTGATGGATATACCAACTTCAAATACCGTAGCCACTCAATATTACATTACTTCAGAACCTATATATGTGATTTCGGTCGATACCGTTCCTTTCTCTCGCTTCGACTGTTGCGACAGTTCCCCATGCTACTCGAATCCCTCATAGTCGCCATTCATTACTCTCTTGCAATTGTGTCGATATCGACGACACTTCTGCTCGCCATAATTATCTTTCGTAACACCCCATCAACGTTTTATACTTTTGGTATAATTCTAACATTCGTAATTTGTACAAGTCCAGTTCCTTTGTTGGCATAGTTTACATCAGGTAAGTATCATTTATGTGAAATGAGATTTACTTTGTAATGCAGGTCAAGAATCCTTAAAATAATTGAACTCCAATTGAGCACGCGCAGCGGTAAAAGCAGTAGAATGCAACGCAAATTTGTCTCGGTATTCAAAAATTTCCGATCTTCTAATGGTTATGTTCCGTGTTTGTTCCAAAGTAAATTAATATATTCTTCTGTAGGAAAACATGTCTTAAAATGCAATAATTGTAAACGGTCTTATATGGGCACTACAGGGTGTCCAAAAAGTATTGTTACACTTTTGAAACGCGAATTTTTTTAACATGTAGGTCGAGTTGTCAAAACCTGTAATAACACGTTTGAGCCCACCCTTCGGTGCGTTGAGGGAACCTACTAATTAGTTTCCCATAGTCATGGTTCGTCCAAATCGCTATCGTCAAACTATTATCAACCTTTGGACCCTCGGCGACCCCCCAGATTCCATCAGGAGGAAGCTTCGTATTTCCCGAATGACAGTCTATCGCACCATCTCCCGTTTCAAGCAGTTGGGCACTGCGAAGGACCGTCCAAGATCAGGAAGACCCAAGACCGCTCTCACTCAGAAGAACAGGAGAATCGTGGAGAAGAGAGTGAATCGCAATGCCAAACGATCCATCAGGAAGATGGCTAAGGATCTCAAGATCTCCAAAGGATCCGTGTGTGCCATCGTTCATTCTCTTCTCAAGTCCTACCCCTACAAGATGAGAAAGGGCCATGGCCTCACTGATGTCCACAAGCAGAAGCGCCTGGAGAGATGCAAGCTGCTCCTTCAGCGGGCCGATCGTGGGGAGCACTTGACTACCGTTTACTCTGACGAGAAGCTGTTCTCAGTCGAGGAGGTCTACAACAGTCAGAACACCAGGATCATCGCCAAGTCTCCTCAGCAAGCTGACGCCAGAGGTAGAACCATCTCACGCATTGCCCACCCCCAGGCACTGATGGTTTGGGCTGGTGTGTGCTCGACGGGCAAGACTCCTCTCGTGTTCGTGGATCCCGGGGTCAAGATCAACAAGGAGTACTACACCAGGGCAATTCTCCAGAAGGCCCTTCTCCCCTGGTCCCGCTCCCACTTCAAAGGGGCTCGCTGGACCTTCCAACAGGATTCAGCGCCTGCTCACTCGGCAAAAGTGACGCAGGCATGGTGTCGCGCCCATCTGCCCGACTTCATCTCGAGTGAGGAATGGCCCTCGAACTCCCCCGATCTCAACCCTCTGGACTTCAGCATTTGGTCAGTGTTGGAGAAGGAGGCCTGCTCTACTCGCCACAAGAACCGCGATTCCCTCAAGGCAGCCCTTCTCAAGGCATGGGAGAAGATCGACGTCCCTTACCTGCGGGCCGTCATCGACTCGGTCCCTCGTCGTCTCAGAGAGGTCATCGCGGCCAATGGAGGCCAGATCGAGTGATCGTGCATTGTTATGTTCATATGGTCACTGATAAATACTGTGCCCCGTTTGAGTTGTCTATGTTGCTTTTAAAGAAAGATACATGGTTTTATCCGTGTAACAATACTTTTTGGACACCCTGTAGGTCAGGTGAGAAATATGAAGTCGCGCCGCATTTGATATACCAAAGGCTGGATGTCGTCATAGTTCTCATCCGGACTAGTGCCGTGAAAAGAATAAGATAAAACGACGTTTGGCATGACGTCATTCTTCTCATCCGTCGTTGTACCATTATGGAGTATAGCGTTATCTGCAGATGCTAACAGCACAAGCGTCCGTCCCCTTTCTTGAACTTATCGCTGCTTCGACTTTCATTCTCGGATTCCTCGATATCTTCCATCATCCAGTGCTCGAGTCGTCGACAATGATGGTATTCATGGCTTCCACACTTATTTTTCTATAAGCAAATTGGTAAATTGCGCGACACCATGTACAATTTGCAGATTTCATCATTGACACCTATTCTATCAGCATTATTTGTCTTCATGCACATAGACCACTATAGGAGGTATCATGCTTTATGGGCGTATTCGCGTAAGAATCGAACAAAAAATGGCATAAGCCAAAAATATGAACCTCTGAAACTTTGCGGTTATCTTGGATGCTCATGATGATGCACGCATTTGCGAAAATTGACCTATGGCGTCAGAAGTTTTAGAGTAAAATTATAAGGAAGCATCGTCATCAGAATCCAAGATTACGCGCAATGATAGCTTACGATTCGTTAGGTTTAACATACGGCTACTGATATTCGGATTTGTCTGATTCTTACACACGTATTATGTTGTATACATTTAGTACCAAAAAATATTGCAGCGCGTTGTCAATATTTTGTAACATGGAAGAAAATGTTTCGACAATTTCTTTGCGGAGCTAGTTTGATAAGGAATCACCTTGGAAACGCGGATAAAGATATTTATTCAAATAGTTCGGTTAAATTTGTAAAAAAAATATCATACGTTGCATATCGCATCGAAGATAGGGTAGTTAATGGAAGGGCAATAAACTTTCATTGTGATCTGTCACTCAAGTTTGAAATCCAATCCTCACGTTTGATGCATGGCCCGTTTTTCACCTTTCTCATGCCTCTGAGATTTACACTTTCGCATTTCGATCGTTCATTGTAATTGTTCATTAAGTGCGAATATCATAAATTCAGGTAGGTGAATTAGTAGAGGCAATTCAGTCAGCGAATGTATTGAAATTCAATTTTTTTTCAATTGGGCATGTAAGTTCAAATGGTCACAAAGTACACCGACTTATGGATGATTACCTCCGAGATGACTAAATGAAATAACTGTGTAAGGTTGTCGCTGGGGCAACTTCACTAGGCAGCTCACATCTGATAATTGAAGCATCAAGATCGTTTAAATTTACGAATATGATGGTACAACATCATTCGACTGTTTCATGAGTTGAACTCTCGTGTTGTCGTTCCGCGATTCTACAGTTGTGATATTGCTGTTAACGTTACCGGGTTCATCTGACTGCCTAACTCTTCTTCAACAATGAATGAATCAATTCTGAAGCAACATAGCATTTAAAGATCACTTTCGCATATGAGTACTCAAGCATATTTCTAACACACCATTCAAATCCAATCATTTCAGTACTCGTATTTCCGCAGTATACCGGTTCGTTCCATTACCAGTAATTGGCTCTGTGAATCGTTTCCGTCATCTATGATCTCCGGAAAAGTGACGGTGTGCTGGAAAATCTAATTGCCCTTGATTTCTGCTATCGGAATAAGCAGCTGTTTCTTCACATATCACTTCCCCTGATTATTAAGTGCCGGATTCCCCCCCCCCTTTCCCCCACTCCAGTTATGGTTGAGTCGATATTCCTCTCTGTCCACGCTAAGAAATCCTACTTTCTCGCCCTTCACATCACATTCGTCGTCTCGATAACGCTACACGCAATTGCAACTTATTTACTCGTAAAATTGTCAACACCCAATCAGAGGCTGGATGGCGCAACTACATGCTTTGCATCCAGGTTTGAAAATGGCGAATGGTTTTGCTCCGACCATGTGTAGTTCCCAGTAGTTTGGCAGAATTGGTGCAAAATCGAGCAAAGCGGTAATACAATTTTGAGTGGAACGAATTTCAGTTTTTTTTTCAGATGTGGCGTGTTGACTTACACCTGGAGCTCATCGAACCGTTTGTGCTGTTTCCTGTGGAAGCTGGGTGCCTCACGGGCGTGGTGCCGCGTGTGGGGCCTGCTCGTGAAGCTGGGACGGTTAGTATGGATCCATTTACATGAACACCATAATTGACACTTTCTGGTTTGACCATATTTATGTTAGGCAACGTGGGCTCGGCGGTTGTGCTTTGCGTGTTGCAAAAACACCAAAGCATCATGTTCAGCACAGGCATATTGAAGTTGGGCCCGGTTCGTTTCCAGCTCGGTTCGTTTCCAGCTCACAACTGATCGCACATCCATGTATCAAAGCATAGTATGGAATTAGATACGCTTGGATTATCAAGTATTTATGCGCACTGAAGTCACACCCATTTATGAGAATTGTGGACAAAATCTTATTTTACATTCCCGAATAGTTAGGTGGTCATGTATGTTTCGGGTTTTTAACATTTCAAATTTTGTCAACGCCGTTCCTCGCCAATGAGACCGACTGCCTGATTTCGATGAGACCGATCAATCTGCCCGTGTAGCGACGAATTGTCTTGTTGAGTGCCAAGTAGATTACTGGTGGCATACCTGATACGAGTACAGCACATCATTTATCGACACTAGTTCAGATGCGAACTATGTCGGCATGCCACCTCAGATGTGTCAAAGGCGGCATGCCGTCATAGTTCGCATTCGACCTAGTGTAAATTCATCAGAATCGACAGACTACTTACACATGTCATTGCATTTTTTTCGTTTTCCAGGCCTATCAAATATAAATAACACTATAGACAGGATATGGGGTTCTTAGCGAGCTTATCATCCCTCAATATTGATGCACTTACCTTGCGCGAACTGCCACATCAATTGGGCAACTTGAACCAGCCAGAGAGGTGTGTAGAAGAAGTTCATGTACACGTAGCTGCAACGAGCAATCATCATGAAGCATTGACAATACGAAAACAGTGTGTTGTAGCTAACTGATCTTGATACGAGCAGCGATATGGAATATCCAAACCAAATGGATTATCCAACACAGTTTGCGTCGAAATGGATTATCCGTATCCATCCCTAGTAAGAAATGCAGGGAGCCTCACATCGAAGACGATACGACGTTGAACAGCATGATGAGGAATGTCTGGAGGAAGACCGAGCGGGAAGCCCTCATCCTCTTCCGTCCCCCTTCCGTCCCCATCGCGCCCTGCAACAAGCCTATTTTGTCAAATCCGTTCTATATGCCTTTTGGGACATTCGGTAAGTGTGGGGCAGTCGCCTACGTGAGGGGCTATGCATAAAAATGGTCGTATGTTCCCTAGTCTTAAAAGATACCCCCTCGAAGTTACAACTCGATACGCTCCTGTTAAATCATTTTGCCATCCCTCTACCATTCTTTCAGATAATTCGTTTTAAGCGTAACGCATTAACGATGTCTTTTGTTGGTGCGTTAAATGCCTCTTCTCCCACAATTACCTTATTTCTCATTATTCGAGTGAGAAAACAGAGAAAGTTCTGTGAGAAATATACGTAGTATTTGTAGCTTATCGTACCTGCTTCATCATGGGGATAATGCAGAAGTAGGCGTACATCGCAGTGGAGAAGAAGACTACGGCGATGTTGTTGACGGCATGGAACCAATTCACGAACACGTACTGAAACCACTCTCATTTATTCTGGTTTCAGAGTCGATAAATTCTGAGGGGTCACTCTCATTTTTCAGTTTGAGATTGCTAGAAATGAAGATAGTGATTCCTCAGCTGCGTAAAACACAGCAACTCATATAATTGAAAATTTTCACTGTCATCAACGAAATCTTCTCTATTCCAAGAATGCACCTCATCTGTGAAGGAGATGAAGGGATTGAAGAAGTATGATTGGAATTGCGAATTGAGTAGTGGTGGAGGGCTGAAGAGTCCCACCCCAAGACCGTAAACAATCTCAAACGTGAGATACAACGTTGTTCGGAATCCCTGGATATACAAATAAATGTCAAATTACGGGAAAATGTGGCTACTTCGAATAGCCAAGCCTTGTTCGATAGTTCGGCCACTCTGTTCGATGCGAGAATCAGGACGATCATCGAAGCACTGCACCAAACACCTGAGTGAATCGCTGTGTAGATGATTTATCGTTTTGTCCTAACCCCCAAGTATGATAACCTGCAAGTTATAAGTAGATACAATCATTTTGAATACCTTGTGCAACTCCTCTTCGAGTCTTTCAAGGAACACGCATTAATGAGAAAAAAATACAATTATGCAATCGCTTTCAAAATGATTCGGATTTGATTTGATGAAAAGGCGCGCTCACCCAATCCGAATGCGCCTATCAGGAAGTGAAATGTGGGGTGACTACAGTAGACGTCGCCTAGCATCAAGCCCGCTCCGAAGATGATCGAGCTGACGGGAAGAGTGAGCATATCCGAAATCGACAGGGCGAACATAATCTGAAATGGAGTTGTCATCATTTGGTGTTGTGGGATTTTTTACGCTCGTGGGGGGTCGAATAAGAAACAATGAAGATTGTGCAGGAAAGAATAGTCATCACAAAACGACATTTTGATTTCAATCAAAAAATGTATTTTTGAAAAGAGAAGTCACGATTTGTAATGTAATGGAGACAATAGAGAGGCTAGTAGGCAATGACATCTAAACATTCACTACCTTAGATTTTATTTGCAAACTCACTCTAAAACATGAGTTCTTCTCCTGTCGAAGCGAGAGCATGCAGGGCAGATAGAGGAGCTCGGCGGTGACTCCGAACACGTCTGTCCACATGCCAAACATCGTCTGGCTAATATCGTGCACTTTCTTCCATGTTGGTCCGGCGTCCATTGTGCGGCTTAGCACGTATCAATTTTTAACATTAATTTAGCTGTATAAACCTGCAGTTGTATGCTGGATGGTAATAAGTCTTCCAGATAGGGGCATTCGGAATAACAGCCATGGCGCACCTGCAAAGAGAAGAGTATTCGAACCAATTCGCAACTGAGAGCAAGATATACACATCCCTACGTTAAATATATTTGAGTTTATGATCACTGAAATGTATAGGGTGGAGCTGTACAACACATTAGCGTATACCAACTGAGTGATATATTAGCTAATGAAAGAAAATGGCTGCGATAGATCTTTTCAGTATTAAAAGATTAGCATTTACTCCATTCTCACAAATATGTTAAAGAGCCGAACGATCTTCATTTGAAATTGATTTTCAAAAAAAAACTTTAAAAAAATAAACAAGCGATTGCAGGGGACAAATTTCACTATAACTTCGTAGATAAAATAGCTTTATAGAGCGTGGGTATTTCGGTATTTGATACTGTGAATCGAATCAAATCACGTCACTGTGAATTTATCTAGTCTGAACAGTGATTTAGAATTAAGCAATTGTAATGTATCATTCCGGTTCTTTGCGAGGGTGACGGGCGGTCGCTCGCTCCGTTCTCCCTCCCATTCCCGGCCCTCCCCGCGAAACCGGTGGTGCGGTAGGGGAGGTACACCAAGATGGTTAGTCGCCAACGCCAATTCGTCATCGGAACCCTAAACGTGAGGACCCTGTCGTCGAAATCTCGCCTTCTGGAATTCGATAGCGCAATGTCAAAAATCAACTACGATGTCATTGGACTAAGTGAATCGCGTGTTGCTGGTCATGGTTCCGTGAGTCTGCCCGCTTGTCAATCTGTTATGTTCCACTCGGGTGGAGTCTCCGCTCATCGAGGAGTTGCGTTTCTGGTCAAATCAAATCTAGCAAAATAATCCAAATTCAGAGCAATTAATGACAGACTAGCGATTCTTACTATTCCATCGAAGAAGCTCCATCTAGTCCTCGTTTATGCTCCGACAAGTGCCTCAACAGATGACGTTTACGACCAATGCCTCGATGAAGTGGAGTCCGCAGTCAAGAAAGCGCCCAATGGATACACGCCTTTTGTACTGGGAGATTTGAATGGAAGAGTGAAGAGAGAACTGGGAATTGAAAACATCGTCGGCCATTATACCTATGCCGAGATGAATGATCGTGGAAGAAGGATAGTCGAATTGTGCTCAAGACTCGAGATGAAAGTGTGGAACACGTGGCATGCATCCCGAATGAACAGAAGATAGGCATGGAGGGGTCCTGGGGGAGACGTCAAACATCAACTAGACTTTCTCATTGGCCCTCCCTCTGCACCTATCGTCAAATCAACGGTAGTCAATCGACTCGAATACGATACGGACCATCGACTAGTGAGAATGACGCTGGAAATTGGAGGAGTTACGAAATGAAGAATGAACCGCTCAATAACGAAGACATTTGACAGAAATGAGTATCGAGCAAACGCGTCAGCATTGTCAGATTTGCCCATCCCTATCCCTAATGGCACGAAAGAAGCTTATCAATCAATAATTACGCTTACGAATCTGACGGCAACAGGTTGTTGGAAAGAGAAGGAGATAAGATCAAAATTTTCAATCGAAACCAAAGCTTTATTACGACGAAGATGTGAATTGAGATCAGATCCTCTGAAGGCCCATGAATATGTTATTGCATGTCAGGAAGCGCGCTTAAGTTTGCAAAATGATATTAAAAAGTCAAAAGAGGATGATTTTAGAGAAGCAATACGGCGAGGAAAAGGAGTCACAAGTGTTTTGAGAGCTCATGAACCAACAAAAAGGAGAATTCTACTGAAAGATCAGTCTGGGTTCTTATCGCAAATTGCTACTGAGGAACAAGTGAAAGATTTCTACGAGAATTTATATTCAACGAAAGTAATGATTATGCGATGCAAACCTGCCGAAATAGATTATCTCCCCAATTTCCAATGTGACGAAATATCTACGGCAATTGACTCTTTAAAGAATGGCCATGCTGCTGGAACTGACAAAATTCTACCAGATATGCTGAGACTCTCTCGCGATACAATCTCTCCTCTGATCACGAAACTTCAAAATGATATGATCAGTGGATGTGATATTCCACCTGAAATGATGATTGCTGGAATTTCCTTGAGTCCGGAGAAGCAAGCGACATATCTAATTTCCGTCCTATCGCCTTACACTCAGTTGTCCAAAAAGTCATTACAAAAGCCATATTAAATCGGATATCGCCAATTCTTGAGTGAGCTGAAGATTCAAGTCAAGCTGGATTTCGATATGGCTACAGTACTATTGATCATATTCACACAGTATGCCAACTCGTTGAGAAGAGCCACGAATACAACATGCCAATTCATATGGCATTAGTAGACTACAAAAAGGCATTCGATTCAATTGAGTGGAATGCTGTGTGGAAGGCACTATCAATCAATGGTATCCACCCTAAGCTCATCGATATCCTAAGCCGTTTGTACCAATCAACTGTTACTAAAATCCAAGTCAACGAGAGTCTGGTCGAAGTTAAAGTTGCACGTGGTGTCAAACAGGGAGATACGATCAGCCCCAAGCTTTTCAATTGCACCCTTCGAATGGCTTTGGATCAAATTGACTGGGAAAACCTTGGAATAATGGTAAATGGAGTCCGAATGACTACGCTTTCTTATGCGGACGACGTTGTGGTGGTGGCTAGAAGCAGAAGTGACCTTATGAGAATGATGGAGAAGTTTATCGATGCAAGTGGAACTGTGGGATTGCTAGTTCACAGCGGAAAGACCATGCTATTGACTGAAGATGCAAATAATAGACAACCGATATCAATCAATAACCTCCAGTTTGAATATAAGGACGGTGGGAAGTACCTTGGCAGATGGATTTCCCTCCCGCTAGATAATCCCAAAGAAATTAAGAGGAGGATTCAAGCTGGTTGGAATGCATGGTCGAAGATAAGCGAACTTCTTCGACATCGCCTTGTTAGTGCTGAATCGAAAAGAAGAGCCTTTGATTCATGTATCACACCATGTGTGTTATATGGATATGAGGCTTGGTCGCTGCGTGCTGGTGACAAAGAGGCTCTCGCAGTAGCACAAAGAAAGATGGAGAGAAGAATGCTTAGAGTAAGATGGCAAGATCGATGGAGCAATGAAAGAGTGAGAAGAGCAACTGGAATCAAGGATTGGGTCAGAGAAGCTGCAAGAAGAAAGCTAGTATGGGCGAACAAGATAAGAAATATGAAAGACGATAGATGGGCAAGAAGGCTGACTATATGGACACATTACGACTATTTGACCATGCGAGGACAAGGAAGACCGAAGGAACGTTGGCGTAATGACTTGAAACGATTGATTGGTTCGAATTGGTGGAGTATCGATAATGAAGATTGGCGAGAGCGACTACCCTGATCAGCGCCCAGAAAGCGATACTGATAAATTCATTCATTCATTCAATTGTAATGAGAGCTGATCCAAACTGATATTCGAATGTTCAGGAACATATCACGGATCTCCTGTAAAAATGCAGGAACCGATGCGACAGAAAAAATTTCGGGTCGTGGATTTAGCTGAAACCGGTAGGACTGGCCAAAGTGAGGGCGAGGACAACGTCTGGCCACTCCGTTTTTCGAAATTTGCATGTTGAACTGAGTTATGACCTACCGCGTTGGAAGGCCGTATATCGGTCAGTTTTTGACATACAACGAGCGGATTTTTTTCAATCGACTCGTAATAGAGAAATCTACAAATAAGTTCTGTTAAGCTCCATGCGGAAATGACGTCTTCACATAGTTTCATGCGAAAAACCGTTTTTCTCGTCTCAGTATGGTAATTTTCTTCCCTTTCTGATGGAAACATCACGATTTTTATTCTTGATTCGGATTCCCCATCCCCGAAATGGGGTACGTGCATAGTTCATTGGTCGTCGTAGGTCGACTATCATATCGGCACTCAGCAGGAAAAATTTGAACAGTCCAATTTTGAATGGAACATGTTTTGGTACGTATCTCCCCTCCAACTTATGCAAATGAAAGAACTTATACCAATTTTGGATACCTCTCCAGTAGGTCTCCAACAACGACTCAGGGGTACGAAACCCTGAAGTTAGCCGTTTTCGAGATACGGAGTAAAAACTAGTTGTATTGAACTGTTCTTCAGAAATTTGAGTCGAAATGTTCCCAAATGTCCACTATAACATTGTATCATCTCGATTTTCATGATTGATTCGGATTCCCCACCTTGAAATTGACTTATGTACATAGTTCGTTTGTCTTGACATGGGGATGTAGACATCGCTACTCAGTAGGACTTTTAATATTTTTTGAAGAAAATTCAATTCTCTCTGTGAGATCCATTGAAAAGGGTTTTTACTCCATATCTCGAAAACGGCTAACTTCAGTGTTTCGTAACCCCGAGTCATTGTTGGAGACCTACTGGAGAGGTATCCAAAAGTGGTATAAGTTCTTTCATTTGCATAAGTTGGAGGGTAGATACGTATCAAAACATGTTTCATTCAAAAATTGCACAATGTTCAAATTCTCCCTACTGAGTGCCGATATGATAGTCGACCTACGACGACCAATGAACTATGCACGTACCCCATTTCGGGGATGGGGAATCCGAATCAAGAATAAAAATCTTGATGTTTTCATCAGAAAGGGAAGAAAATTACCATATTGAGACGAGAAAAACGGTTTTTCGCATGAAACTATGTGAAGATGTCATTTCCGCATGAAGCTTAAGAGAACTTATTTGTAGATCCCGCTCGCTGTAGGTCAAAAACTGATCGATATACGGCCTTCCAACGCGGTAGGTCATAACTCAGTTCAACATGCAAATTTCGAGGAATGAAGTGGATAGGAGTTCTCCCCGCCCTCACTTTGATCAGTTCTCACGTTTACAGCGAAATCGGTGATCCACAATTTGTTTTTGTCGTAAAGGGGTCTCATTTTTTTTACATTTTTACAGGAGATCCGTGATATAAAAGGGGTAGAACTATTATTTTTCGAAGGTAGAGGCAGTTTGAAAAAACTAAATCTCTGAAAACTGGAAAGTATTACAATTTTTTGTTCGTGATCATGAAATGTTTCGCTATTTATGCGATTTCTTGAGCTATAAATTTACTTATCATTTTCCCTTCATTTTCGATGTCACAACGTGTGATGTATATGTGATTGTATGTATAATAATAATAATATTTCCTTTATCAACACAATCAATGTAATTCATGGAAAATGTTCAGAGAAATTTAAATTCATGTCTTCAATCACTTATTGTACGTCTTCAACTTAAATCAAGCGCGTTGATCAGAGGAATGCGACTCTGAAATATTTGATGTATAAATTACGTTTCCAAGCAATCATTTCGCCCTTTCCTCTCACGAAGCGGCGCAAGTTGTGAATTGCTCCGGTGTCCCTCTCCCTTTGTTCAAAAATCGATCGAATTATTGAGTGAAACTCAACTGAACTATCCTCTCATCTCACTCGAGTCGAAACGGAGCAATCCACAAGTTGTGGATTGCGCCGCTGTCCCTCTCCCTTTGTTCAAAAATCGATAGAATTATTGAGTGAAACTCAATTGAACTATCCTCTCATCTCACTCGAGTCGAAACGGAGCAATCCACAAGTTGTGGATTGCGCCGCTGTCCCTCTCCCTTTATCCCCCTCACTCTTTCTCTCCCCCTCATTCAACTCTTTCGGACTAGTGGGAGACGGTCGAATCGCTGACCCTCTCAATTTTTCACAAACCTCAGGAGATGTGTGAGTTGAACTATTGATAAATCCTTGTTTAACGTTTGGTTAAGGTTCTTCCTAACCTGAAGTCGATTGGAAATATCTTGCGTACCTCTTGTATCAAATTAAGCTTGATCTCCAAAATGATTATTTAAGTACAATGAAGTATGTGATTTGCATTTCCCAATCGACTTCAGGTTAGGAAGAACCTTAATCAAACGTTAAACAAGGATTTATCAATAGTTCAACTCACACATCTCCTGAGGTTTGTGAAAAATTGAGAGGGTCAGCGATTCGACCGTCTCCCACTAGTCCGAAAGAGTTGAATGAGAGGGGAGAGAAAGAGTGAGGGGGATAAAGGGAGAGGGACAGCGGCGCAATCCACAACTTGCGCCGCTTCGTGAGAGGAAAGGGCGAAATGATGGCTTGGAAACGTAATTTATACATCAAATATTTCAGAGTCGCATTCCTCTGATCAACGCGCTTCATTTAAGTTGAAGACGTACAATAAGTGATTGAAGACATGAATTTGAATTTATGTCAACTCTATATTTTCCATGAATTCCCTTGATTGTTTGATCATACAATTGTGTTGTTCGACGAATATGTGAATACAGAATATAAATACAAAATTATACAAATAATTGTAAAAAATAAAAGGAAATAATAAATACTTAATTTTCCGGTTCCCGATTTGCAGAAACTGTACAGATTGATTTTGGAGGCAAAAACGAGGCATTATGTTGAATTCGTAGAAAGAGTTTCCTAAAACTGCCTCCACCTTCGACAAATAATAGTTTTACCCCTTTTATATGTTTGCTGTACATCTGTGTATTCAAACTAATACTAACAAACATTTACAATACATTATTCTGGAATATTACAGGTTCTTATGGCGTACACGGATTTAAATTCTACACATATCTCGAACATTGCAACATATACTTCTCTTCAAAGAGTTTTGTAACACCTAATTCAGTACAACCCCATGATATTATTGTGCTTTATGGTAGCTAGAATAAGAATCAAATAATACGCATCGGGAATTCTCACACACTATTCATATTGAATAAAGAACATGCGAAATGATCACCGTTAGAGTGATTAGATGAAAAGAAATTTCGCGATTTTTCTTCTACTTTAGCTGTCGAATCACACAAGAATGAATCGGAAAACCATATAAAGAGTTGATTTCAATCGCTCCGAAATCCTTTCTGGGTAATTTTCCTTAACAGTTTTAATTGTTAAAACAATTCATTACAATTCACAATCATTCAGGTTCTTTACACCTCTTCATGAGTCGTTTTCCTATTAGGTTGATTCATAAGTTTTTTTTTCCAATTCTGGAGGTACATTTCAAAGTCATATAAAAATCTCCCTTCAAATCGTATCGATGCAAGTCCGTAGCATGATAGAGGTATAGTTCGCACTTATTATTATACATTCGAATACGAAGGTTAACTACGAATGAATTTCTCAAGTAAATATTGGAAAAGTTGAGCTCGGTGTTGTTTTGCAGCAACAATTAACTGGACATCTTCACATACAATATTGAGAAGCTCCTTGAATGGGCTTTCAAAAAATGGTTGAAATCGGTGCTAGTCTAATCAATCACATAATTAGAAAACGGCAAATCTTACAAGCTGGAATGAATTCCGATGTGAGATCTCATCTTTCCTGCCTTATATGTTATAGGGACTGACTTGTGTATAGGGGCGCTATAATCTTACATTATGGGGCTACTTAACCAATAGTTAAATTTGATACTTCGCATCATTCCCTTTTCAAAAATAAGATTTCTCGAAAATTCGAATATTGCACTATCCGATCAAAAAAATTGACTTTTGTTGATAATTTTTAGAGTCCATTTTCTGAATGCGCAGGTATTCCGTAACTATATGTAGACTCCCCAAGCTCCGCCCACTTTCCTCTGACACATTTCACCTCGAAAGCGAGATTTAGGAATCACAAGCTTCATTCTCAACGAAATCACTCGCTCAAAAAAGGATTCGGAAGATCTTTCCATTACCTTTCGATATAGCCCTGACCCGCTGGTAAAAGTGTTCTCTGAATAGGTCAGCATACGATAATTAAGTTGCGAAAACGCTGGAAAACGCTTTTTTGGCGCGCTCAGCGAACATAGACATACGGGACAAGGCTTTCCTGATAGCTTATCGGTATTCTAGTACCTCTATCAAGAAAAGTCGATACAATATTGTTTCGTTGATTTGTGATTCAAAAGAAACCAGTCCGCGATACACTGATTAACCGGAGAGAGCGGAGTGCATTCTCTCTCTCTCCTCCTCCCTCTTTTGCACCAGTTTCTGCCCCGGCGCGTGTAGAGAGCGCCTGGGCCTGCAAAAGAGCGCGCTTGCATCCCTTCCTCGTCTTACCTATTGGGGGTGAGGCGCATCCGGGAAAGGGCGAAGCCCTGCCCAAATTTTTGGCGATTTGACTGGAGAGGCAGCGGAATTGGCTCCGCCCCTTTCTTCCTCGTCTCGCTTTTCTGCCGCTTTCCGTTGACACCTTTTCGCGTACTTTATGACCTCTAGCGCGATTCAGAGATGAGATATCGACAAACGGCCAAAAGTATGATCTTATTTGGATCCCAGCGGTCCTTTTGAGCATAGTTAGGCTGGCATAGGTTCATTTCGGCTATACCGCTTGTGGTCCCTAACTATATGAAGCTGTTGATGGATAGTTCAAGTGTAGCTGATGCAATAAAACACAAAAACGTGGGACATCTGTCTATCATCTAATCAGGAAGCTCTGAAATACACTGATTTCGATGTTCAAATTTCAGCCTAAACATGCTGATAAGTGCAGTTGTTGATTGCAATGAGTAATGCCACCATAACGCAAATATAAGCTACTCATGTAAGAAGAGTCATACTGAGATAGGTTTGGTTTCGATATGAGAATGTGTACGGAAGCGCAATGAAAGAAACTCATTTTGGTCAAACAACTCATTTTAACTGAACCCAACTGTGAAATTAGCACCGATTGTGAGCAGGTATTTTGCGCCAAACCCGATTCACATCTGTATTTGTGATGCACGCATCACACTTCACGATTGTGTTGATGATTTCTCCCAGTCACGACACACTGGAAAGCTATGCTCTGTTAAAGTCATACCGAAATTCGTACTCGAGACAACTTAGTTCGGACTATGGCCACACGGCGCTCTCAATAGGTCTGTACTAGAGTACGCTAAAGAGTATTCACGCACTCATAATCTGTGGGGATCAAGAAGAAAATCATTTTGAACCAAAGACCGGAACATGTAAAACCTTCACAAGTTGAAATTGGAAAAAAAACTTATGAATCAGCCTGATACATTTTCAACACAGAGAAAATTCATTACACTTACAAGCACTATATAATGCATTTGGCAGATGCAATCGCTGGCACCTCATAACTGTGCCAGGATTAGTGGTATGCTATTTGAAAACCAGCCGATTGCGATAGAACGGATACTTATGGCTTGGCTTGTAACGGGGATACATTTCTCATTGAATACACTCGCTTACCTGCACAAATAGAAGCGTAACTGATTTCCTGATTCTATGTGTACTCTCGGCACTTCTCTGATATTAGTACTCATGCGCGCGCAATAGACTGGCGTGTGCACCGACATGAGTGGTGCGCGTGTAGCGCGTGCGGTTGGCTATCGAGAGGCAGATCCGTATTGGAACCCGGATTGTGCAACAAAATTACGGTGTCTTCATTCCGTATACTCTCTAGCTGGTCAGACAGTGCGAGAGAGCATGCGGAATGAAGAGACCGTAATTGCAGACCGTTTTTTACCCTCCTCATTTTGCGGAATATCTCTCTCAGCAATAGGGCAGGAATGGCATCAGTCACGGAGTGATGGCGCCTTGTCCACGCCTTGCCACCAATTAACCCGTAGTTATGGTTTTGTTGCCCACCCCCCCCCCCCCAACATACGCCTCTGACTTGGACAGTCATGAACATTTACTACTACTCCACTAAAGCTCATTACGGTTCGCAAAATTGTGTCGCTCCTTTCACAGTTTTCATGAAAGTCACACTACAAAATATGCTTGCTTCCACTTCCGTATTCGCGTAACCACATTTTAACAATTCCATTAGCAGTAAGTGGTTCTGCGAATCGTTTCCCTCGTCACTGCATGACCTCACGCAAAGCGACGCTGTTATACTGGTACGCGCAGATTGTCAGGCAGGTGAAACCTTGAACAAAATCAGCACCCGCCTCATCACGATTCATTCTTTCTTCTAATTCGAAAGTACAGCCCTTTCTGATATTTTCGTAACGTCAACCGCTTCAGCAGTGGCTGAGGGCAAACTTTAAAGGTCCTCCGAAACCACCGATTTTTTTCAAATTCGCGGCTAGTGATTGAACCGCAAGCCCTTGCGCGCAATTTCAAAATTTGTACAGTATCATACAGTAGATCGAGCACCATTGGGGTACTGTACAAGGCATGTACAAGGTATTTTCGGGTCATGGTCGATAATTGTGTCATGGTAGATCAAGACTAAGTACCGTACACAATCGATCGTACAGTACTTCTAGATACCGTATACCGCTACCGTAATCCCGATTATCGAGAACTAACTTTATTTTCATAAAGTCAATATACCGTACCTAATTAATCCTACAGTACCCATACCGTAACCCAGTGTACAGTACCCCTTGCTACCGTAATCCACACCACTGCGGTCAATCGTAAACTGACTTTTTTCCAAAACATTTTCTATTGAGTTGATTCTTGCTCTATACCGTACCCAATCGATCATACAGTACCACCAGATACCGTATACCACTACCGTAACCACGATTATCGAAAAATAACTTTATTTTTAAAAAGTCCTGGTACCGTGCCCAATCGATTATACATTACCCAAGTAACTACCGTAACCCAGTTCCTTGGGTCAGATCCAGTTCCTTGGGTCAAACATTTTTCTAAATATTTAAAACATTTTTCCAAAAATCCAAAATAGATTATAAAACGATTATACTATAATCACATATACGGTAGGATACTTTGAAATAATTTTAAATTCGATTTGGGATTTTTAGAAAAATGTTTGACCCAAGGAACTGAATCTGACCCAACGAACTGGGTTACTGTAGTTCCTTGTGCAGTGTATAATCGATTGGGCACGGTACCAGGACTTTTTAAAAATAAAGTTATTTTGCGATAATCGGGGTTACGGTAGTGGTATACGGTATCTGGAGGTACTGTACTATCGATTGGGTACGGTATAAAGCAAGAATCAACTCAATAGAAAATGTTTTGGAAAAAAATCAGTTTACGATTGACCGCAGTGGTGTGGATTACGGTAGGAAGGGGTACTGAACACTGGGTTACGGTATGTGTACAGTAGGACCGATTTGGTACGGTATCTTGACTTTTTGAAAATAAAGTCAGTTCTCAATAATCAGGGTTACGGTAGCGGTATACGGTATCTATGTGTACTGTACTATCGATTGGTTATGGTACATAGTCTTGACCTACTCTTGACTATCGATTTTCACCATGACCCCCTATACAGCCTTGTGCACCGCACCCCCTCACACTCGCTGCCATTTCTGAACAGCTATGAATACTACCCTACAGTAACCACTGTTTGAAATTGTCTCTATCCTACCACGATCGTGCGGTTCAATCCATTCGATATTTCACACATTATCGCTAATTACGAGCCCTGGAGCTATTTTCGTTCAATTTCTTTGTTCATGGAACATTTTTCTCACTGAATAGCAACGTTTAAAACAATAATAAGAGGGGGTAATTTTTGGCTTTCGGGGGACCTTTAACAATGATCATCTTCCTGGTTTTCGAATCATGCATTCATTCATTGATTCATTCGAATCGCTTCGCCAAAATCGATAAATACATATTTTTATCTTGCTTTCTTCACTTCAGCAATGGCTGAGCTCGTCTTCCTCTCCCTCGACGCTCAGCAATCCTACTTGCTCACTCTTCACATCATATTCGGAGTTTCGATAACGCTTCATGCATTTGCAACGTGCTTTCTCTTAACATGCTCGAGCCCAAGGCAGGCTGGTTGGCGTAACTATATGCTGTACATTCAGGTCTGTAGAAGAGTATGCGTACAAGAATCATTCAATGGAATGGATATGAATGTGATGTATCGTTGTATTTCTAGTCATTTTGCAATACATTGGGTGCAAATTTACATATTTCAGGTTTGGCTAATCGCTCTGGATGTGTGGATCGACTTGATCCTCGAGCCTATCCTGCTCTTTTCCGTGCCTGCTGGATTGATTACCGGCGTATGGTGCAGAGCCCTGGGCATGTCCGCCCAGGTGGGCGCGGTGCGTGCCAATCGGCACTAGGTCGAATGATCACCGTTGGACGGTAACCTACTGGATGATAACCAAAAAAATGGACCCTTCTGTTGTACTGGGTTCCGAAAGTCCCAAAAATTAATCTGTGAAAGTACTACAGCAGAGTCCGTTTTTTGGTTATCATCCAGTATCATCCGACCTTGTGCCTCCCAATACACACAAGGCATCATCGTACTTCGCTTCTTTCAGGGCCTGACAATATTCGTGATGTGCAATTCGGTAGTTGGAGTTGTTCTGTGCGTGCTGCAAAAACACCAAAGCATCGTGTTTAGCACAAGCAGATTAAAGTTTGGCCCGGTTCGTTTCCGCACGAAAAACAATTCCACACTTTTCTAACGGGATTAATGTAACGAATGAATTGGAATCACCACGTTCGTATAAAAGTTGTGATGTGAATTGAGGTAACTAATGTCGTTGTTCACGCGGTATTGGTTATTGTTTTCTGATCAGCTGGTATTTCCTTTGCCCTCGTTCCACAAGATCCACAAATCACCGATAATTTGATAAAGACGGTAAGGAACGGGATGGGAAGTAAGTTTAGAACGAAAAAAAAACGAAAGAACTTCATCTCACATAAATATATTTAAAAAAAGAGAGAAGATAGGATAAAGTGCGCAAGTACTAAGTATGATGTAAGGGGGAAGAAATTGGAGACCGCACGCATAATTCACACCTAGCAGGATCCTCGCAATGTCATATGGATTGCCGAGCGTGGCTGTTATTTTTACAAGGATGATGATCCCTTTTTGTACATTTTCGCCACGCTCCTCTTTCTGGTTCGACCGCTTCTATGAACATTTCCGAGTTACTTTTTCCAGCTCGTCGTGACTGGATCAACGATCAATATTGCATTATTCGTTCACATGAATGTGGTGCTGAACAGCAATGTGAGTCATTCCCGAAATTATTAGGCTGTCAGGAAAGTAATTGTAGATTTGGACCTTGATGTTTGAACCATCGTAAAATCAAATTATTTAAAGATCTCAAGCTAGGTTTTTAGTGCATATTAGGGGTTGGCTTGGCCAATATATCCATGTGCTCAAATCGCTTCATCCTTTTTGGGTTTCAAATTCAAGTTTTACCATATGTGAGATTTTCTCTATTTTCTGAAAATAAGTTTCGCCTCTCGTATTTTGAGGGTAATAATGGCTGTAGCTTTCCATATAGCGTAGAGAGAAGCCCTTTCGCAGTTCTTTCGAAAATTAGGTCTAAGGCCGTTCTTGCCTCAACATGGCATGATTTACATACCATTTCATTCAACTCCTATCGAGTTAAAACTTCTCAAGCGATAATGTTTCCTGCATCGATGATTATTCAGACTGTCATCTCCATAAGTGCGCTTCCATGATACACTATGGAGCTACCTATTACTGAGAAACATTTATACTATCGCCTTTTCTACTTTTAGAAAACAAGGATTTTCAGGATTGTCGAATAAAGGTCTAAATAGCCAAAATTTCGACTTTTGGTGTACGGTGAATGAATAAATTTCCTCAAAAGTGAGCGATCCCCTGACTTAGCCCAGCCGAATACTGGTAGATAAAGAGTAGCTCTAACATTTAACCACAAAAGTTAGGATTTTTAACTAATGCGGGAATCAGGAAATTGGCATATATTCGAATTTCGACGTTCAAATTTCAGCGTCAAGGTGAGGAAAGCTGCATGTTTTGATAGAAGTATTGCAAACAAATATAAATACAATTTTAAGCTGAGCAAGAAAGGTGCTTTTAGGGTTACTGCATTTGGTTTCCATAAGTTTATTGTTACGGGTACATGCACAGTTCAAGCATTTATGAGGACTTTCCGTAAGGGGCAATGCCACTAATGGCTGAATTTTCAGACAAGCCTTTGGTTACAGATCAGAGTGATATGTTGCATTGTGATGTGCGTATGTCTTACTTTTCGCAAATGACATAAAATTTGCCATATCTTAGTTCTCCCGGGATTGATAGGCCAATATGATATCAGAGCAACTCTGCATTGATATCTTTTTGACTTCAACCTGTATCCTGATTACCAAATGGAAAGGCTTGAACCAATGTGCGATGGAAAGAGTATCCAAGGACTCAACTAGTATACACATCAATATGATAGCCGGGGGGAAACAAAGGACGGGGTTTCTCAGAATCGAAAATTCGAAAATCTACAATTACTTTTCTGGCAACCTGATACATGTTTTTTTGTTTGTTTTTATTAAATAGCGCTATATGGGCTATACCTAAAATGTTTTCATGAATACTAATATCGATGTCTTAGAGCAATCAGAGAAGTGCCGAGAGTACAAATCGAATCAGGAAATCAGTTATGCGTCTCTTTATGCAGGTATGCGAGTGTATTCAATTATAAATGTGTATTTACTCCCCGGTACAAGCCAATCCATAAGTGCATCTCGATTTCGAATCAGGGCAAGTATACTATAGGGTATACTATACAGATTCGCGATATCGCAATCCTCCCTCGTCAAATTTCGCAATGTGCGACGGGCCAAACCAGAATATACCTCGTTCTATTAATGAAAAATGAATTGCTCTCAGCAATTTGCAATTAGTTCCCGGGATAGAAACGAGCATTAATAAAGACCTGGGTAATCAGTCGAATAATTTAATGGTACTTGGTCGGACGACAACTGTGACGTCATACCGCCTTTCATCCGACGTCATAGGTATCGTCCGAATGTATTGCCCAATTCCATTCATGCAGCTCTTCACTCCTCTGCTGCTTCTGTCCGTTCCAGGAGCCCTTATTATTGCAGCACTTAGAGCTGATGGATTGCTCTCATTTGGTAGGTAGATTCAAACTTGGGTTGGCGTTGCAAGCAGGAATGCTCTCGCTCTCTCCATATCGTACACTCTAACGCTCGCACTGATGGACGAGAGCGCGTGTGGTTTGGAGAGAGTCAGGCCATTACTCCCACTCTGGCTGTTGAGGCGGACGACTGAATTGGTGTATGTGCCAAACTCGTGCAAAATTATGAAAATGAAAACATTATGATTTAAAGGTAGGTAAGCACATTAGCAGATACAAGGGATCGAGTGTTTGCATCTAGACTAACTAACGGTCACGTTGCACATTGTTGACGCTCAAATCAAATTTTCAGTCGAGGTGCTCTTCAAGAGCAAAACTACTTTATCATGCATTTTACCAAATACAAAATTCTATTAATATATTCTTCGCAGAACAATGCCTGTCACTCTTCACTGTGATGTTGCTTCATCCTATCGCTCACAATCTTCTACTCATTTTAACGCCGAATTTTCGACAGAAGATCGCGAGACTCATTAAGAGAAAGGACCATCCGAAGCGTACCGATACAACTTGCGAAAATACAGTAACTAAACCCAAGATAATTCATGTGATACAATTACGTACGTGATTCTTAGCGACTGTCGATTGGCTTACGGCCCAAAATTAGAAGCAATCACTTTTCAAACGTTTTCCTCTTTTAGTTAAATTGTCAACCAGATAAATGATTCATTATGCAATGCCAATATCTAAGAAGCATTTTCAAATTTTTGAATGATATTGCAATCAATGTTTCAGGTTCGTCATCGAAGTGCCCAGGGTATGAGAATCAGGATATCAGTTTTGCCTATTTTCATGCAGGTGAAACGAAGTGAATAACATATTTTCTGAAAATGCTCCCACGTGTACTTGAATGCACGTATCCGATATAAACAAGATCATGCGCCTATTGTACTGCAATTGAGCAAGATGGACTATGATAGTGATAATATAACGACTACATATCATGGAAATTGTACAAAACGGGGGGGGGGGGGGTGACAATTGGTAAAACGACTGGTAAACTCGTCACCGTTCACTTGTAATTTGGCGCGGAGACTTGGGAGTTGTTTCATTGTTACCAGTATGTGCTCCCCCACATTAGCATATATAAATTTTGTTACCAGGCGATATTGAGTTTTACCCCAAATCAACGACCCGGGGTTCATGGTTTGTGCATTTCCATGACCGCCTATACGTTGAAACTCATGATCGCCCGGTAACAAGACTAATATATGCAAATGTATGGGATCGCACACTGACAATGAAACAACTCCCAAGTCGCTGCGCCAAATTACAAGTGAACGGCGACGAGTTTACCAATTGTCGTTTTACCAATTGTTACCCCCCCCCCCCCCCCCCTACAGAACACGTGTGCATCTTTTCTACTCCATAGCAATCTTGACAGTTGGTTTGTTTGAAAAAAAGACAATCTTACGTGAAATAGTATAAGAGAGGAATCGGGAAAGACATAGGCCGGGACGTAGGAATTCATGATTTTTAAATTGGCTGCACAATTGAGTAAAAGTACTTCGAAACGAGCTCTTTCAAAAGGCGTGGGCCGCTTTCTCTGAAAATTGTTTTTCTCGTCGTGACGTGCTTCGGAAGTGGGCGGAGTCTCGATTTTTTTCGGAAAAAGTCGAAATTTGACTCGATTTTTCGACATTTTCCGATAAAGATACGAACAAATTGTCAACAGACGAATGAAAGAGGAGTGTGAGTGGAACATTTTTCTTTCTTTGGATGGGTCGAAAACTCAAAAATTGCATCTAGGGTGCAAGTTTGGCGAAGATTTTGAGAAAAATTGAAATACCGAAAAGTTCTGGTTGGCACTATGCACGACTTATTTGCCCTCTTGGGTACTTTTTTTCGTGTATAGATCATAGGAATCGAGTCATGTGTTGTAATGTAGATCTCGTTTAAGCAAAATCGGTCATGTGAGTCGGGTATAGACATCATGTTTACTGTATGCAAACTAGGTTCTTTTGCATCACAATCACATTAATACATCTCAAAACATGTTTCCACTTCATTGCCATGTAACTTTCAGGTCCATTTGGTCATAGACTCAATTTGTAGAATTTGCGAACTGTCTTCTGGGAATACCCAAATAACCAGGTTTCCGGTGGTTGTGTGAGAACAGACCATGAAAGTAAGCAGTGGAGGGGTATGTCGATCAGCAGGTCTGATCCATCTCAATAGGACTCCACCCTGCCCCCCCCCCCTTGTCAGCACACATTTTGTTCTATTACGTGTTATCCGACCTGTCAGAGGATTTATGACCAGATCAGGTGGTACAGATGTGTTCCTTTGTTTTACATGCTCTGTCTCGCTATGTGTGACCTGTGGATACGCATAGAATCACCCATAAAGGAAAACACTTAGATACCAGGGAGCCAAACAGAAGGGAGTTCTGATATGTTCCTTTTTGATTCTGAAAACTTTCATACAGTTTCTCTATTCAAATCGAATTAGCCGCTGCAAAGAGTATGCAGAGTATCCTAATTGAGGATTTTATGAAAGTGTGTTTTGCCAATTGAATTGCTGCGAGCTCATAACTGGAAGATGATCAGTGAAATTCACTTTCCCCACTACAACCATTGAGTATATCTTCAATGATGATCGAATCTGAACAACTGCCGAGGAAACTGCAGGTATGTTGCAAATGACGTCACTCTTTGATGATATGATCAAATCAGTGTTGGTGATCTCTAAATTCGGCCGTGTCCTAGCATCAGCCAATTTGTTCTGATTATGGCGCTCTTCTGTAAAGTACAAAAAAAGTACTCTTCTGTAAAGTATGTCGAGAAATATGTATATGGGCCAATGTTGAGCCAAATTTGTGATTGCATATTTTGTACTACTCTGCTCTCTGCACGAATGAAATTCTAGGAGTGTTTTTTTACACGGTTGCTTTCAGGAAATAGGGAGAGTTCTCAAGTATTGACAGCAACGGAAAATTCTTACAATTAGTTCCCTGTGCATGGATGTGCGGTATCTGCACAGAATATCTCCAAACGATTGTGCGGGTGAAGTCAGTTCTTAACGTGCTGGAATGAGTTCCTATTGCGTAATAGACAAGATATAGACCATCATTTGCTCTAACAAACTAGATACTATGTGCACGCTCCTTTCCCATTTTCTATTCGCCGTTTTGCCCCTATTTTCGGGTATGAATCGTGAGAGATAGGCGGAGTCGAGATGAGAAGAATGAACGGCGGCCAAATTGGGATCAGCACCGTGTTTTTCGTCCATCTGCCTTGCTATCGACAACAATGCGGGGAATAATATGGGGATAAATTGTAATATAATAGCTAAACCTCGACATCCACTCTTATTGCTTTTATATTTTCTAAATTATCAATTCACTATCCCATTACGTGATGTGCGTTATTTTAGAATAGCTTCATAGAAATATTTTCAGCTCCCAACCATGGTGCAAATCTGGTTGATGGAACCGTACCCATTTGGTGATCCCCGACTACCCCATCACGTCTACCCTCCGAAGATGATGACTCCTGATGAATTGGCGAAGAGGAGTGGAACACAGATCTGGAAGGTATGGAATTTTAGTTTTGCAAAGAAGATGCATGTATCATCATGGGCGTTAATTTAGGTTAGCTTATCTCATCGTAAACTAGTGATAAGAACACGTTCAGGTCCTTTTTACTAGATTATTTTATTAGAGTATTCTAAGCTTGTATTATTACATTATGGCTCATAAAAATTGTTTGAGATCTTTGAGTACTAGAAAACATTGCATCATTGTGCCAACGAGTGAAAATTTCCATCGAGATGGACAAACACGATAAGCTACTGTTGATTGATGGAACCCATAGATAGGGGCGAGTCGGGAGAAATATTACGTTGGAGTGTAAATAATGAGGCGATTGTCTAGAAATTTCGATCACGACTAAGACCTACTTTCTCTTAAAATAACATGCTGGAAGATAAAGATACAATGTCCAAGGGTTGAATTTTCTGCGTAAAATTCAAAATGGTGAGGTATGAACGAGTGAAATTTCAGCTGAACGCACAAGATCACGTCTCTCTGGCGACTCGTCTGACGAAGCTGAAGCTGGAGCAAGGCTTCGTGAGGGAGGACCTATTCGTTCTAGATGGATCAACCACTCCCAATTTTAAGGACAAAGTTAGTAACATAATTCGTAAGAACATATCTGAAAGGGAAGATCGAATGAAAAAGATCTATGTATGTTCAAAAGATATTCAACGGAGAACTTAGTACAATGAACACACTTTACCACATGATCAAAACAATCAGAGTGCAATTTATATGATGAAATGGGCGATTTCTGAACGCAACATTTCGACAATCATGTGTTGTTTATCGTCGAGTTTCGGAGATTGGCGCCAAATCATCGCAATCAGAGATCACGCCGCGACTAATCAGTTACATCAATTGGGCTCAAGGCTAGTAGATAAACGATTGCACGCTCTATGCGTTCTACACATTCTTAACCAGTCGAGTGGCGGGGGAGTGTATAGAATGAAGAAACCTTATAAATTTGCACACTATCATGTCCATTCGATCAACGACAGAACACGAGAAAGGGAGAGAACTAGCTAACGAACCGTAATTATCCCCCTAATTGCTATCTCGCTACGTATTCGTCTCTCTTTACCCTTATGTCGAATCGAATGGTCAAAAGATCGGCGTGGGTTCAATGGGCTATTTACCCCTTCGCACATCTGCCCAATTCGATTACGTAGTGGTGCAAATGGATTGAAATTGCGCGGCTAGAGAGGAGCCATCGCACTTAGAAGAACGAATAAAATACATGCTTGTCATTACAATGGAAATTTCGCGGATATATATTTGCTATAATGATAAGCAATGTTTTAACATCAAGATGAAAATTTTCGATCTGAAAGTTCAAAGATCAACTTTTGGGTCTAGTTTTTTGGCTGAAGTGTATCCCACCCCTAGGCACTCTATCCATAAAGTATAGAGCTCCGGTGACGATTTTGAAAGATTGTGCCACTCCGCCTTTCAAATCTGACGTTCTTAGGGATACAGCGTTACTATGTAGAAAAAAGACAAAACGTCTGTCTGTCAGTTCGTCTGTTTGTTTGTTTGTTTGTCTGTCTGTCACGCTCGTTTTTCGCGAATAACTCAGCTCAAACTCATCGTAGAAGGCTGTCCTGGACCAAACGAACCCTCTTGGCGTGCCATTTCAAATTCTATATCGATTGCATAATCACGACGCAATATTGCATCATCACTACGCAATATCTCCAATTTTGCCCATAGCTCGCTTCAAAAACATCGTCCAGACCTCGGACCTTGACCAGGCGGTGCACCACTGTGAGTACTTTTTGGCATTACATCATCATTAAAAGTTGGCATTACATCATCATTATGCAATATGATGAAATAATCGTTTTTCGCCCATATTTCGCTTTAAAGTGGTCACCCAGACACCGGACCTTGACCATTCGACTCCCTAGAGTGAGCTCCTTCAGAATTTGGTATTACGTCATAATGATGACGTAATACCAAATTGTGAAGGAGCTCACTCTGGGGAGTCGAATAGTCAAGGTCCGAGGTCTGGATGACCACTTTGAAGCGATTTATGGCCAAAAAACGGTTATTGCATCATATTGCACAATGATGACGTAATACCAAATTCTGAAGGAGCTCACTCTAGGGAGTCGAATGGTCAAGGTCCGGTGTCTGGGTGACCACTTTAAAGCGAAATATGGGCGAAAAACGATTATTTCATCATATTGCATAATGATGATGTAATGCCAACTTTTAATGATGATGTAATGCCAAAAAGTACTCACAGTGGTGCACCGCCTGGTCAAGGTCCGAGGTCTGGACGATGTTTTTGAAGCGAGCTATGGGCAAAATTGGAGATATTGCGTAGTGATGATGCAATATTGCATTCTTAACCAGTCGAGTGGCGGGGGAGTGTATAGAATGAAGAAACCTTATAAATTTGCACACTATCATGTCCATTCGATCAACGACAGAACACGAGAAAGGGAGAGAACTAGCTAACGAACCGTAATTATCCCCCTAATTGCTATCTCGCTACGTATTCGTCTCTCTTTACCCTTATGTCGAATCGAATGGTCAAAAGATCGGCGTGGGTTCAATGGGCTATTTACCCCTTCGCACATCTGCCCAATTCGATTACGTAGTGGTGCAAATGGATTGAAATTGCGCGGCTAGAGAGGAGCCATCGCACTTAGAAGAACGAATAAAATACATGCTTGTCATTACAATGGAAATTTCGCGGATATATATTTGCTATAATGATAAGCAATGTTTTAACATCAAGATGAAAATTTTCGATCTGAAAGTTCAAAGATCAACTTTTGGGTCTAGTTTTTTGGCTGAAGTGTATCCCACCCCTAGGCACTCTATCCATAAAGTATAGAGCTCCGGTGACGATTTTGAAAGATTGTGCCACTCCGCCTTTCAAATCTGACGTTCTTAGGGATACAGCGTTACTATGTAGAAAAAAGACAAAACGTCTGTCTGTCAGTTCGTCTGTTTGTTTGTTTGTTTGTCTGTCTGTCACGCTCGTTTTTCGCGAATAACTCAGCTCAAACTCATCGTAGAAGGCTGTCCTGGACCAAACGAACCCTCTTGGCGTGCCATTTCAAATTCTATATCGATTGCATAATCACGACGCAATATTGCATCATCACTACGCAATATCTCCAATTTTGCCCATAGCTCGCTTCAAAAACATCGTCCAGACCTCGGACCTTGACCAGGCGGTGCACCACTGTGAGTACTTTTTGGCATTACATCATCATTAAAAGTTGGCATTACATCATCATTATGCAATATGATGAAATAATCGTTTTTCGCCCATATTTCGCTTTAAAGTGGTCACCCAGACACCGGACCTTGACCATTCGACTCCCTAGAGTGAGCTCCTTCAGAATTTGGTATTACGTCATAATGATGACGTAATACCAAATTGTGAAGGAGCTCACTCTGGGGAGTCGAATAGTCAAGGTCCGAGGTCTGGATGACCACTTTGAAGCGATTTATGGCCAAAAAACGGTTATTGCATCATATTGCACAATGATGACGTAATACCAAATTCTGAAGGAGCTCACTCTAGGGAGTCGAATGGTCAAGGTCCGGTGTCTGGGTGACCACTTTAAAGCGAAATATGGGCGAAAAACGATTATTTCATCATATTGCATAATGATGATGTAATGCCAACTTTTAATGATGATGTAATGCCAAAAAGTACTCACAGTGGTGCACCGCCTGGTCAAGGTCCGAGGTCTGGACGATGTTTTTGAAGCGAGCTATGGGCAAAATTGGAGATATTGCGTAGTGATGATGCAATATTGCGTCGTGATTATGCAATCGATATAGAATTTGAAATGGCACGCCAAGAGGGTTCGTTTGGTCCAGGACAGCCTTCTACGATGAGTTTGAGCTGAGTTATTCGCGAAAAACGAGCGTGACAGACAGACAAACAAACAAACAAACAGACGAACTGACAGACAGACGTTTTGTCTTTTTTCTACATAGTAACGCTGTATCCCTAAGAACGTCAGATTTGAAAGGCGGAGTGGCACAATCTTTCAAAATCGTCACCGGAGCTCTATACTTTATGGATAGAGTGCCTAGGGGTGGGATACACTTCAGCCAAAAAACTAGACCCAAAAGTTGATCTTTGAACTTTCAGATCGAAAATTTTCATCTTGATGTTAAAACATTGCTTATCATTATAGCAAATATATATCCGCGAAATTTCCATTGTAATGACAAGCATGTATTTTATTCGTTCTTCTAAGTGCGATGGCTCCTCTCTAGCCGCGCAATTTCAATCCATTTGCACCACTACGTAATCGAATTGGGCAGATGTGCGAAGGGGTAAATAGCCCATTGAACCCACGCCGATCTTTTGACCATTCGATTCGACATAAGGGTAAAGAGAGACGAATACGTAGCGAGATAGCAATTAGGGGGATAATTACGGTTCGTTAGCTAGTTCTCTCCCTTTCTCGTGTTCTGTCGTTGATCGAATGGACATGATAGTGTGCAAATTTATAAGGTTTCTTCATTCTATACACTCCCCCGCCACTCGACTGGTTAAGAATGTGTAGAACGCATAGAGCGTGCAATCGTTTATCTACTAGCCTTGAGCCCAATTGATGTAACTGATTAGTCGCGGCGTGATCTCTGATTGCGATGATTTGGCGCCAATCTCCGAAACTCGACGATAAACAACACATGATTGTCGAAATGTTGCGTTCAGAAATCGCCCATTTCATCATATAAATTGCACTCTGATTGTTTTGATCATGTGGTAAAGTGTGTTCATTGTACTAAGTTCTCCGTTGAATATCTTTTGAACATACATAGATCTTTTTCATTCGATCTTCCCTTTCAGATATGTTCTTACGAATTATGTTACTAACTTTGTCCTTAAAATTGGGAGTGGTTGATCCATCTAGAACGAATAGGTCCTCCCTCACGAAGCCTTGCTCCAGCTTCAGCTTCGTCAGACGAGTCGCCAGAGAGACGTGATCTTGTGCGTTCAGCTGAAATTTCACTCGTTCATACCTCACCATTTTGAATTTTACGCAGAAAATTCAACCCTTGGACATTGTATCTTTATCTTCCAGCATGTTATTTTAAGAGAAAGTAGGTCTTAGTCGTGATCGAAATTTCTAGACAATCGCCTCATTATTTACACTCCAACGTAATATTTCTCCCGACTCGCCCCTATCTATGGGTTCCATCAATCAACAGTAGCTTATCGTGTTTGTCCATCTCGATGGAAATTTTCACTCGTTGGCACAATGATGCAATGTTTTCTAGTACTCAAAGATCTCAAACAATTTTTATGAGCCATAATGTAATAATACAAGCTTAGAATACTCTAATAAAATAATCTAGTAAAAAGGACCTGAACGTGTTCTTATCACTAGTTTACGATGAGATAAGCTAACCTAAATTAACGCCCATGATGATACATGCATCTTCTTTGCAAAACTAAAATTCCATACCTTCCAGATCTGTGTTCCACTCCTCTTCGCCAATTCATCAGGAGTCATCATCTTCGGAGGGTAGACGTGATGGGGTAGTCGGGGATCACCAAATGGGTACGGTTCCATCAACCAGATTTGCACCATGGTTGGGAGCTGAAAATATTTCTATGAAGCTATTCTAAAATAACGCACATCACGTAATGGGATAGTGAATTGATAATTTAGAAAATATAAAAGCAATAAGAGTGGATGTCGAGGTTTAGCTATTATATTACAATTTATCCCCATATTATTCCCCGCATTGTTGTCGATAGCAAGGCAGATGGACGAAAAACACGGTGCTGATCCCAATTTGGCCGCCGTTCATTCTTCTCATCTCGACTCCGCCTATCTCTCACGATTCATACCCGAAAATAGGGGCAAAACGGCGAATAGAAAATGGGAAAGGAGCGTGCACATAGTATCTAGTTTGTTAGAGCAAATGATGGTCTATATCTTGTCTATTACGCAATAGGAACTCATTCCAGCACGTTAAGAACTGACTTCACCCGCACAATCGTTTGGAGATATTCTGTGCAGATACCGCACATCCATGCACAGGGAACTAATTGTAAGAATTTTCCGTTGCTGTCAATACTTGAGAACTCTCCCTATTTCCTGAAAGCAACCGTGTAAAAAAACACTCCTAGAATTTCATTCGTGCAGAGAGCAGAGTAGTACAAAATATGCAATCACAAATTTGGCTCAACATTGGCCCATATACATATTTCTCGACATACTTTACAGAAGAGTACTTTTTTTGTACTTTACAGAAGAGCGCCATAATCAGAACAAATTGGCTGATGCTAGGACACGGCCGAATTTAGAGATCACCAACACTGATTTGATCATATCATCAAAGAGTGACGTCATTTGCAACATACCTGCAGTTTCCTCGGCAGTTGTTCAGATTCGATCATCATTGAAGATATACTCAATGGTTGTAGTGGGGAAAGTGAATTTCACTGATCATCTTCCAGTTATGAGCTCGCAGCAATTCAATTGGCAAAACACACTTTCATAAAATCCTCAATTAGGATACTCTGCATACTCTTTGCAGCGGCTAATTCGATTTGAATAGAGAAACTGTATGAAAGTTTTCAGAATCAAAAAGGAACATATCAGAACTCCCTTCTGTTTGGCTCCCTGGTATCTAAGTGTTTTCCTTTATGGGTGATTCTATGCGTATCCACAGGTCACACATAGCGAGACAGAGCATGTAAAACAAAGGAACACATCTGTACCACCTGATCTGGTCATAAATCCTCTGACAGGTCGGATAACACGTAATAGAACAAAATGTGTGCTGACAAGGGGGGGGGGGGCAGGGTGGAGTCCTATTGAGATGGATCAGACCTGCTGATCGACATACCCCTCCACTGCTTACTTTCATGGTCTGTTCTCACACAACCACCGGAAACCTGGTTATTTGGGTATTCCCAGAAGACAGTTCGCAAATTCTACAAATTGAGTCTATGACCAAATGGACCTGAAAGTTACATGGCAATGAAGTGGAAACATGTTTTGAGATGTATTAATGTGATTGTGATGCAAAAGAACCTAGTTTGCATACAGTAAACATGATGTCTATACCCGACTCACATGACCGATTTTGCTTAAACGAGATCTACATTACAACACATGACTCGATTCCTATGATCTATACACGAAAAAAAGTACCCAAGAGGGCAAATAAGTCGTGCATAGTGCCAACCAGAACTTTTCGGTATTTCAATTTTTCTCAAAATCTTCGCCAAACTTGCACCCTAGATGCAATTTTTGAGTTTTCGACCCATCCAAAGAAAGTACAAGGGATCGAGTGTTTGCATCTAGACTAACTAACGGTCACGTTGCACATTGTTGACGCTCAAATCAAATTTTCAGTCGAGGTGCTCTTCAAGAGCAAAACTACTTTATCATGCATTTTACCAAATACAAAATTCTATTAATATATTCTTCGCAGAACAATGCCTGTCACTCTTCACTGTGATGTTGCTTCATCCTATCGCTCACAATCTTCTACTCATTTTAACGCCGAATTTTCGACAGAAGATCGCGAGACTCATTAAGAGAAAGGACCATCCGAAGCGTACCGATACAACTTGCGAAAATACAGTAACTAAACCCAAGATAATTCATGTGATACAATTACGTACGTGATTCTTAGCGACTGTCGATTGGCTTACGGCCCAAAATTAGAAGCAATCACTTTTCAAACGTTTTCCTCTTTTAGTTAAATTGTCAACCAGATAAATGATTCATTATGCAATGCCAATATCTAAGAAGCATTTTCAAATTTTTGAATGATATTGCAATCAATGTTTCAGGTTCGTCATCGAAGTGCCCAGGGTATGAGAATCAGGATATCAGTTTTGCCTATTTTCATGCAGGTGAAACGAAGTGAATAACATATTTTCTGAAAATGCTCCCACGTGTACTTGAATGCACGTATCCGATATAAACAAGATCATGCGCCTATTGTACTGCAATTGAGCAAGATGGACTATGATAGTGATAATATAACGACTACATATCATGGAAATTGTACAAAACGGGGGGGGGGGTGACAATTGGTAAAACGACTGGTAAACTCGTCACCGTTCACTTGTAATTTGGCGCGGAGACTTGGGAGTTGTTTCATTGTTACCAGTATGTGCTCCCCCACATTAGCATATATAAATTTTGTTACCAGGCGATATTGAGTTTTACCCCAAATCAACGACCCGGGGTTCATGGTTTGTGCATTTCCATGACCGCCTATACGTTGAAACTCATGATCGCCCGGTAACAAGACTAATATATGCAAATGTATGGGATCGCACACTGACAATGAAACAACTCCCAAGTCGCTGCGCCAAATTACAAGTGAACGGCGACGAGTTTACCAATTGTCGTTTTACCAATTGTTACCCCCCCCCCCTACAGAACACGTGTGCATCTTTTCTACTCCATAGCAATCTTGACAGTTGGTTTGTTTGAAAAAAAGACAATCTTACGTGAAATAGTATAAGAGAGGAATCGGGAAAGACATAGGCCGGGACGTAGGAATTCATGATTTTTAAATTGGCTGCACAATTGAGTAAAAGTACTTCGAAACGAGCTCTTTCAAAAGGCGTGGGCCGCTTTCTCTGAAAATTGTTTTTCTCGTCGTGACGTGCTTCGGAAGTGGGCGGAGTCTCGATTTTTTTCGGAAAAAGTCGAAATTTGACTCGATTTTTCGACATTTTCCGATAAAGATACGAACAAATTGTCAACAGACGAATGAAAGAGGAGTGTGAGTGGAGGGGTATGTCGATCAGCAGGTCTGATCCATCTCAATAGGACTCCACCCTGCCCCCCCCCCTTGTCAGCACACATTTTGTTCTATTACGTGTTATCCGACCTGTCAGAGGATTTATGACCAGATCAGGTGGTACAGATGTGTTCCTTTGTTTTACATGCTCTGTCTCGCTATGTGTGACCTGTGGATACGCATAGAATCACCCATAAAGGAAAACACTTAGATACCAGGGAGCCAAACAGAAGGGAGTTCTGATATGTTCCTTTTTGATTCTGAAAACTTTCATACAGTTTCTCTATTCAAATCGAATTAGCCGCTGCAAAGAGTATGCAGAGTATCCTAATTGAGGATTTTATGAAAGTGTGTTTTGCCAATTGAATTGCTGCGAGCTCATAACTGGAAGATGATCAGTGAAATTCACTTTCCCCACTACAACCATTGAGTATATCTTCAATGATGATCGAATCTGAACAACTGCCGAGGAAACTGCAGGTATGTTGCAAATGACGTCACTCTTTGATGATATGATCAAATCAGTGTTGGTGATCTCTAAATTCGGCCGTGTCCTAGCATCAGCCAATTTGTTCTGATTATGGCGCTCTTCTGTAAAGTACAAAAAAGTACTCTTCTGTAAAGTATGTCGAGAAATATGTATATGGGCCAATGTTGAGCCAAATTTGTGATTGCATATTTTGTACTACTCTGCTCTCTGCACGAATGAAATTCTAGGAGTGTTTTTTTACACGGTTGCTTTCAGGAAATAGGGAGAGTTCTCAAGTATTGACAGCAACGGAAAATTCTTACAATTAGTTCCCTGTGCATGGATGTGCGGTATCTGCACAGAATATCTCCAAACGATTGTGCGGGTGAAGTCAGTTCTTAACGTGCTGGAATGAGTTCCTATTGCGTAATAGACAAGATATAGACCATCATTTGCTCTAACAAACTAGATACTATGTGCACGCTCCTTTCCCATTTTCTATTCGCCGTTTTGCCCCTATTTTCGGGTATGAATCGTGAGAGATAGGCGGAGTCGAGATGAGAAGAATGAACGGCGGCCAAATTGGGATCAGCACCGTGTTTTTCGTCCATCTGCCTTGCTATCGACAACAATGCGGGGAATAATATGGGGATAAATTGTAATATAATAGCTAAACCTCGACATCCACTCTTATTGCTTTTATATTTTCTAAATTATCAATTCACTATCCCATTACGTGATGTGCGTTATTTTAGAATAGCTTTATAGAAATATTTTCAGCTCCCAACCATGGTGCAAATCTGGTTGATGGAACCGTACCCATTTGGTGATCCCCGACTACCCCATCACGTCTACCCTCCGAAGATGATGACTCCTGATGAATTGGCGAAGAGGAGTGGAACACAGATCTGGAAGGTATGGAATTTTAGTTTTGCAAAGAAGATGCATGTATCATCATGGGCGTTAATTTAGGTTAGCTTATCTCATCGTAAACTAGTGATAAGAACACGTTCAGGTCCTTTTTACTAGATTATTTTATTAGAGTATTCTAAGCTTGTATTATTACATTATGGCTCATAAAAATTGTTTGAGATCTTTGAGTACTAGAAAACATTGCATCATTGTGCCAACGAGTGAAAATTTCCATCGAGATGGACAAACACGATAAGCTACTGTTGATTGATGGAACCCATAGATAGGGGCGAGTCGGGAGAAATATTACGTTGGAGTGTAAATAATGAGGCGATTGTCTAGAAATTTCGATCACGACTAAGACCTACTTTCTCTTAAAATAACATGCTGGAAGATAAAGATACAATGTCCAAGGGTTGAATTTTCTGCGTAAAATTCAAAATGGTGAGGTATGAACGAGTGAAATTTCAGCTGAACGCACAAGATCACGTCTCTCTGGCGACTCGTCTGACGAAGCTGAAGCTGGAGCAAGGCTTCGTGAGGGAGGACCTATTCGTTCTAGATGGATCAACCACTCCCAATTTTAAGGACAAAGTTAGTAACATAATTCGTAAGAACATATCTGAAAGGGAAGATCGAATGAAAAAGATCTATGTATGTTCAAAAGATATTCAACGGAGAACTTAGTACAATGAACACACTTTACCACATGATCAAAACAATCAGAGTGCAATTTATATGATGAAATGGGCGATTTCTGAACGCAACATTTCGACAATCATGTGTTGTTTATCGTCGAGTTTCGGAGATTGGCGCCAAATCATCGCAATCAGAGATCACGCCGCGACTAATCAGTTACATCAATTGGGCTCAAGGCTAGTAGATAAACGATTGCACGCTCTATGCGTTCTACACATTCTTAACCAGTCGAGTGGCGGGGGAGTGTATAGAATGAAGAAACCTTATAAATTTGCACACTATCATGTCCATTCGATCAACGACAGAACACGAGAAAGGGAGAGAACTAGCTAACGAACCGTAATTATCCCCCTAATTGCTATCTCGCTACGTATTCGTCTCTCTTTACCCTTATGTCGAATCGAATGGTCAAAAGATCGGCGTGGGTTCAATGGGCTATTTACCCCTTCGCACATCTGCCCAATTCGATTACGTAGTGGTGCAAATGGATTGAAATTGCGCGGCTAGAGAGGAGCCATCGCACTTAGAAGAACGAATAAAATACATGCTTGTCATTACAATGGAAATTTCGCGGATATATATTTGCTATAATGATAAGCAATGTTTTAACATCAAGATGAAAATTTTCGATCTGAAAGTTCAAAGATCAACTTTTGGGTCTAGTTTTTTGGCTGAAGTGTATCCCACCCCTAGGCACTCTATCCATAAAGTATAGAGCTCCGGTGACGATTTTGAAAGATTGTGCCACTCCGCCTTTCAAATCTGACGTTCTTAGGGATACAGCGTTACTATGTAGAAAAAAGACAAAACGTCTGTCTGTCAGTTCGTCTGTTTGTTTGTTTGTTTGTCTGTCTGTCACGCTCGTTTTTCGCGAATAACTCAGCTCAAACTCATCGTAGAAGGCTGTCCTGGACCAAACGAACCCTCTTGGCGTGCCATTTCAAATTCTATATCGATTGCATAATCACGACGCAATATTGCATCATCACTACGCAATATCTCCAATTTTGCCCATAGCTCGCTTCAAAAACATCGTCCAGACCTCGGACCTTGACCAGGCGGTGCACCACTGTGAGTACTTTTTGGCATTACATCATCATTAAAAGTTGGCATTACATCATCATTATGCAATATGATGAAATAATCGTTTTTCGCCCATATTTCGCTTTAAAGTGGTCACCCAGACACCGGACCTTGACCATTCGACTCCCTAGAGTGAGCTCCTTCAGAATTTGGTATTACGTCATAATGATGACGTAATACCAAATTGTGAAGGAGCTCACTCTGGGGAGTCGAATAGTCAAGGTCCGAGGTCTGGATGACCACTTTGAAGCGATTTATGGCCAAAAAACGGTTATTGCATCATATTGCACAATGATGACGTAATACCAAATTCTGAAGGAGCTCACTCTAGGGAGTCGAATGGTCAAGGTCCGGTGTCTGGGTGACCACTTTAAAGCGAAATATGGGCGAAAAACGATTATTTCATCATATTGCATAATGATGATGTAATGCCAACTTTTAATGATGATGTAATGCCAAAAAGTACTCACAGTGGTGCACCGCCTGGTCAAGGTCCGAGGTCTGGACGATGTTTTTGAAGCGAGCTATGGGCAAAATTGGAGATATTGCGTAGTGATGATGCAATATTGCGTCGTGATTATGCAATCGATATAGAATTTGAAATGGCACGCCAAGAGGGTTCGTTTGGTCCAGGACAGCCTTCTACGATGAGTTTGAGCTGAGTTATTCGCGAAAAACGAGCGTGACAGACAGACAAACAAACA
Organism: Pristionchus mayeri; assembly: GCA_036245805.1. Classification (NCBI taxonomy): domain Eukaryota; kingdom Metazoa; phylum Nematoda; class Chromadorea; order Rhabditida; family Neodiplogasteridae; genus Pristionchus; species Pristionchus mayeri. The sequence continues at coordinate 31,474,526 of BTRK01000002.1, read as the reverse complement.
AACAAACAGACGAACTGACAGACAGACGTTTTGTCTTTTTTCTACATAGTAACGCTGTGTCGATGCGCACCTATCGAAGACCTCATCTTTGGAACAGTCATGAGCGACTCCCAGTACGATCGTGCTAGCAAATATGAGCAGGATGAGACGAGTTGAGAGCATATTCCTAATGTTTGGCTTCTAAATTTCAAATTAAAATAATACACAATTAGTGGCATTCGTTCACGAGGAAAAGGTGAACGATAGAATGGATAGTATTTGAATATGATGATTTGCACCTAATGTATATGTGAGTTATGCATCAAATGCAAATTCATCTCACACATGCTAGTCCTCTTCGTGGAAAAATAATAATTGCAGGATCTGGCACGGTCTGCAAACTTCGAAAGGGCTCCAGGAAAAGCACGAGGAGTCATATCGTTATGTTGCAATAAAATTTGCCATTTCACGACAGAAACTCGAAGGTGGTGATCCCCAGAAAAAAAAAAAAAAAAAAAAACTAATATGTAAAATGTGTTGGTTCTGCAAAAAAACAATTGCCAAAGATGATTCACTGCTCACTTTTCAAAACGTTGATAATGCCTTGGCATACTGGCCGAGATGACTAATAACTTTCCTCTATGGCGATTGACTTGTCTAACTATTGAAAAGGAGTAGTTTTCGTTGTTATCAGTGAAATCATAAGCTGACTGTTGACGTTTCGAATTATATCAGATTCTTGATACGATCATGAATTAACAATTTATCGGATCCTTGCTTGTCATCATACAATAAAATTGTTATGATAAAGCAGCAATCCTCCGGGTCAGATGTTTTGTTTGTTCAGCGTTTGCCGGTACTCTGTAATAAATTTAATAAGATTCACTTAAATGCAAGTATTTTCGATTGGCAATCTTTTTTGAGATAGGCAAAGGCAGATGTGCCAGCATCATGCTTAAAATTAATTATTCTACAAATTATAAAATTACCACGCCTCCATCGATCTGAAATCCCTTGGCCAAATCATTCACATCCGATACGATGCCCTCCACATGTTCCTTAAACAATTGCATGAGCAAGCCGGATTTCGAAAGAAAAACTTTTTAGTATTCTATGTGTTTTATCCAAAGTTTTGTTCTCAATGAAATTACACCGACGACGAGGCAGAGCGAAGCAGAAAATGAGGAGAAGGAAGCAGAGACGGGCGGAGAACATTGTTTCCTGAAAATGATGGAATACAACAGGAGGAAACAATATCAAGGAAGCAAGTGACAATGCGCGTTTCTTCTGGTCATAAATAGTAATCGGGGAAGGATATAATTTACATATTCGGAAGTTGCCAAACAGGATTTTGCCATTTCTATTCCATTAGATATCATTTTTACGAACGCTAAGATGAAGTGATCTTCCGGATGGCTAAGATCTGTATTCCTCAACTGATTTTATACTATGCTCACGAAAATAAACTGTAATATTCGCCCGGTGAAGAAGAAATATGCCAGCAGAAACAGCGCCCATTCGATATAACTTGATTCTTGTTCAATTCCTGTGCGTCTTGTTCATTTTTCACGTTTGATAAATTGATTGTTTGTTTAAAAATTTATCTTGATTATGCCACTCATGTTATCTTAGTAACTTTTGTCACATGTACGCTAATCGGTGTAAGATGTCATGCTGTTCGTTTTGAATAGATAGTCACGGAAGTGTTGGCGAAAACATTGAAAAAAGTGAATAATAATACATCGGCCATTGGTTGATCAGAACTCAACATCGAGCTAACCCTGATACAGGTGCGTCAAAATAATATTTGAATATATTGGGTTGTAACATAAGTTTTGTCGCATTTCGGAGGTTCACAATATTTCCATGAACGATACTTCTCAAATATTCCCGTTGCCTGACCTCATAGTATATGTTTGGGGTATGCATGCCCATTCTAACTATAGTGTATAGCTGAACTGTCCATGCCGGCTATGCGAATAATATCGATATGAACTGATTTGAATTTCATGCAAATTTTATTTATTTGTTTGACCGGGTGCTAGTTCGAAGATACGAATAATGAACCAAACTCCTACAGCATGATGATATGCCCCGTGAATGCTCTTTCAAAATATATGCCAGATATGGTGCTATGTTGAGCGGAATCGAAGATATAGTTCACTGAATCTAAGGTTAGCCGCTGATTCCTAGCCAACTTGACCAAGTCTCCTGAATCCAAAATTACAACAACAGTGACTATCGTAAGTGCGTTCTAATTACCACTCATGAGGGTCTAATTTCTCATGAACCGGTGAGGCAAATAGTACTCTACATGCGGGAAATTTGAAATTTTCATTAATTCATTTTGTGAAAATTTTGCCAAAAATGCAAGTTTATGTGTTTTTGAATTCATGATTGTCATTCAAAAGCTATTGATTTCTAAAATTATCCCGAATACATAATGGTAAGGGAATGGTGGTTGGTTCGGATGATCACAATAAATCAGATATTGAACGTATGTGTGAGGTAGAAATTTCAACAAAGTGCCAATTTCAGTAGTTTTATTTACACACCATCGTTCTATATGGAGCTACTTATCTCAACAGAACCCGATAAACCCCAAACGGTAAATGTATACTGAACACCTTGGGTGAATTATATTTCGCAACTATTTGGATCTCCACATCTATTGAGAAGAAAATTCTGCTAGCAAAAGTTTTCCCAACCGTCACCTACCATCCACATTACACAAACTCGTCTAACTTTCTAGAAAGCTTTTAGTTTGTCATTATCCGTGGATGGTTCAAAATTATACCCATATATTGTACTTTACGAATATCACACCAAATCGACATAATTCCTCCTTTTCAAGAAGTCCTGGTGCGCGAAAATGATTTGTAATCCTGTTCTCACTACAACTTTGTCTGACTACTGTGCCTCTCTAACTGTCTTGACAGGATTGAAGTAAAGCGCGTAAGAAAGGGTACGAAGGCCCTCACTGATTATGAATAACGAAATTGAGATTAAATTAATTCGAAGAATTTCTGAGGTTAGAATGCGTAAGAGATAGGACGCGACAAAACTTATGTTACAACCTGATATATCAGCGAAGAAGGAAGTTTCCTGTGAAAACATGGGCACTCGAAAACAAGCATGCATTCTATCATTGATCGATTATTTCGAATATAATGTGTAGAAACTAAAAACTAGTATATATAATGTCATCATCTAGGCCTCGGGCATGACTCCAACCACAGAAAGTGTGGCGAGTTGGAAAAAATCTATGTAAGAATAAAGCCTGTTTGAAAAAGTGAAATTTGATTGCGTCATCACTACGCAATTAGTTATGAGGCACCTGATGACGCAATACTCGCATCGTATTCTCTATTGATTTGGTATATAGCGCCTAAACATCGAACTTGCTAAGTCAACGGTAGAAAAAGTTATATGAAAAATTCAAATCGTTTCAATACTTTTGAGCGCTACTGTACATGCAAGAAACTTATGAAGACTACCGACCTATCATCTTCTGAGCGTTTCCGCCTGATAAGATAAATTGATTGATTGATTGTTATCTTAGTAACTTTTGTCACATGTACGCTAATCGGTGTAAGATGTCATGCTGTTCGTTTTGAATAGATAGTCACGGAAGTGTTGGCGAAAACATTGAAAAAAGTGAATAATAATACATCGGCCATTGGTTGATCAGAACTCAACATCGAGCTAACCCTGATACAGGTGCGTCAAAATAATATTTGAATATATATCAGCGAAGAAGGAAGTTTCCTGTGAAAACATGGGCACTCGAAAACAAGCATGCATTCTATCATTGATCGATTATTTCGAATATAATGTGTAGAAACTAAAAACTAGTATATATAATGTCATCATCTATTCCTTCCACCAGGTTTTTCGCGAATATCGGATCTGTCCAATACAAATCCACATTTAATTTTGTCGGTATCATATCAGGACATACTAGATTTTTCAAGGGTCATCCTATTAGGTTGTTCAGAAAGTTTCTTCCTTTTATATTTCTCAAATTTCTTCATGTGACCATCGGTATGCATGAGTTTCTCAATGGACATTAGGCCTGAAATTGTGCAAAATAGCGGTGTTAACGAGGAAGTGTCCTCGTTCGGAAATTGATGAGAAACACGTCTTAACTAAATATAATTCAGAAATATGTCAACAAAAATTTCAGAATCTCACTGTAATGTTGGGTTTCTAGCATGTACAGTAGCGCTCAAAAGTATTGAAACGATTTGAATTTTTCATATAACTTTTTCTACCGTTGACTTAGCAAGTTCGATGTTTAGGCGCTATATACCAAATCAATAGAGAATACGATGCGAGTATTGCGTCATCAGGTGCCTCATAACTAATTGCGTAGTGATGACGCAATCAAATTTCACTTTTTCAAACAGGCTTTATTCTTACATAGATTTTTTCCAACTCGCCACACTTTCTGTGGTTGGAGTCATGCCCGAGGCCTAGATGATGACATTATATATACTAGTTTTTAGTTTCTACACATTATATTCGAAATAATCGATCAATGATAGAATGCATGCTTGTTTTCGAGTGCCCATGTTTTCACAGGAAACTTCCTTCTTCGCTGATATATCAGGTTGTAACATAAGTTTTGTCGCGTCCTATCTCTTACGCATTCTAACCTCAGAAATTCTTCGAATTAATTTAATCTCAATTTCGTTATTCATAATCAGTGAGGGCCTTCGTACCCTTTCTTACGCGCTTTACTTCAATCCTGTCAAGACAGTTAGAGAGGCACAGTAGTCAGACAAAGTTGTAGTGAGAACAGGATTACAAATCATTTTCGCGCACCAGGACTTCTTGAAAAGGAGGAATTATGTCGATTTGGTGTGATATTCGTAAAGTACAATATATGGGTATAATTTTGAACCATCCACGGATAATGACAAACTAAAAGCTTTCTAGAAAGTTAGACGAGTTTGTGTAATGTGGATGGTAGGTGACGGTTGGGAAAACTTTTGCTAGCAGAATTTTCTTCTCAATAGATGTGGAGATCCAAATAGTTGCGAAATATAATTCACCCAAGGTGTTCAGTATACATTTACCGTTTGGGGTTTATCGGGTTCTGTTGAGATAAGTAGCTCCATATAGAACGATGGTGTGTAAATAAAACTACTGAAATTGGCACTTTGTTGAAATTTCTACCTCACACATACGTTCAATATCTGATTTATTGTGATCATCCGAACCAACCACCATTCCCTTACCATTATGTATTCGGGATAATTTTAGAAATCAATAGCTTTTGAATGACAATCATGAATTCAAAAACACATAAACTTGCATTTTTGGCAAAATTTTCACAAAATGAATTAATGAAAATTTCAAATGTCCCGCATGTAGAGTACTATTTGCCTCACCGGTTCATGAGAAATTAGACCCTCATGAGTGGTAATTAGAACGCACTTACGATAGTCACTGTTGTTGTAATTTTGGATTCAGGAGACTTGGTCAAGTTGGCTAGGAATCAGCGGCTAACCTTAGATTCAGTGAACTATATCTTCGATTCCGCTCAACATAGCACCATATCTGGCATATATTTTGAAAGAGCATTCACGGGGCATATCATCATGCTGTAGGAGTTTGGTTCATTATTCGTATCTTCGAACTAGCACCCGGTCAAACAAATAAATAAAATTTGCATGAAATTCAAATCAGTTCATATCGATATTATTCGCATAGCCGGCATGGACAGTTCAGCTATACACTATAGTTAGAATGGGCATGCATACCCCAAACATATACTATGAGGTCAGGCAACGGGAATATTTGAGAAGTATCGTTCATGGAAATATTGTGAACCTCCGAAATGCGACAAAACTTATGTTACAACCCAATATATTCAAATATTATTTTGACGCACCTGTATCAGGGTTAGCTCGATGTTGAGTTCTAATCAACCAATGGCCGATGTATTATTATTCACTTTTTTCAATGTTTTCGCCAACACTTCCGTGACTATCTATTCAAAACGAACAGCATGACATCTTACACCGATTAGCGTACATGTGACAAAAGTTACTAAGATAACATGAGTGGCATAATCAAGATAAATTTTTAAACAAACAATCAATTTATCAAACGTGAAAAATGAACAAGACGCACAGGAATTGAACAAGAATCAAGTTATATCGAATGGGCGCTGTTTCTGCTGGCATATTTCTTCTTCACCGGGCGAATATTACAGTTTATTTTCGTGAGCATAGTATAAAATCAGTTGAGGAATACAGATCTTAGCCATCCGGAAGATCACTTCATCTTAGCGTTCGTAAAAATGATATCTAATGGAATAGAAATGGCAAAATCCTGTTTGGCAACTTCCGAATATGTAAATTATATCCTTCCCCGATTACTATTTATGACCAGAAGAAACGCGCATTGTCACTTGCTTCCTTGATATTGTTTCCTCCTGTTGTATTCCATCATTTTCAGGAAACAATGTTCTCCGCCCGTCTCTGCTTCCTTCTCCTCATTTTCTGCTTCGCTCTGCCTCGTCGTCGGTGTAATTTCATTGAGAACAAAACTTTGGATAAAACACATAGAATACTAAAAAGTTTTTCTTTCGAAATCCGGCTTGCTCATGCAATTGTTTAAGGAACATGTGGAGGGCATCGTATCGGATGTGAATGATTTGGCCAAGGGATTTCAGATCGATGGAGGCGTGGTAATTATATAATTTGTAGAATAATTAATTTTAAGCATGATGCTGGCACATCTGCCTTTGCCTATCTCAAAAAAGATTGCCAATCGAAAATACTTGCATTTAAGTGAATCTTATTAAATTTATTACAGAGTACCGGCAAACGCTGAACAAACAAAACATCTGACCCGGAGGATTGCTGCTTTATCATAACAATTTTATTGTATGATGACAAGCAAGGATCCGATAAATTGTTAATTCATGATCGTATCACGAATCTGATATAATTCGAAACGTCAACAGTCAGCTTATGATTTCACTGATAACAACGAAAACTACTCCTTTTCAATAGTTAGACAAGTCAATCGCCATAGAGGAAAGTTATTAGTCATCTCGGCCAGTATGCCAAGGCATTATCAACGTTTTGAAAAGTGAGCAGTGAATCATCTTTGGCAATTGTTTTTTTGCAGAACCAACACATTTTACATATTAGTTTTTTTTTTTTTTTTTTTTTTCTGGGGATCACCACCTTCGAGTTTCTGTCGTGAAATGGCAAATTTTATTGCAACATAACGATATGACTCCTCGTGCTTTTCCTGGAGCCCTTTCGAAGTTTGCAGACCGTGCCAGATCCTGCAATTATTATTTTTCCACGAAGAGGACTAGCATGTGTGAGATGAATTTGCATTTGATGCATAACTCACATATACATTAGGTGCAAATCATCATATTCAAATACTATCCATTCTATCGTTCACCTTTTCCTCGTGAACGAATGCCACTAATTGTGTATTATTTTAATTTGAAATTTAGAAGCCAAACATTAGGAATATGCTCTCAACTCGTCTCATCCTGCTCATATTTGCTAGCACGATCGTACTGGGAGTCGCTCATGACTGTTCCAAAGATGAGGTCTTCGATAGGTGCGCATCGACATGCGAAATGCCCAAAATTACAATGAGATTCAGCCATTTTTATTGACACATTTCTGAATTATATTTAGTTAAGACATCAATTTTAAATATTTATTTTTATTTATTTATTTATCGTACACCACTAGGGTGCTTCGGCAAGTGCAGAATGTGCGTGAAATGGGGGGAGGTAGGAGGTGAGAAGGGGGTCGATCTTCCGAATTCTGTCGTACAAGATAGGAGAGTGCCGAGGGGAGGGTGCCTCGTGAGCGTGAGGACTGACCGCTTGTCCAATGTATATCTTATTGGAAGCTTGTGTAACAGAAGATCGGAGAAGATCGAAGGTCGAGGGGACATGCGAAGGGTTGGGAATGGTTGGGGGAAGGGTAGGGAAGAGAGAGGAAAAGGTGAGGGAGGGTGATGATAGTTGCTAAAGATTTCTGATTTCTATTCCAAGAGTACATAGAAGATTATGGTGATTTAGCAAATGAATCTTAACAGTCTCTATAGACAGCAGAGGATTACAAATTAAGTGGAGCTTATTTAGGAGCCTGGCTGTTCTATGCGCAAATGATGCCTTCAAATTTCCTTTCGGAAAGCGGGAATGTGAATAACAAAGGCACAATGACGTCTGCTAATAGTTATATATGTGTAGAAATTACTAACAGGCAACTCGACAGCGTAGGCGAAGATTTTAAGGGCAAGCACTATGTCAATGACAATACGGCGAGCATAAAGAGAATGTGAAGAGTAAAGGGCTAATCGATCAGAATAAGAGGGGAACGACAAGTCAGTTCGAGAGCAACGAAAATATACAGTACGTGCTAATCGCCTTGGTCATGTGCGTGCGCGGCGCTGCGCGGCGGAGCGCGGCTTGCGCGGATTGATTTTGCGTAAAGAATATTGCTTTTCACGATTCGAACCTATTATTTTCGAATTCTCCGTAAAATTTCACATCGGAAGGACTATTCATTCATATTTTTAGAAAAAGAAATCAATATTTTGAATTCTGTAATGCTGCAACCTACCGTAATCCCAGTTTGCGATACTGTCGCTATCGTAAAGTGAGATTACGGTAGGGTGCAGAAATTCCGCATTCAAAATATTGATTTATAAATATAAATATATCTTTAAAAATATGAATGAATACTCCTTTCGATGGGAAATTTTACGGAGAATTCGAAAGTAATAGGTTCGAATCGTGAAAAATAATATTCATCCCGCAAAATCAATCCGCGTAAGCCGCACGCCGCCGCGCAGCGCGGCGCACGCACATGGTCAAGGCGATTAGCACGTACTGTAATAGTCTACTAAAAAGGTGTTAAACTTTCTCTAATTTGTGAATACGACCAGATGAGGACGGTGACCAGACGGGGGATGCATATTCTAGTATGGGAAGGATAAAGGATTTAAATGCAGATATATATGGGGCAACGATAGTGCAGCTGATACTACGGAAGAGTAAATAAACTAATGATGATGCCTTATGGCAAACAGTATGGATGTGAGAGTCGAAATTTAGGAGAGGATCAATAAAGACACCTAGGTCACGGATTGACTGAGCTGCTTCAAAATTACAGGAGATCAATGAATAGCTAATGTGGGGATTGGTTTTGCCTATGTGAAGAACGTTGCACTTTTTACAGCAACTTCCAACTGCCATTTTTTGCAGTAATCTAGGAGCCCAATGATACCCGATTGAAGTTGAGAAGGAGAGTCGGAAGGGGAAAGTGGATCGAAAGTAGTAAAGTTTGATGTCATCAGCGAAGAGCCGACAAGTGATTTTGGGGTAGGGGGAGAAAACTAAAGGAAGATCGAAAGTGTAGAGCAAAAAGAGAAGAGGCCCAAGGACTGTGCCCTGTGGCACCCCTGAGATGACTTGTCTCTCAGTTGAGAGAGAGAGCTCCCTAAACGAACTCTGAAATTTCTATCAGAGAGATAACCTGTAATCCATTTAAGCAGACAACCACGAATGCCGAGCAATGACAACTTGAATAGTAGCTTAGGATGGGAGACCTTATCGAAAGCCTTAGCTAGATTAATGTAAACTACAATATCTGGTTAAGCCAGTAATATACTAGCTACCAGGTGTGCAATAAATCGTGCTTCCGTGGAAGCGTCTGCAAAGAGGGCTACGTCAGAAAGGAGAGGGGCTGGCAGTGCGTGAAAGTGGAGGAATGCTCGAAGGTGAAAATTTTGCTTATTATTTGAGTGATATAAAGCAGCTCGTGGAAATATTCTCGTAGACAAATTTTCTTAAATTTCAAAAGAATAATACCTCCACTCTCACACAGTTATTGTAGACAATTGTAGGGCTAATCTCCAATGCAATTAACGATGCTCCCAAATTTATGATAAAGCATTGCTATCTTTCTCGCTCCGTTGAACGTTCTACGCACGTCGGACAAACCATCACAATGACGTGACCGCGGAAAATGTATTGTATCAGGTTGTGAAAAAAGAAACGCTCGATTTTCAAATTTTCTTTTCTGAGCTACCCCGCCTTTTGTTGCAGCCTTATTATCATATTGTTCTATATGTGCGTTGAGTGCTTGGATACTCTTTTCATCGCGCGTGTGTTCAAGCCTGTGCAATTGGTATTGCAGACACAAGATGATGACAAAGGTGCATCTCCAAAGAGTTGAACCGATTACGTTTTGTCCTAACAATCCATGGAGAGTTAGTCGAAGATTGAAAGATATGCAAGGTCCTAAAACAGAAACTTCAGCTATATATTTCTCTCAGAAATGAATCACATGGGAGCGTCATTTTTGCAGGACCTGTAGCAAACGCAGTGGCACATCCGACTCTTATTCTTTTTCACTTTATTCACGTTTCAAGAAAAATTGCATATAACGATTTGATTACGCTCAGTTGTTCTTTCAGAGAAAACAACGCCCCATCATCTTTCATATTCATTTTTGCCATCAGTCGGGTCGCGTTAAGTATCTGACCCATCGAATGTGGCTGTGATTCTGAATCCCCACAAATCTTTGAGAAGAGTGATGTGGCGTATCTCATTACTTGTGAAATGCAAGTAATTGAAGTAAGATGCAGTTTTTTTCCAAATTATCTGTGTTTATTGTTTACGAACGATTACGGATTGAAATACTCCGAATCCACACGTTTAGGCTTCGGAAACTGAATAAATGAATGATCAAGAAATAAATTGAATTAATATTCAAGTTCCTCTGAACAAAGGCTTCAACTTTACCGGGGGTTTGCAATCCTGAATTCTGATGCACTCCCCATATCCAACCCTCTCTCTTCTAACGTAGCCCTTCTTACAGAAGCATCCGTTATCGCATCCAATGGGCGTCAGAAACTGGAAATGCAAATATTTGGAGAAAAATAGTTTAAACTTACACCACGAAACTTAATTTATGGGTATGGCATATCGCATGTTCCTTCGTACCAGTTTCCACATTCTTTCCACACCTGTTATTCCAACAAATGATGTTAGCGTCAATGATGATATAATATATGAGAAGGAGTACTAAGAGACCAAGTTTGAGGTCTCCAACTGCAAAACATGAAGTTAGACCTTTTATAGCATGAGTTATACCTTTCTAGTTCCAGATGGTAACGTACTGCTAGCAACGAATGCAAAAATAGGAATATTAATTGCCATTTTATAGGTTCTTTCAAATTAGCTTTGAGGAAAAACAGTTCCAAAAAGTCATCGTTGTAAAATGATTAGTGAAATATCAAGTGCAAAATTGACTTATGGTGCAAGCTACAATTGATTCTGGAGCAACAAAATCACTAGCATTGTTCCCACAACGATGAATCACACATTTATTCAATTTATTGCATAAGATTCTTTACATACGATGTGCAGTAAATCCTCAATTGTGCAAACTTTAATAAACCCCTACTTGCTATGCTTTTGCACTTAATTCAATTGCAGTAATAAACATGCTCTCCGCTCGTCTTTTCCTGCTCCTTCTTGCCAGCACGATCAACCTGGTCTTTCCAATTGTATGGCCTATCGACCATGGCTGTAATTCGGAATCCTCAGTATTCGAAAAGTGTGGAGTGGCGTGCCTCAGAACATGCGAGATGCCAGTAATTAAAGTAAGATTCAAGTGTTTTCAAAATTGCTATGTTTTATGCACGACTAAGCTTGGTAAGGCATACTTTCTTAAAGCGGTGTATTCTTGTTCGAACAACGTATCTAGCAGTGATGGTAAAGCAAACGCATTCTTTGACAATCGTACTAGAGATAAGCTTGCTCGATATAGATAAATTACGAAAGGATTTGCCGAATTTCGAACTGTTCTTATCAGGTTTGCGGTCTGCATTGTGTGGCTGGATGCATCTGTCGGGAGGGTTACGTGAGGGAGGACAGTTACGGGACCGGAAGATGCATCAAACTTGAGGATTGCCCGAAGGTTAATAGTGATTCAGTTATTATTAGTCTCTATCTTGTCAAATTCCAGATTGCAACCGCTGCAGATAATTGATGTTCTGCAAATTCATGATAAAACTAATTGTTATCTTTTTTTCGAGAACTCGCCAAGCATTCTGGTAAAGTTTGCAAGAATCAGATTCCCTGGCTTAGAAAGTACATGCGATTTCATACTTCAGAATCTGTTTATTGCATGAGGGGCGCGAGGGCTGAGCAATTATCAATACAATAGTCGTACGGTGGCAATATTCAATCGTTCGGCAAGATACACTCAGTCTAATTTGGAACTCAATTGGGATGAATACACTACAGGGTGCGGAGAAAGTACTTTGACATGGATTTAACCATGTATTGGGGTGTCCGGAAAGTTCGTATAATGCTTCGGAAAAAGTCAGTTCGCGATCAAATGCAGTGATTGCGCAATCTGTTTGTCAACAATGTATTGCATCATTCTGACGTTGAATAGTGAGAGGATTTAATCAGTCTCCTAGTTGCTACATTGATTCTTGTGATGAACTCCCATGTCTACCTCCGAGCAGTTTTACTTCATTACTACCGTCTTGGCCGATCCGTGAAGGAAGCCAACTCTGCCCTGGCCCAGTCGGAAGGAGCTGACGCCCCCTCCATACCCTTCTGCTATAAGTGGTTCTCCCGCTTCAAGAAAGGGGAGTTGGTCTCGATGATGAACCCCGCTCTGGACGCCCTCCCTCCCTCGATCAGCCTCTCGTTCTCCGCACACTGAAGCGCAAGCCCATGGCCAGTGTGCGTGAGTTGAAGAAGGATACTGGTACTTCCAGATCAACGGTGTCCGATATCCTCCATCGATCTGGGAAGAAGCCGAAACTCCCACAAGTGATTCCCCATGACCTCTCCCCCGAACAGCTGAAAAATCGTGTTCAAGTCTGTCGGGAATTACTCCATCGTAGATCCAATCTTCGATGGGTCAATTCCATCATCGCTACAGATGAGAAGTGGATCACCTACGATAACCCTGCGAGGAGACTGCAATGGGTGGATGCAGATGAGAAGCCCACGCCCGTCCCGAAGAAGGAAGAGCACGGAAAGAAGGAACCCCTCTGCTTCTTCTTCTCAGTGCTCGGTCCCATCTACTGGGAGATCTTCGCCCCTGGCACCAGCATCAATGCCGACCTCTTCTCTGAACAACTGGAAGATGTCGCGATCAGAGTCCCTCCCAGACTCCTGAACCAGGGCAAAATTCTTCTTCTGATGGACAATGCTCGCCCACATCTAGCGAAGATGACCCAGAAGAAAATGGACAAGCTGAAGATCGAGAGGATTCCCCATCCACCGTATTCCCCGGATCTCTCCCCATGCTACTACCACTGCTTCCGGTCTCTCTCTGACTTCTGCAAAGGAAAGAAGTTCAAGAATCGAGATGAAGTTGTGAGGGCTTTCGTGAACTGGGCGGTCTCGAAGAAATCCGCATTCTGGAAGAGAGGAATCGAGACCCTGCCCAATCGCTGGAGGGAGGTAGTGAGAAAGAAGGGGGCATACATTGGTCACTGAGAATTGTAAAGCATTGAATACAAAATAAAAACAAAAAATTATACGAACTTTCCGGACACCCCAATATATTCCTTCAATGGCATCGAATTTTTTTGAAACAGTACACATTATTTATCAGAGACAGTAGGAAGATAACAACATGATATTACTCGATTTGACCTCCATTGGCATTGACGACAGCCTTGAGACGAGAAGGGACTGACTCGATGACGGTCCCTTCTCGTCTCAAGGCATCGATTTTAGTAGTGGGTATCGATTTTCTCCCATGCATTCTGGAGGGACTTCTTGAGGCTATCCAAACTCTGGTGGCGAACAGAGCAAGCATTCTTCTCCAGTACCGACCACATACTGAAGTCAAGGGGAGAGAGATCCGGACTGTTCGAGGGCCATTCATCGGATGGAATGAAGTCGGGCAAATGGGTGGTGCACCAGTTCTGGGTCAGTTTTGCGGAATGAGCGGGGGCAGAATCCTGCTGGAAGGTCCAATGACGTCCTTTGAAGTGGGAACGTGACCAGGGAAGAAGGGTCTTCTCCAGGATCTGCTTGATGTAGTAGTGCTTATCGACCTTCACACCGGGCTTGACGAAAATAAGGGGTGTCTTGCCGGTGGCAAACACTCCTGCTCAAACCATCACTGACTGTGGGTGGGAAACTCGAGAGACGGTTTTGCCCTAGCATTGGCTTGTTGGGCAGACTGGGCAATCACTCTCGTGTTCTGGCTGTTGAAAGCCTGCTCCACCGTGAACACCTTCTCATCCGAGTAGAGAGTCGTGAGATGTTCGCCATGTGCGATCCTCCCTAGGAGCTTCTTGCATCTCTTGAGCCTCTTCTCCTTGTGAATGCCAGTCAGACCATGGCCCTTACGCTTCTTGTAAGGGTGGGACGTGAGACCAGAGTGAACTATCTTGCGCACCAAATGCTCGTCCATTCCGAGATCACGGGCCATCTTTCTCATAGATCGGATGGGATCACGTGCAACTCGCTTCTGCACGATTTTATTGTTCTTTCGAGTGACAGCAGTGTGAGGTCTGCACACTCTAGTACGGTCCTTAGTCGTGCCCAGCGCCTTGAAGCGGCAGATGGTATTGTGAACGGACTGACTGGAAATTCGGAGTTTCTTCGAAATTCCAGCTGGGGACTCGCCGAGGGTCCAAAGGTCAATAATGGATTTCCTAGGGGATAATATTTGAAGTGCGCATTGAACACCTCGAGTGGTATACTAAAACGTGTTATAACATGCATTAACATGTTGATAGGACTGATGAAATATTCGAGTCCAAACTTTGTCAAAGTACTTTCTCCGCACCCTGTATGAAATAGCAAAGTGAAAGGAATTGATTGGAAAGTGACTAAGATTATCGATTGATATCTTACAAAGGCATCAATCAATATCACTCCTCCATATCACTCCTCCTTCTTGAATATCACTCCTCCTTCTTGAAGAGACGCTTCATCTTCACGTAATTCTATAAATATCAAATGAATCATCGCAATATAGCCTATTTTCGACCGCCTGACCTTGTTTATCTGAATATTTTCGAAGCATTCATAGATGACAAGGTCGAGGCTAGCGACTACAGTGAGAGTGTAACATTCGACTGCATGTTCCAAAAATAGAAAGTTATCCAGACATGTTGTTTGTTTCCCCCTTTTGTGATCAATTGGGTGATTACACATTTCCTCAGCATTGCAGATGCTCGCAAGTTGATCTTTGATCTCTCTCTCACCTTGGGAGTCGTCGTTAATCGGTACTGTTTATGGGCGGGAATTAGGATAAGGTCTCCACATTCGCAGAGAATCCTGCACCAGTTTCCGTCCTGAAATTTATGTATTTTTCAATTTAAAATCCATAATTTCATTCGTAAGTAGTAGAGTTGAGAAAAATGAAAGTTGTAGGGTTTCAGTTTCTTGTACGATGTACAATTGCCGCCTCGCTAGTTTGGCGAACTGATAGCATTTACGGTTCACTGTTTTCAATATATGTTCGAATTTGATCAATCAAATCAACATACATTTCCTAAGATCACAGTGGAAACACTGTCAATAACGACAGTTGAGCGTAAGTGATTGATGAAAATTGAAATTCACTTGGATAATAGGATTGCTGATTTGCCCTCAAAAATCGGGAAAATACAACTTTGCATTCTTTCCACGACTATGATTGCAGAAAACACGCGATTAACGTCTCAGTATGATGTCGGATGCCAAACCTTGTCCTCTACATCATAGTACGCTTCGCCCTCGAGAACGAGTCGAGCAATATCCCCCTTCTGTTCCGACTCTTCGAACAACTCTTCGAGCTGAAAAAGCAAATATCACTTTAGACAAATCCATAAGAATGCATTATCTTCATTAAGAACTTTTTTGGATCGCCCTCGGCCTCACGAGCCTTTCACAACGCTCACGCTGCGGGGAGTGAGAGCAGGTTGGGAAGCATTTTTGAATAAATTCCGCAAGGAATGTCAGTCAACCAAAAAAACGAGAATTACGTAAAATTGAATAGTAATGATGTAAGGCCAAATTTAAATGACGTAATGACCACTGTGAAGCGATGTATGGCCAAAAAACGGTTATTGCATCATATTGCATAATGATGACGTAATACCAAATTGTGAAGGAGCTCACTCTGGGGAGTCGAATAGTCAAGGTCCGAGGTCTGGATGACCACTTTGAAGCGATTTATGGCCAAAAAACGGTTATTGCATCATATTGCACGGTTATTGCATTCGTTAGCTAGTTCTCTCCCTTTCTCGTGTTCTGTCGTTGATCGAATGGACATGATAGTGTGCAAATTTATAAGGTTTCTTCATTCTATACACTCCCCCGCCACTCGACTGGTTAAGAATGTGTAGAACGCATAGAGCGTGCAATCGTTTATCTACTAGCCTTGAGCCCAATTGATGTAACTGATTAGTCGCGGCGTGATCTCTGATTGCGATGATTTGGCGCCAATCTCCGAAACTCGACTATAAACAACACATGATTGTCGAAATGTTGCGTTCAGAAATCGCCCATTTCATCATATAAATTGCACTCTGATTGTTTTGATCATGTGGTAAAGTGTGTTCATTGTACTAAGTTCTCCGTTGAATATCTTTTGAATATACATAGATCTTTTTCATTCGATCTTCCCTTTCAGATATGTTCTTACGAATTATGTTACTAACTTTGTCCTTAAAATTGGGAGTGGTTGATTCATCGAGAACGAATAGGTCCTCCCTCACGAAGCCTTGCTCCAGCTTCAGCTTCGTCAGACGAGTCGCCAGAGAGACGTGATCTTGTGCGTTCAGCTGAAATTTCACTCGTTCATACCTCACCATTTTGAATTTTACGCAGAAAATTCAACTCTTGGACATTGTATCTTTATCTTCCAGCATGTTATTTTAAGAGAAAGTAGGTCTTAGTCGTGATCGAAATTTCTAGACAATCGCCTCATTATTTACACTCCAACGTAATATTTCTCCCGACTCGCCCCTATCTATGGGTTCCATCAATCAACAGTAGCTTATCGTGTTTGTCCATCTCGATGGAAATTTTCACTCGTTGGCACAATGATGCAATGTTTTCTAGTATTATATTGGGGTGTCCAGAAATTTTTCAGAATTTTTTTTCGGAGGAACGTGTCCTCCACAGTAACGATTGTCCATCACAAATGCCAACACTATTGAATAGAGCAACCATTGCCCAATCACACATACCATGGAATTTGCATCAGCTGTTCTCCCCTGTTTTTAACAAATGTAGGTCAATTATGATCAAATAAAGATGATTAAGTTATTTGGGAACCATTATTACACTTTGCAAGTTTGCAAAAGTCCGATATTTGCATTTTTCGTGCTTCTGTCACAAGAATCATCGATGATAACAGCCTCAAGCATAATTTTAAAGACCTATAATGTGAAAATTCAGATTCTACGAGTGAAAATACATACTGGTGTATCGATTTCAGATGTTTCCGGAATTTCCACTTTTTCACCCCTTTCTACCCCAGGGGCAAAAATATGAAATATATTTTTCCCCAAAATTCACGAAATATGTACATATTCTGAAGTATTTTCACTCGTAGAATCTGAATTTTCACATTATAGGTCTTTAAAATTATGCTTGAGGCTGCTATCATCGATGATTCTTGTGACAGAAGCACGAAAAATGCAAATATCGGACTTTTGCAAACTTGCAAAGTGTAATAATGGTTCCCAAATAACAATCATTTTTATTAGATCATAATTGACCTACATTTGCAAACTTTCAACGGACCAATCTTTTCTTACTGATATAGTGTTGCAAAAACACACCGGATTAGTATTATATTGGGGTGTCCAGAAATTTTTCAGAATTTTTTTTCGGAGGAACGTATCCTCCACAGTAACAATTGTCCATCACAAATGCCATCACTATTGAATAGAGCAACCATTGCCCAATCATACATACCATGGAATTTGCATCAGCTGTTCTCCCCTGTTTTTAACAAACGTTTATGTAATGGATACTGGAGTCACCCAAACCCACGTTTTCGTCTATATTTGTTTTTTTGCGAAAGGCTTATTCTTAAAGAAATCATCCTAGTTTCTTCACATTTTTATAATGCATGAATTACTAAATATAAATACACAATTTGGAAGAAATCGATCAACTATTCTATCTGGAACAATAAAATATTTCCAAAATTCTGAATCATATTTTCCACATTTTCGATGAAATATCATGATCAAACAAATAATTGATATTATATTTCTTTCAAAGCTCGCCAAATGTTCAATGTGCAATGTAATATGGAGTACCACAAAATATCTCCAATTAGCGCATATTCAAATTAGGGTTCGATTTGATCGCACTAAGGAAGAACCTCTACTTTTGTTTTTAACTATGATCAGTAATTCGTGCTAGCGATCAATAACTGCAACTGATTGGCACAAGTGAAGCACACTTAAAGAATTGTATGATCTTGTATTTTAAAATTAGCAAGTTAGAGGTATCAAACCCATGCGGTCCTGTGCAGCAAAAATATTATAGACGAAAACGTGATTTTGGGTGACTCCAGTATCTATTACATTTACGTTTGTTAAAAACAGGGGAGAACAGCTGATGAAAATTCCATGGTATGTATGATTGGGCAATGGTTGCTCTATTCAATAGTGATGGCATTTGTGATGGACAATTGTTACTGTGGAGGATACGTTCAAATTCTGAAAAATTACAGGACACCCCAATACAAAAATTTGTCAAAAAATGCTGCTACCGGACCACCATTATTAATTAAAATCAGTATTTATGACGCCGTACTCCTAAGACTCGAACAAACGTTGGAACAGCAATTTTTCGAAATTATGTATTCCGGGGTAGTTTTTCATGCTGATGACGATGGTCGACTTCATTTTGCATAATTGACCTCAAATGACTGACTACGGTGCCCATATAAAGTGCGCAAATTTTGGTTTATTTGATCAGTAGAGAGTTAGAGTGGCACTAGAAACTTCAAAATTGTTTTCCCGGGGTGTTTTTTTCATTCTCTACACGATGGAATGATTGAAATCATCGTTTGAGAGATCCTTCATTGGTTTTAGAAGATAATTCATGGCTAAAACTCAAAAGTAGACGGCGCCATTTGGTGTGAACGTAGAGTATCTAGTAAGATGGCCGTAATCCAATTTTGGTGCAATTACAACTAAGACATTTCCAGTTATGCACTTTTCAATTTTCCGAGTTCACGAACTACGCATCCCTCGCTCTATAGTCATCGAACAAGGGAGCTCACTTGGCTTCGAAGTTCCATGGCTCAGGTGGCTCAATTGGTAGCGACTTGGTCTCTCGCTCAGCGAGCTGCGGGTTCGATCCCCGCAGGTGCGCCAATTTTGCAACGGCTTCAACATTTCTCTGTCCATGATTCTCTAACCCGTGTTGTGCAGATAGCACACCATCACCGTCCAACTAACTCCTTCTGCTGTGCCCGTTTGGTGCCACTTTTCTTAGTTGATTCTTTT
Organism: Pristionchus mayeri; assembly: GCA_036245805.1. Taxonomy (NCBI): domain Eukaryota; kingdom Metazoa; phylum Nematoda; class Chromadorea; order Rhabditida; family Neodiplogasteridae; genus Pristionchus; species Pristionchus mayeri. Next base: position 31,455,041 of record BTRK01000002.1, on the reverse strand, counting down.
ATCGCGTAATTGATTTATCCATGCATTTTTTATGATTCGTTTTTGCGATCGTTTAATGTTTAAAGAATGGATGAACCCGATTTGTGCGTCTTTTCTCGCTTTCATAGCCCCTTCATTTCCACAAGTGTATTGGCCCGAGGACCATGCGGTGGATTGCGAACAAAAATATTTTCAATAGTATTCATTATCAATATTATTATGTCAGAATAGTTATTAATAAAGCTAAGTTAAGGTTGTTTGATGTTTCTCCGCCCGCCCATTGTGGAAATTCACATGTCAAATATGGAGCTAAGAGCATCGCCGATATAATTCTGATGAGAGGAGGAATAGTTGTTGATTGGAGCGATTCTCGAAGCAATTCTTCCCGAACTCGACTCAATTTTCAACAACAATGTTTAGAAACAAAAGTTCATCGTTTGTTATAGTTATGTTAGCTTTATTTGTTAAAGATAAAACTGTTTTTAAACGATATCATCTTTACTTTTCAAGGACTTGCTCTTCTCATTAAAAATAAATTGAGAATCCATTGCAAAATTAGCACACCATTGTAAAAGACACAGCGGGGATCGAACCCGCAGCTCGCTGAGCGAGAGACCAAGTCGCTACCAATTGAGCCACCTGAGCCATGGAACTTCGAAGCCAAGTGAGCTCCCTTGTTCGATGACTATAGAGCGAGGGATGCGTAGTTCGTGAACTCGGAAAATTGAAAAGTGCATAACTGGAAATGTCTTAGTTGTAATTGCACCAAAATTGGATTACGGCCATCTTACTAGATACTCTACGTTCACACCAAATGGCGCCGTCTACTTTTGAGTTTTTGCCATGAATTATCTTCTAAAACCAATGAAGGATCTCTCAAACGATGATTTCAATCATTCCATCGTGTAGAGAATGAAAAAAACACCCCGGGAAAACAATTTTGAAGTTTCTAGTGCCACTCTAACTCTCTACTGATCAAATAAACCAAAATTTGCGCACTTTATATGGGCACCGTAGTCAGTCATTTGAGGTCAATTATGCAAAATGAAGTCGACCATCGTCATCAGCATGAAAAACTACCCCGGAATACATAATTTCGAAAAATTGCTGTTCCAACGTTTGTTCGAGTCTTAGGAGTACGGCGTCATAAATACTGATTCTAATTAATAATGGTGGTCCGGTAGCAGCATTTTTTGACAAATTTTTGTATTGGGGTGTCCTGTAATTTTTCAGAATTTGAACGTATCCTCCACAGTAACAATTGTCCATCACAATTGCCATCACTATTGAATAGAGCAACCATTGCCCAATCATACATACCATGGAATTTTCATCAGCTGTTCTCCCCTGTTTTTAACAAACGTAAATGTAATGGATACTGGAGTCACCCAAAATCACGTTTTCGTCTATAATATTTTTGCTGCACAGGACCGCATGGGTTTGATACCTCTAACTTGCTAATTTTAAAATACAAGATCATACAATTCTTTAAGTGTGCTTCACTTGTGCCAATCAGTTGCAGTTATTGATCGCTAGCACGAATTACTGATCATAGTTAAAAACAAAAGTAGAGGTTCTTCCTTAGTGCGATCAAATCGAACCCTAATTTGAATATGCGCTAATTGGAGATATTTTGTGGTACTCCATATTACATTGCACATTGAACATTTGGCGAGCTTTGAAAGAAATATAATATCAATTATTTGTTTGATCATGATATTTCATCGAAAATGTGGAAAATATGATTCAGAATTTTGGAAATATTTTATTGTTCCAGATAGAATAGTTGATCGATTTCTTCCAAATTGTGTATTTATATTTAGTAATTCATGCATTATAAAAATGTGAAGAAACTAGGATGATTTCTTTAAGAATACGCCTTTCGCAAAAAAACAAATATAGACGAAAACGTGGGTTTGGGTGACTCCAGTATCCATTACATAAACGTTTGTTAAAAACAGGGGAGAACAGCTGATGCAAATTCCATGGTATGTGTGATTGGGCAATGGTTGCTCTATTCAATAGTGATGGCATTTGTGATGGACAATCGTTACTGTGGAGGACACGTTCCTCCGAAAAAAAATTCTGAAAAATTTCTGGACACCCCAATATAATACTAATCCGGTGTGTTTTTGCAACACTATATCAGTAAGAAAAGATTGGTCCGTTGAAAGTTTGCAAATGTAGGTCAATTATGATCTAATAAAAATGATTGTTATTTGGGAACCATTATTACACTTTGCAAGTTTGCAAAAGTCCGATATTTGCATTTTTCGTGCTTCTGTCACAAGAATCATCGATGATAGCAGCCTCAAGCATAATTTTAAAGACCTATAATGTGAAAATTCAGATTCTACGAGTGAAAATACTTCAGAATATGTACATATTTCGTGAATTTTGGGGAAAAATATATTTCATATTTTTGCCCCTGGGGTAGAAAGGGGTGAAAAAGTGGAAATTCCGGAAACATCTGAAATCGATACACCAGTATGTATTTTCACTCGTAGAATCTGAATTTTCACATTATAGGTCTTTAAAATTATGCTTGAGGCTGCTATCATCGATGATTCTTGTGACAGAAGCACGAAAAATGCAAATATCGGACTTTTGCAAACTTGCAAAGTGTAATAATGGTTCCCAAATAACTTAATCATCTTTATTTGATCATAATTGACCTACATTTGCAAACTTTCAACGGACCAATCATTTCTTACTGATATATTGTTGCAAAAACCACACCGGATTAGTATTATACAAAAATTTGTTGAAAAATGCTGCTACCGGACCATCATTATTAATTAGAATCTTTATGGCGTATTTATGTGTCCAAACCATTCCAAATAATTCATTTGTGAAGTATTTCAGCATTGGGAATAAAACATTGGGAATAAAAAAATGGAACTCTACTTGTGAAGACAGCCGATTCGAAATATTGGCGAAAATGCAGCTCCAACTATTCGGCGATCTATAACTATTCATGCAAGCACACTTTTTAGGATGAAAGCAACATTTCTAGGGGTAGTTTTGCATGAGGAATCTTTTGGAAACGTTTATTTTTTACCATTCCCAGAAAAATTTTTTATGACGGAAATTTCAATTACTTTTAAGATTTAAAAATGGTCGTAACTTTTTCCACAGATGAGCTAGCCCTTCACTCCCAAATAATTATCTCGTTGAGATCTTTCAGAATTACTATATATGTATGGGGTTTGGATAAGCCGTTCAAGAAATACAAAAACCGACCTCACCGTTGAGGCGTGTCATCGGGAATCAGAAGTCAGAGATGCGGCTTTCTAAGGTCGATTTTCGAACTCTACGTGACAAGTTACTTCTAGGGAGATCTTAAAATTGAAACTTTATTTTTCGCTGTACGGCCTATGGTGAATCCTCTCAGATAGTCTCTCATATGGGATCACATCTTACAAATGCATCTGACAAGCGTTGGTCTTCTTCGTGGGAAATTAATAATTGCAGTATCTGGGTCTGCAATCTTCTAAAGAGCTACAGGAACATTACGAGGAGACATATTGTTGTATTGTATATTGTTATGCTGAATGAAAATTTTCCCTTTCACGACCGAAACTCGGAAGTGGTGATCTCCAGAATCTATTATGCAAAATGTGTTGGTTCTGCAAAAGATGATTCACTGCTTACTATTCAAAACGTTGATAATGTCTTAGCATACTGGCCTTGATGACTAATCACTCTCCTCTATGGCGATTGATAAGAGATTGGTTAGTCTCTTTTCATCTTGGCGTTCAATTTACCCTCTTCTCCCCCAGCTAACAGAGTAATTCTCTGAAAGGATCAGTACACACTCTCTCTCTCTCTTGGTTTACCCCTCGAACAACTGAATTGTTCGCACCATCCCCTTTATGTATCTCTTGTTTGCTCACCATGTGCATGATTCACAATTTCGAAATGACTCAAATCGTTTTCCGATAACGCCACTATTGAATACATGGACAACTAGTCTATTCGAACTGTGTTCGCTATATCTATTGATGTGATTTATTTCAGAATGGAAGAACACCGTGATGCCAAGAAGGTACGCATATTTTTTTCTCATCTAAAATTAGTGTGTCCGATTTCAATTGATCACAATCGACGTATCTACCAACATTTCTCTTTTCTTTTCCAGGAAGGCTCCATATTTCGATCCGCTGATATGTCCTTGTGCCAGTTGTTCCTACAGGTGAGTAATTCCCTTTTATTGACAACGCTTACCCTCCCTTTGGCTATGTGTTTATGTTTGTGTCTTTCCTTGAAAATGAGTCAAAATTATCGATTCTGACGGCAATTGATCGGACCAGAACCGTTGGTTGAGAACCCTCCGGATGATAACCATTACTCTATCCGTCTCCAGTATTTTTACATTTGGTTCACACGCTGTCAAAACGTCTTCTACTATGGAAGGATTTCTTTGGGTTATCATTAGTCATCCGACGATTTCCATCCGACCTACTTTCATTCTGACAAGTACTTCTGCAGACTGAAGCGGCCTACGAGTGCATTGCCAGCTTGGGAGAGATGGGCATGGTTCAGTTCCGAGATGTGAGTAAGATTTATGTAATACGAAGATATGTGAGTAAGATTTATGTAATACGATTATTTTAAAACAACAAATTTTGAAAGTTACTTTTCAGCTGAGCGTGCATAGACACACTTATATCAACGAGCTCAAAAGATGTGATGAAATGGACAGACAACTGAGTACGTGAAGGATCCAAACTATTCCAAAGATTTCCTTTCTTTGAAAATATAACGAAAGCCATGGAAAACGGGCTCTTTCAGGCATTATTGAGAACGAAATTGCCATCAACGGCGCCGAAATACGTAAAGTGGATGGGACAATTCTGACGCCTCAGCTCAGACAAATCAACGAACTTGAGGTATGGAATTTCGAACAAAATTTTCGATATTCAGAAATATTTTAGACATCAATCAGTCGATACGAAGAAGAACTCTCTACGGTAAATAACACGATAAAATCGCTAAAAGTGAGAAACATATGCCATGATATTGGTAATTGAGACTTTTAAGGACTCAAAGATGCATCTTTGGGAGACTGCCCAAGTTCTCGAGAAGTTCGAGCTCATCATGGGTGATGTAAGCCTCATTGGCATTTACCACGAGCGAATCATGACTAATAGGATCCCGATCAAGCTGACGAGGACCCAACTGCCACCTACGAATTGATTAACGAAGACGAAGTTTTTCTCATACCGCCAGAAGACTCAATTTCAATCGAAAGTGGCAGAAGAGATGAAGAGCTCAAGTGAGTTCACTATTCCCATATTATTCCACTATTCTCATTTCAGGAAAATCACGGGTATTATTCGTAGGGATCGGCTGTACTTATTTGAGCGACTCCTATGGAGAATGTGCAGTGTTTGTCAATTTCACTGATATCAAAGATCATTTTTGACATTTTCAGGGCGCAATATACATGCGATCGTTTGATTGCGATGAAGGGGAGGGTTTGTTTGGGGTACGATCATTTTATTTATTATTTTCGTTAAGTGGGAGAAATATATTAGTAGCGAATGAGAGCGATTGTTGGAGCGCGATGGTTGACTAAATTTCAAAACTCAGCTCAACAATTTCGAAATATATCATGATATCCTCTCAGGGAGGAGAGCAGCTATCCGTGTTTGTCATTTTTGTTTCCGGTGTGCAGATGGCTCGAAAAGTCGATCATATCTGCACAGGGTAAGATTATCAAACATGTTTGTGAAAGTCGGTGCATCAATGATCGCCACATGAAACGTAGGATGAGACAGCAAGCATAATCAATGTTGTGCTGACTTCAGTTCGCCAGCACGCATCTATAAATGTCCGGAGGATAGGCAAGCTCGGCGAGAACTGTCCTATCAAATTGCTGAGGAGGTGCACATTTGTATGCCGATATTGTTATTGATTGGGAGAATTCAGCTCAACGGGCTAAATCAAGTGTTTGCGCGCACTCTCCAGTACAGAGATCGAGTAGTCAAGGCTGCCGCAGGTGTCGTCTTCGAATGGAGAACACAGGTGTTTTCAATTTCCCTGTTGTTCAATATTTTTTGCTGAATAATATGAATTCAAGTTGTCTGTCGCATAATGTCGTTTACAAATCGTCATTCAGATGCTCAAGATGAAGATGGTCTTCCACACACTGGATTCACTCGCCGTGGACGTAGCTCAACGAGTAAACTTGGATTCCAATGAAACGCATCATTCAAATAATTTTGTAGGTGCTAATCGCCGAGTGCTGGATTCCTACAGCGAATATCGATGACGTGCGAGCCACTTTGAGCGCGGGCGCGGTAAATAATTTTTCACTATGGACATACAGCAATAAAAAAGCGATCGAACATTGCCATAATGTTCATAACTGAATTTACAACCGGTAGAACCTGCAAAATCACTCAACAACAATAACTTCAGTGGCGTTTGTTGAGGTCACAGCCGGCTCGTCGATCGTGCCAGTACTGAACGAAATTGACACTGATGAGACTCCACCCACTCACTTTACTCTGAACAAGTTCACTCGCGGATTCCAGGTATTATCCAACACATAAATGAATTAGTAGTAATGCACCATTCAGAGTATCGTTAGTGCATACGGCATAGCAAACTACAAGGAGCTCAATCCGAGTCAGTTTTTATGCTGGAAGCGGCAATAAACTGTTTGCTTATTCCAGCACCCTGGTGCATCATCTCTTTTCCCTTTATTTTCGCAGTAATGTTCGGAGATGTCGGGCACGGTAATATTCTTAAGAGACCCTCCACGAGAGAACGTAACAACTGTGCAGGGGGCCTCGGATGGCTAAAAAATCGATAAATTCCAAACTTTTTTCTGAAGTTGGGGTACCGAGTGGTGAGTGATGGCCGCAATAACTAAGGTTTGGGGTCGATTTTGAAAAGGTTTCGGGGGAACCCCACTTTTGGGGTCGAAAAATTGACTTTCTCAGAAATAAATTACATATAGATTTTCTGATGTATTTGGACGCGTAGAAAACGAATTTCAACATCCGAAAGAAATAAAATGCGAAAGAAGATATACCATTGAAAAACTGAAATTTTCGATCCGAAAAGGCACATAAAGAGCCATAACTAATTTTAGAAAAATAACAATTTGGGTCATTGATATTTTCCGAAACCAGAAGTGAAGTGATAACAAACATTCACAAATTTTTGTAGAATTTTAAAAATGGGTATTCATCGATTTTTTCGAGCCTGAATTTGATCATATTGGGTCAAAACGAAGGAATGGCGATTTTGTCCGAAAGATTCGATTTTTGGACCATATCTCATATATATCACATTTTCATCAGTCGGCATATGCAAAATCGGTTTTAGCGAGTAACAATACATAAGAAATACGTATTTCACCGAATAATAATGAAAATAATTTTTTTTCATGATTTTCGAAAATACGATTTTTACATTTTTTGCAAAACGTGCTAAAATAAAACATTTCTGGTTTATTTTCACTCGCTGAATCAGATTTTGCATATTCCGACTGATGAAAATGATATATAGATGAGATATGGTCCAAAAATCGAATATTTCGGACGATATCGCTATATTAGCTGGATAGCGCATCAAGCTAAACTTAAATTATTCCATGGAATAGTCATAAATAGTAACATTTGCTTATATATTAACAAATAATTAGCATGGCACCTGTTACAAGGGTGATTTGCCGGCGAAATATAAGTCCAAAATCCGATCATTAAGGTCAAAATCACGATTTCTGTCAAATCCAAATGTTGAGGGCCCAAGTGAATACAACACCTTGAAATTCATGGCGGAAGTTATTTTGGGCATTGTAATGAGGCAGGAGTAACTTTGGAGTCATATTTGAGAAATTACAGTATCCTATTCCTTCGTTTTGACCCAATATGACAAATTCAGGCTCGAAAAAATCGATGAATACCCATTTTTAAAAATCTTCAAAAAATTGTGAATGATTTTTATCACTTCTGGTTTCGGAAAATATCAACGACCCAAATTGTTATTTTTCTAAAATTAGTTATGGCTCTTTATGTGCCCTTTCGGATCGAAAATTTCAGTTTTTCGATGATATCTCTTTTCTTTCGCATTTTCTGTCTTTCGGATGTTGAAATTCGTATTCTGCGCGTCGAAATACATCAGAAAATCTATTAGGGTGTCCCATAATTTCGTATATTTTTTTTTCAATGGGACGTAAAAACCGCCGTACTGATTGAGCATCCAAAAGGCCAACACTATTGAATAGAGTAACCACTACCCAATCATACAAGCCATGCAGTTTGAATCAGCTGCTCTCCCCAGTTTTTAAGAATCGTTTATATAAGGGATGCTGCATTAACCAAATTAGGCGTTTTCCTCAATATTTGTTTATTTTTGTACGACTTCTTCTCAATTAAATTATCTTAGTTTCAGCTCAGTTTTATCGATCATTGATTGATTGACATATATACAAAATTTGAAAGGAATCGTATTGCTGTTGCATCAACAACTATGAAAAATCAAAATATTCTAACTCATAATTTCCTCTCTTTCGATGTAAATTCACCATTAAATTAATAATTGCCATTATTTTTTCCCTCCCATATCGCCAAATGTTCTATCCACAAAGCAATAAAAAAATATCTCCAATTAGCACACATTCATTTTTTTAATATCTCCAATTAGCACACATTCAAATTAGGCTTCCATTTGTTCCCAGAAAGACAGAACCGTTGTTGTTCCATGCGAGTATGATCGTTAATGAATGCTAGCACTCATAAAATACAACTCAATGACATATAATCACACTGATAGAATTAAGGGACCATATATTTTCAAATTAGTTAGTTAGATTCATAAAACCATCGACTTCCTACGCGGGGAAAAAAGTTAAAACGAAAACGTGATTTTTGGTTACTGCAGTATACGTCACTGGATCTTTTATTAAAAAACCGGAGAGAGCAGCTGATGACAATTCCATGGCGTGTGTGTTTGTTTAATGGTTACTCTATTCAATAGTATTGGCTTTTTGTATGATCAACCAGTACAGCGGTTTTAACCTTCGCTCGAAAAAAAATTATACGAAATTATAGGATACCCTAATATATTTAATGTATTTCTGAGAAAGTCAATTTTTCGACCCCAAAAGTGGGGGTCCCCCGAAACTTTTTCAAAATCGACCCCAAGCCTTAGTTATTGCGGCCATCACTCATCACTCCAACTTCAGAAAACAAGTTTGGAATTTATCGATTTTTTAGCCATCCGAGGCCCTGTTACGTTCTCTCGTGGAGGGTCTTTTAATTAATTTATGATTAAAGTTTAAGAGACCTGCTCTGTAAAAATCGACCACCCCCCGGACACGTCCTCTAGCAATGAGAACCCAAAGCCCATACTTGGTAGTTAGGAGAGTCTTGGGCCCGCATTGCACAAAATGACCCATATTTTATGTCACCGCCTAAGATGCGTGAGAAAATCCGCATGGAGTGCAAAAAAGTCGAAAATCGTATCTTTTAAATGGTAGAATATGGACTTAGTTTCATATTTTCATTAACGTAGGGATACTCTGAAACTATTAAAAACTTGTTTTGATTGAATTCTGCATAACTTCAAAAATATTTTTCGGGAAAAAAATTTCGTATTTTTGATCTATATCTCCCATTTCGAGTGGAATCCCATAGCGTTCATGCACACGTTGGAGTACACTCGTACCTGTATTAAACCCACACCAAATTGGATACTCTCACTTTTTCAAAGTCTGGGGATTTTGAATCGAAAGTAGTGCTTCTGTGCACCTGGGTGATAAACTGAAGCCATATCATTCACTCGATGGGCAAATCGATTAAACAAGATATTTTTTAAACATTTCATAGCTTGATATAATACATTAAAACTTGAAAACCTGAAATTGTTGCATTTCCGAAAATTCGATTTTTCGACCTTCGATTCTATGTTCATTTTAGTATCTCAAAAAGGTCATTCGCATTGCAAATCCCATAGTTTCGACCAAGAAGGTGCAGTAGTTCTCACGTTGAGTTAAAATATACATAATGAGCTTCATGTGTGCTTTCAAAGTCCCAATATATGCGCCCAAACATCCCTGATCTAGAGAAACGTTAAAAAGGAAAATATCGAAATTATGAGGTAATGCACTCAATTTACTATCTACGAACGGTTCTTAACATTCCTAAACCGCGTGCGTCATGTTCTCATCAATGGTACCTCAGAATTATCCATTTCTGAAATTTCGTGTTTCTGATCATCGATTTTGATGAAATTTTGATATCCAAGAAACACCTATATTAAAGCAGATCCAATAGTTTCAACCGAGAAACGATAGCAGTACTCAGCATGGATGCAGAAATACAAAATGAGTCTCCCACGTGCTTTCAAACTCCTGTAAAATATGACCAAATCTACGTGATCGGTAGAATCAAAGAAAAGGTACTACCCCGATTTGTAAAATTTATTTTGGAAATTTCATTTTGTAAACGCATTTTTCGTAAAAATACAATTTAGAAAAAAATATCTGGAAATTTGCTTTCTGGAAAAAACAATTGTGGAAAAAAGAAATTGGAAATAAATTTTTAGAAATGCCCGTTTTGGAAATTTTTCCGCTGGTTACGGTATTTTTCGCTGCATCAAGAGAACCGCGAAATAGAATAATTAAATTCAAACATTTATTTTGCATTATTTTGTTTATTTTCTTTCTTCAATTATTAGTATTGTTAATTACAATGTTAATATAATAAAGGAAAATAATACTATCTTAATTTGCTGATAAATGACGAAAATGCACCTTAGGTTACGGTAGTTTTCCGCTCGGCTACAGTACTACCGGCCATGGAAAAATTTCCAAAACGTGCATTTCCAAATGGAAATTCTGAAATTTATTTTCCATTTCTTGCCTTTCCAAAAAATGAATTTCTACAATTTTTTTTCTAAATATTTTTTCCAAAATTTGCATTTACGAAATGAAATTTACATTTCGGGGTAATACCAAAGAAAAAAGTATAGCGAAATTTAGATGAAACTGCATTTTATTTTGTATTAAAGAATGTATTGTAGTATTATTTAATCATATCAGTCATGTTGGCATCAATAGTACCACCATTTGGCTCATTTTCGATAATCCGATATTCAGAAGCGCGTTTTCCCCGAAATTTTGGCATCTGTTGAACATCACACGCATTCCAGAGCCCAATGTTTATAAAAGAAAATGGTAGTATCCATCACTATTAGAACGAATAATACAACAATGCATTTTCACTGGCTTTCAAATTTTTTTTTTGAACGAACATTCATGATTGAAGTAGAATAAATTCAATGTCGATCATGCGATTTCGAGAGCAAATATCCGAAATTTGAAAGCCAGTGAAAATGCATTGTTGTATTATTCGTTCAAATAGTGAAGGATACTACCATATTCTTTTATAAACATTGGGCTCTGGAATGCGTGTGATGTTCAACAGATGCCAAAATTTCGGCAAAAACGCGCTGCTGAATATCGGATCATCGAAAATGAGCCAAATGGTGGTACTATTGATGCCAACATGACTGATATGATTAAATAATACTACAATACATTCTTAAATACAAAATAAAATGCAGTTTCATCTAAATTTCGCTATACTTTTTTCTTTGATTCTACCGATCACGTAGATTTGGTCATATTTTACAGGAGTTTGAAAGCACATGGGATACTTTGTATTTCTGATTTTGTATTTCTGCATCCATGCTGAGTACTGCTATCATTTCTCGGTTGAAACTATTGGATCTGCTTTAATATAGGTGTTTCTTGGATATCAAAATTTCATCAAAATCGATGATCAGAAAAACGAAATTTCAGAAGTGGATAATTCTGAGGTACCATTGATGAGAACATGACGCACGCGGTTTAGGAATGTTAAGAACCGTTCGTAGATAGTAAATTGAGTGCATTACCTCATAATTTCGATATTTTCCTTTTTTTCGTTTCTCTCGATCAGGGATGTTTGGGCGCATATATTGGGACTTTGAAAGCACACATGAAGCTCATTATGTATATTTGAACTCAACGTGAGAACTACTGCACCTTCTTGGTCGAAACTATGGGATTTGCAATGCGAATGACCTTTTTGAGATACTAAAATGAACATAGAATCGAAGGTCGAAAAATCGAATTTTCGGAAATGCAACAATTTCAGGTTTTCAAGTTTTAATGTATTATATCAAGCTATGAAATGTTTAAAAAATATCTTGTTTAATCGATTTGCCCATCGAGTGAATGATATGGCTTCAGTTTATCACCCAGGTGCACAGAAGCACTACCTTCGATTCAAAATCCCCAGACTTTGAAAAAGTGAGAGTATCCAATTTGGTGCGGGTTCAATACAGGTACGAGTGTACTCCAACGTGTGCATGAAAGCTATGGGATTCCACTCGAAATGGGAGATCTAGATTAAAAATACGAAATTTTTTTCCCGAAAAATATTTTTGAAGTTATGCAGAATTCAATCAAAACAAGTTTTTAGTAGTTTTAGAGTACCCCTACGTTAATGAAAATATGAAACTAAGTCCATATTCTACCATTTAAAAGATACGATTTTCGGCTTTTTTGCACTCCATGCGGATTTTCTCACGCATCTTAGGCGGTGACATAAAATATGGGTCATTTTGTGCAATGCGGGCCCAAGACTCTCCTAACTACCAAGTATGGGCTTTGGGTTCTCATTGCTAGAGGACGTGTCCGGGGGGTGGTTGATATGGTCGAGTCTTACGGAGCGGGTCTTAAATTCAGCAACTTTAATGCTGATTTTTGCCCTCGCGCTGATTTTCTACTCAGAGAGAATAACTGCCGTGGAAATTGACGATGAGGTACATTGCGCATTATCGAATATGAAAAAAATTAAAGATTCCAGATCTTTTCCACATTCTTCAACGGTCGATACATAATCTTGCTAATGGGTGCATTCTCTTTTTATACAGGTTAACTTTTTTTTCCCTTTTTTCTTTAGATTACGAAGGAAAAAATTATTCAGCTAGAAGTATTGCAATATTTAGTAGCCTTTGAAACAGATCAACAATTACCACTTACAGGATTCATCTACAACGACTTCTTCGCTCGGTCTGTGAACATCTTCGGGTCTGCATGGGCCACGCATGGAAATAACAACTCGTGCTGGAACTGGAAGGGACTGTACGTATTGATCATTCAAATTTTATCACCACGATAGTTCCATGACATAAAATAATAGTTTTTGTTGGGTGCGTAATAGTTTGTATCTCTAGGAAGAAGAAGAAGTATGACATCGAAAATTGGTGTCGTAAAATCTGAACATACTCTCAGCAAGGACGTGGATAAATGGGAGCGCGAAGCCGCGCAACGCAATCGAACATTTTCGATCATGCTCGATCCAGTACATTGCTACGATGAGGACGTGGTGAGTATATTATATTTCCTTGCTCAGTTTCACAATGTTGATATTTCAAAAATCAAAAATCTCTTTCCAGGGCATCTCTCACTTCATGCTCGATCCCATCTGGGACCTCGCCAATAACCGACTATCATATCTCAACACGATGAAGATGAAATTGTCAGTAATTTTTTCTTGCTTAGAATAATTTAATTTATTGAAAGATAAAGCGGCACAAAGACGTCAATTATGTTACAGGGCAGTCATTCTCGGCATAATGCAAATGACGTTCGGACTTTTCCTGTCGCTTTTCAACCATCTGTGAGCGTTCAATTTGCAATCAGTATTTCCATTGGACTGTAGTATTTTATGATGCTGAAAATCTCTCGAAATTGTATTTGTGTTCATATGCTCCAATTTGTAAGCAAATATGTGTTTCAGTCACAATCGGTCTATGGTCGATGTCTACCTTGTTTTCATACCCCAGTTACTATTCATGTCATGTATCTTCGGATATCTCTGTCTGATGGTGGGTTCTCATTGTTTCATTAAATGCCAAACGGAGAAAGAAAAGCGTAGATTTAGATCATTGTCAAATGGCTCGCATTTCCTGCTTATCCAGCCTGGGTCTTCGGCAGATACTATCCTGGTTAGTTTTCTTTCTCTGCTGTTCTAAGTATGAAGAAAGCTGCTCAATGAGATCGTTGAGATCACCTTCCGTAGGATATTTACGAATGTATAGTTTACAATTTTCAACTTTTAGGCTCACACTGTGCGCCATTGCTTCTTACCGGATTGATCAACATGTTCTTGCCAACGGTAGTTATAAAATAAATGTTGTAGAACCAAGTTAATCGTCTAGAATCGCACAGATGGCTTCGGAAAATTCAAGAATGACACAAATTTCTACACAATTGGGTTTGTTTTCTTCGATATCAGTAAAATATTTAAATCTTCAAAGACGATCTATTTTTATTTTCACAATTTTCAGCGATGAAGTCAGTCCGGATGATTTTGTCAACTATCCTCATTGTTCAACCGCATATTGGTATCCCGGCGAGGTGAGACAGAATTGGTTCTCGATTTGGACCGCCTTGAATCCGACTTTGTTGTATTTTACAACAAAGTAATGAATTGAATGCTATTCAGTCAATCGCCGAAAAGTGTCTCGTTGCCGTTGCCCTTCTCTCAGTACCAGTTCTCCTGCTCGGAAAACCCATTTACGTGTGGCGGTATGTCAGGAATATGACCTGGGAAAATATTGTTTTCTTCAGATGCACTCGTCAGAAAATAAGTGATACTCCAACTACTATTGATGAACCTAATAATCTAGTTGACGATACTCGCATTGTAAATGATGAAACTCAACCTCTAATTGGAGATGCTGAACAACCAATTGAAGTTGTTAATCATGTAACACATGAGGTAAGATTTCAAGAAAGATAATTTGGATCAATTATCGATTTTCAGCTCTCATTCGGCGAGGTTATGATCCACCAGTCGATTCACACTATTGAATTCGTGCTTGGCTGCATATCTCACACAGCGTCATACCTTCGACTCTGGGCTCTTTCACTGGCACACTCACGTAAATTTCCTAGTTTTTTTTTATTTTCCTAGTTTCCCATGGTAGTCAAACGTTTAAAAAAAGAAGAGTTTACCTCAATCTGATCTCAAATTCGTGAGAGAAATGTAATTATTTCGCGAATGCACTCATGCAAACATCGATTCAGAACTCGCCGAGGTAATGTGGAGCAGGGTGTTCGATGCATCGTTTCACATTCCTGGATGGTTCGGTGGGTGTAATGCGCTTGATCATGAATAATTCGCAATTTCGCAGGTGCTCCAGCAAACTTTTTGATATTTTTCGCATTCGGAACGCTTACGATACTAATTCTCGTAATCATGGAGGGACTTTCCGCATTCTTGCACGCGCTTCGGTTGCATTGGTGAGAGCATGATGACTGTCATAAAAACATTATATGGCTAGAACTCTGAAGTGCACTCAATTGTAGTAGATAGCCCGATCACATATTTAAGATGAGGGGATACAGTTATTCTCGTAATTATATTTGCAGGGTGGAGTTCCAGTCAAAATTCTACGCTGGCGATGGAGTGAAGTTCGAACCGTTCTCTTTCGAGTAACATATCCGGACCTTCCATGGTCACTCAAATAAATCATGAGCACGTCTTGATGAGTTGTAGTAGCGTTATTCTAATAAATGTGTCATTCATAAGCTTTGTAAGCTGGCCAGAGGCTAATGAAGAAACAATGATCCTATACAGGTGTGTATTCGATAAACACAAATAGATACGGTTAGCCTAGAAAGGAGCGCATGTTTTCTTGTTCCCGTGCACTAACATTGTATTCGAATTGTCAAGCCTCCTTCACAAGCAGCGCCGCATGATGATTCTGCGGTACTAGGTCGGTTTAGAACTATGATTCCATGCCGCTTTGGACATATCAAAGTCGGCATGACGTCATAGTTCTCATCCGACCTAGTGCTATTCTGCATTGTGTGCTCTTTTTGGAGTCCCGTCCGTTAGTTACTTCCTTAGAAGCCGTGGAGAGTCGCGCAGCACTCAATCATCTTCCCAGTGAGTCCCCTTATTCAGTCGTTTCCTTTCAGTGTCCAGACTTGCCCGCGCTCGCATATTACATTTCCAAATGTGCTTTAACCCACATGTTTTCCGTGCCTGACAGAGAGAGAACGTGCATTGACAACAACAGTGGCTCACAACAGCATGTGCATAATAATTAACCCGCATGTTTTTGCGTGATTCGCATGCATCGATCGATTGGCAATTCTCTTCAGCAAGATGATTCCGCTTCTCGCTCTCGAATTTCTCGGCCTAAGCCTTGTAATGTAATAGCACTCGTTATGTTGAAATGGGCAGTGATTATTTTGAATGTCATCAAAACACATGGACTAGTCTACAGTCATTTTTCACTTCATTTCTATTCAGTACCACTTTTATTCAATATCCAATATGCAGTTGTATCACGTGGGAGATGGTAGCGAGCAAGCATTTCCACAAAACGAGCATGAACGGATGTTGTGAGAACACACAACACAATGTTGAGCCGCCTCCTCCCGTTGCACAACTTTTTGTTAAGCGACCAACTATCGATTTCTCAAATTGCTCACTTCATTTTATATGCAGAAATTGTCCGCACTCACTCAATAAAGTTCATAATGTGATTTAATCGATGCGTCATTTCGCACTTCCTTTCACTTTTATTTGGGGATTGCCAAATGTTGTCCTTTGCTGCTCAATCACCACAACTGCTTTCCATAAATTGGCCACTCGAATCGATTACCATGCCTCTTCAGCATGCAGTATATTCTTCTCGCTATCTTTGATCTTATCTGCTTTTCACAATCCATTAATTCCTCCTGGATTGAAGATGCATTCAATCTCACAATCATCAATCACTGTCCATATGAAGTAACGGTTAGCTGATTTTTTTTGTAGTTGTTAGAAAATATGGAGATTATTCAGGTTTTGCGACTTGAGCATGACTTTCACTCCCTACCCTGCACACTTGCTCCTACCGAGAGCTGTTGTGTTATGTCGGGTGGCCGCAATTTGACGCTATTCTCGATGAAACACGATGGAACGCGGGCGCGCTTCGTCCCAGATCGCACCAAGATCATCTATGGGATCGATATAGCGCACGATTTCGACGAGCCCATTCAAATTGAGCCGATCGGGTGAGCTGGGGAAGAATTACGCTTCCAAAATATTGCATAACCTGTGCAAATTTGTCACTTTCACCCCGCTTGAAAGAAAAATAAATTGAAATTGAAACACGTTAAACGAAATTGCAGTAAGAAGTCGCCGTTGATTTCGTGTTTGAATGCAAATTGCTTCAGAAAAGGAGAGAATTTCAAGGCGAGTTGTCATACAGTATTATATTTATAATTTCCAAACTGGGTCTGAAACAAACTTCAGTTGAAAATGACGCAGAGTTAAATAGTTTATAACAAAATAAA
The DNA here is from genome assembly GCA_036245805.1 of Pristionchus mayeri. Classification (NCBI taxonomy): domain Eukaryota; kingdom Metazoa; phylum Nematoda; class Chromadorea; order Rhabditida; family Neodiplogasteridae; genus Pristionchus; species Pristionchus mayeri. The sequence continues at coordinate 31,437,697 of BTRK01000002.1, read as the reverse complement.
ATATATTCATTCAGTTCTACGTCGCTCCTTCATCTGACGTAAGCTTTAACCTAACATTCTGCCCATGAAATTATCAAAATCTACGAGATGGATGGTTCAGCGATGATTTATTCTTCAAAGTTGTTTGTATATGAGTAACTGAAGTAAACGAAAGTATGTGACGGAAAGTAAAAGCGATTTGTTTTATATCATGCGACCATCCTCGAATCTGGACTGAATTTTGATCATGGGTTCACAATATCTTGCTCACTAACTACTAGATGCTGTTCCTTCTAGGAATCCACAGATAGTAGTTACTGTCGTGGGATTGACAGTACGAATTGTTCGTAATGTGATCATCATCAGCGTATTCGATATGCACTGAGGGAACGTGACTATGCATAACAGGCGGGTTTAGGGGGCCGCTGTTAGGAAACACCTTGAGAACGACAGCTACGATGATGGAATCGTTGATGACGAACTCCTTCTTGGGATCAAAGAGCTCCTGCAATGCAATTTTCGTCTTACAGATGTTGCAGTCAATTGAATTCGAATAAGAATAGAAAACACCCCTCCTGCTTAGTCAACGTGTAGGCTTCGAAATTCCTCAAATCATAATTCCAAAATCAGGATGAACATTAGAAGAGATCAGGCATGCTCTTTAGACCCACACACTTCCATGGGAGCATGCTTGTTTCGCTCACCTTTTCTGCTTGGATATAAATTCAGCTCACCTTCCACCCTACGAACTTGCTGTAGCCCCAGCTCAGATTCTCATCATCAAAGAGACATGCTCGCCCCTCATGACCCATCACATGCATGATGCCCGGGTCCTTTTGTGATATTAATCAAATTTACTTCAATTCCTTTCAATATTGCTTGTATACTTCGTGAGATCTGCAGAAGGGTTCATGATTCACTTTGTAGAAGACAGTATAATAATAATAAAAGTAATATTTTGAATGCTATTCACTGACCACAGACGATTCCATGGCCAATTTATCATCAATTTTTTCCTATAAAATAAATTCATTTTGAAATACAGTAGCGCTCAAAAGTATTGAAACGATTTGAATTTTTCATATAACTTTTTCTACCGTTGACTTAGCAAGTTCGATGTTGGGGCGCTATATACCAAACCAATAGAAGAATACGATGCGAGTATTGCGTCATCACGTGCCTCATAACTAATTGCGTAGTGATGACGCAATCGAATTTCACTTTTTCAAACATGCTTTATTCTTATATAGATTTTTTTCCTACTCACCACACTTTCTGTGGTTGGAGTCATGCCCGAGGCCTATCCAGAAAAAAATTATGAGGTTGCTGCGCGACCGAACGTTTGCTGCAGCCTTGCTGCAAAAAGAGGGTCTGAAATTCAGATCTCGGCTTCTAGACCAGCTAGAGACTCTTGCAAAGCAACAAAATGATCCTCATCGCGATTCCAGGTGATTCTGTGAACATGGAAAGGATATTCCAAAATTTGCCCTCAGGGCATGAAAAATCACTTTTCCACATGGTCACTTTTTGGAGATTCATAACTCTGTAGGAACTACATATAAAAATCTGGTTTTTGCTTAGTCATGTCTTCAATGTCCTAAAGATATGATTCCCAACTTTTTAGAGTGTTTGGATATCTTTCCTGCCAGCGGCCATCGTTTATCGGAGGTGCACCGTGGTCCTGATCGCATGACCCTTCGATAACAAGTTTGCGGGAGAGTTAAGGAAAACTTTTGTTACTGTGTGTACAAGTCCAACTTGTTCTGGGGAACTGATCCCCAACTTTTTTAAATGTTTGAACAACTCTGGGCACAGTTGGAGATAGAGCGCGGACGAAAATAGCGGGCCGGGGACTCGAAAGTCCCTCCGAAAAACGATCGCCGAAGGCAGGAAAGATATTCAAACAATCTAAAAAGTAGCATATATATACAGCATAATGAATATGACTAACAAAAAACCAGATTTTTATATGCAGTTCCTACAGAGTTATGAATCTCCAAAAAGTGGCCATGTGGAAAAGTGATTTTTCCATGCCCTGAGGGCAATTTTTGGAATATCCTTTCCATATTCACAGGATCACCTGGGATCGCGATGGGGATCATTTTGGTGCTTTGAAAGAGTCTCTATCTGGTCTAGAAGCCGAGATCTGAATTTCAGACCCCCTTTTTGCAGCAAGGCTGCAGCAAACGTGCGGTCGCGCAGCAACCTCATAATTTTTTTCTGGATAGGCCTCGGGCATGACTCCAACCAAGTGTGGTGAGTAGGAAAAAATCTATATAAGAATAAAGCCTGTTTGAAAAAGTGAAATTCGATTGCGTCATCACTCGCAATTAGTTATGAGGCACGTGATGACGCAATACTCGCATCGTATTCTTCTATTGGTTTGGTATATTGCGCCCCAACATCGAAGTCAACGGTAGCAAAAGTTATATGAAAAATTCAAATCGTTTCAATATTTTTGAGCGCTACTGTAAATGTATTTACAGTTTAGGTTCTTATAATTTCGTAGGCTCACTTGCATTTGTTCGATTTCAAATGCTTTATCTCGTAGTTTTTCCTCTAGTTGATAGTTCTCCAATGTCACTTCGGTCTCTCTTTTCTGGAAAAAAGTATTTTAACTAAATCAGTAGTAAATCAATAGTTTTATTAATAAAAGTATTAATTTAATTTAAGTGTAATCTATTTTGAAAATGCACCTTGAGCAGTTCGATGGTATGGGTCATGAATGAATTGCTCTCATTTAGTTCTGTAATCTGAGACTTCAATTCTGATTGAGACACCTTAACAAAGTAGTAGTAAAAAGTAGTATTTTATAAACCTATTTTAAAATGACTTCTGCTAACCTCAAGTAAATTCATTTCGGCGGATGTTAACGTGATTTCACTTTCCAAACGAGAGATCAGGGACATGGACTTTAATAGGCCGTCCTGAAAATGTATAGGTCTTATGTAACTCTTTAACTATACATTGGTTAATTTTGACATTTTACTCTGCAAAGGGTCAATTCCGCTCCAGAAAAAAAAACATTCAGATAACATTATTAATCATTCGCCGCTTTTCAATGGCTTACCTTGAGCACTTCAATTTCGGATGATTTCGTTGCCGCATTACTTTCCATTTGCGTAATCTAAACAAATGCAATTGGGATCTGCATTTTTGAATGCAGATCCCAATTGCAACGAGATAAATACTCCTAATGCTAACGTCCAATCAGTTCTCTCGATGTTCTTCCTCTCTCACGTGTCACAATTTCAATAGGACTGATCGCGATACTGGCTGGATACGTATACTGGTATTGTTGATTTGTTTAGATTACGCGATACTGAACTACTGGATACTGGGTGGATGATGTTTATTGTTTTATGAGACACATACCCTTGCGAATAGCGTCTTGATAAACTCGGTTGCCTCGCGCATATTTGTTGATCATTTGATCATGCATCTACAAATATGAACATTTTCAATCGCTGTAATTTTTTTTAAAAATACCTGCGCATTTTCCGAATCAAATTTAGTGTCTGCTTGAGATATGTCATTTCGAGTTTCAATTTGGCTCTCCAACTGAGCTATCTGTAATTGTTCTATCAACTCTTTTTTCGTTACACGTGAAGCAAGTTCTGATATTTTCCAATGCATGCATGGGGAACTGTGGTACCCGAGCCATCAGAGCTGGCACCAGAGCCGCGTCACAGTTGACTTTGACAGCTCGGTTTCTCTTCCGTTGATGATATTCACACAGACATTTACTGTTCGATGGCAGTCCCTAGAATCGACAGAAAAGATAAATGCTCAAATAAAGTATTCGTTGATCTCTCACCTCATTTATGATTTCAGATGAAGGGCACGGGCTTACGAGAAGCTGAATTCGAAAAATTAATTAATTAATTAATTACTACTTTGCTTGATTACAATATAACAACAATTAACTTACATTTTGTATTCCATCATCCGGCTCGCTCGCAGCGAATTCTGACATGGGGAAGCTCTGAAATCAAATTTCAATAAGCCAAAGAAATAAAAGAAAACAAGATAGGTTCTGTTCCTTAACTATTTATTGTTTCCTGTTGAGAAATAGTAATGTGAGCTGTGAGAAACGATGGAATCATGAATCTCTCATGAGAGGTGTGTTATGGTTATTTGCATCCACTACTCCATCCGTCAACCTCGTCATCGTGGTGAGACTGTAGACCGGTAAACTTATTTCAAAGCAATTTATATTGTTTTTCAGTTCCTCTTCACGTATTGTATGTCTGTGAAGTACGATAATAGCATGATCCTCATCACCAGACATTTCGGACGTGCAGTATGTCCGTTATTTACTTTTTAGCTGTTTTAAAGTTTATTTTAAAAATCGTTTTCAGCTACAGTTTCCTCGTTCCTGGTCCAATAAAACGGAGCTGTTTGGATCTGCTCACTCGATCCGTAACCTCAATTCAGGTCTTCGCTCGTCACTCCATCAAGAACATGCCTACGTAATGCGAGCGGATAACGCATCGAGATAATTCACGGCGTCTCTGTTTTTTTTATATTTGCTATCTGCAATCAACACTAAAGATGTCCATGCCTGCTTGATGCATGTGCCATCACTCAGTGATAGCTAACACATAAAACGAGACGCCGAAGGTCTTCAGTTGTGCGACATAGTGCGATAGCCGGGAGATATTTAAGGGGAACGATTATTTCGGCAAACAAAGAATGTCGTTCTATCTTCTCTCCGTGTGTCCCCCGGATTTTTTGTGCGCCTGATAATGCATGAATGTAAGCTGATTGCTTTTTTTCAAGGACGAGAACTTGTAACAGTATCAGCATACCCACCGTTGAGAGTTTACAACATTGATACGTGTGGGAGTTTGAAACGCCGTTCAAATGTTGCAAACTCCGATCACTCAATTTCAGTAGGAAACATGACGTTCAAGTTCCACTTTTGAACTCTACAGTAAATGTAATCTCATTACTTTCTGCCTTTTTTGGTGCACGGTGATATAATCGTAGTTGCTCTTTTGCACGTTTCTTTGCAGAAAACAGATCCGCGTAGTCTATTCTAATCTGCCCGGGACTAAAATGTGACGCTTTGTCATCCCTCTTCCCTCTTTTCGATCTTTGTTCACGGCTATATTTAGAGGCAAAAGATCCCACACGATCAACATGCTGTTGATAACATGATAAGCACTGCCATTTGCACGACTTGTTTGCACAACAACCTCCTCAACAAGAAGTCAACAACCTCCTCCCCCTGTGCCTCGGCTCTTTAAAGACGAGTGACGCCTGAGGGAGAGTGTGGAGAGTGAGAGGCAAAGTAGGCAGAGGACGATGATACGCACGCATACACTTTCTATCGCACGTATCGTGACTGTGGTTTCCCCGGGGCGTCTATGCCGCCTGCACTACATAGAATAACATGACAAATTCGAAAATCTTAATGAAAATAATAACAAGAGATGAACGATCAAACATTGACAAATAAAGCAATAAATACGAGGCGCGGAATCGAACCCCAACCCTCCACCGTTCTTTTCATTTCACTGCGCTACACACAATCAGGTTACTCCCCCGGTAATTTTCATATGAACAGATAAAGGTACCTGGAAAGAGAAGCCCTAATTACAAGCCAGAGGTGGTGCGCGTGGGCATATTTTTGGTTGCCCGATTTGGAACGTCTGCGTAGTGGATCTAAGTAGGGTGATAAGGGAGCTTATTATGGTAACAATGGAGTGACTTCATAGCAAACTGCTCTGGGTTGTGCATTTGTTCTTTGAGTTTTGTTTCTGCCCCTCCGCCAGTTCAGGAGAAGATCAATAATCTGACTCTCTTCAATTTGCACGCTATCTCGCCGGTCAGAGAGACGAGAGAGCGTGCAAACAGAAGAGAGTCAGACCATTCTTCCAGGAGAATGATGCCGATGAACCAACGAATTGGGAAGAAACGAATGGAGTACTCTTGTAGGAGAATGATGGCGATGGGATGCTAATAATATTCTGAAAACCCTCATTTTAACTATAAAATGAAACAGTTGACAACGTGAGAAAAAAGTTTCTGCTCTGTATCAGTGTTGCCATATCATTATAACCCAAAGACCTCGTATCTTCCCTCTCTCCAATGCCTTGGTCTCCAAGATACGTGACTGATCGCGCATAATCAATCGAGGGAAGAGGAGTAGAGTTCGATAAACGAGACGGCCCAATACCGCGGGGCCCCGTGAACGAGGAATGAGAGGGAGGGAGGCCCGAAACCGACGTGCAATTATTGAGAGAGGCCCGAAACCGAGAGGGGGGGAAATGCACGTCTTTTTAGTATTCCGGATCGTTGATCTTTCGATCTCGCGAGTTCGCGAAATCATTTCATTTCATTTCTTCATCTTTCTTTCATTGTGATGGGTGATCGTGGTGGTAAGGGGAAAGCGGGTGCTCCTTTAGTCTCTCTGAGGTACGCTTTAAGCTATATTTTCTATCAAACCGTTTCTACAATCATCCACAGTTCGTGAAGCTCCTCTTGAGCTGTACGGCCATGTTCTAAGGAGTAAGTTCCAATATTTGGTTACTTTTCAGGAAATCCACAAAACGAAGATCGAAGCAGGTTAAGAAGAGATCATCCTCCCCAATTTTACGTCTGACGAAGAAGAGGGACACAGGTTCATTCTACATTTCGTTTCTCTCTTAAATGGCTATGACATTACATGGCTTACACGCTAACAGTTTCTCATTCCTTGCTCCGCTCGCGGGTGCAGCACTCTCGATGTCAGCTTCAAGCACGGCAAGCGAGAAAGTTAAGCTTTGTGGACACTATGACTGATCGGAGGGGCAACATCAAACCGGAAAATCTCGAGGGAATCCTGATGTATAGTCTGAATGATGCGACGGCAATGGATGAACTGAAAAGTGGTGGTCGCAGATTGTCCATGGAGTTTCATAACGAGACCTAGCGCATTCGAAAGAGGAGAAAATTCTAAGAACTACTGTTGCTACCTTTTTGCTAAACGGAGATCTGGGCTGTATGGAAATTTAGGGACCTAGCCTCAGCAATAGACTGGTTTTTGGCTTTCCCCACTATGAGCCCAGACTTCTCCAAGATTCCCAGCGACGTATCCTTGTGGTATTGCTGAATACGCTGAAATGAATGAAGACACGCTGCAAGACCCGATTACTGCAGACTAACCCCTCAAATGTAATTTACGAGCTTCTCTAACCTAATGTTATTTGTTTCGAAGATAAATATTTCGTTTTGTCCCAATCTTAGTCTGATTTCAACACATTTTTTTCTTTCCGGTTTCGGGCCTCTCTCAATAATTGCACGTCGGTTTCGGGCCTTTTCATTCTTCGTTCACCGATCGCGGGCCGCGGTGCGAGACCGAATGGCCCGGCCCGAATTGCGAACTCTAAAGAGGAGCACGTGTGCAAGAGCAGGGGTACTTAGAAATTATTACTCGGTGTTTGGACTACGAGTACAATGTCGAAGCCGTTTCCAGATCTCATCATACATCCCCACACCAAGAGAAGCAAAAACAATTTGCGTAGATTCACGTTAACATTTCATCAAGAAGAACGGCCGATACATTTCCATTGAGTATTCAATGATTTCACGAATGGACTGGATAGGAAGGAGCACGTGTACAGGTCAACAAAAAAGGTAATAACCAATTGTCTTGGTCCTCCAGGGGAGGGGGCGGACAAAACGTAAACGGACAAAAAGTAAACGGAACACAATTCGATGGGAATTCAACGTAAGACTTGGGAGTTGCTGCATTGTTACCAGTATGTGATCCACTAGGCCACCCTGTTTAGATCCTCTCACCAGGGGATCTTGGGTTTTACTCATCATCAATGAATAGGGGTCGTGGTCCAACATTGAGAATTTGAGTGGAAAATTATGGTTAGATAAATCCCTCTCCAATGCAAAGGTCAAGATGCATGGACATTCAGACAATGGTTTGCGGGAAGAGCCTGGACCCTGCTCAGCCAGTATGTGTATGGTTTAGAGCCAGTGTATGGTTTAGAGAGAGTTCTCCTCATTCCACTTCCCTCCCACCCTCTTCCCTTCTCTGCATCTACACGTACAAAAAAATCATTTTTTCAATGTTTTGACTTCCCCCTCCCCGACACATTCCCATATGATTACGAGCACAGAATGTGCACTCTCGGGTCAGAGGGTTCAATGCATTGAGAAGTGGAATGGATTTGGAAACCATACTGTGTGGCTAACCTACAGTAACATGCTTACGATAATGCAATAAAAGGGAATGAGAGCTATCACGAAATGCTCGTTTATGAACTGGTCTGCTGATGGCCTTGTATTATTTGTGTCAAAACGGAACCTAATTGAGAAAGAGGAAAGAGATATGTGAGAAAGAGGTGCAAAAACGGAGACCGTATTCATCTAAGGAAAAAACATGGACGTACAGTTGGTCGGTGTGTAGATGATTCAGAAATCTGTTATTTTGAAGATACTATTAATCCCATGGGGTCAATATATCCAATGCTAAGGTCTGGGTAGTCAACACAAAGGGCCAGAGAATAAGTGCCCTTACTTGTCTTATGAGTAAGGAGGGATTTTCTAGAACAAATAGAGAGCCTCGGAATTTTTTTTTTTAATTACAGCACTGGTATTATCGGCCTAATTGAAATTTGAGTGTTCTAGATGAACCCCACGACTAGGGAAAGGACGCGTTGGGCACCACTAATTTTCAAGACCGCGTCGAAAAATGTCATCAAAACATGATCGATCGTCTCCATTTGACCTGCTATCCGAAGTGATCTAGGTGGTCAACACGCAGGGACAGGGAATGAGTGTTTTCTGATCATCCTCTCTCACTATCTATAGGGACTCTCTCCTCTCATCCCTGGTGCTCCACTACGTTGCGGACATAGTGAAAGATTGTGTGAATTGCGATGAAATTCCAACCCTTTCACCATCAAAAATGCTAACAAAATATCTATTTGGTAGTTCACTCCCAATGAGATTTTTTTCGCCCCTCCCAAAACCGAGAAACTTTGGACGGGAATTGCATTGTGGTTGTTATAATATTTCAACTTTCGTTCTGGTAAAAAATATGTTGTTAAGCCAGTCTCTGATTCATTCCCTTCGCATCCCTACCATCCGTTTCGCACGTTTCAACGCTATCGGGCTCCGCCCACATCCTCTCCAAGCAAACAATGCCTTTGTACTATGTCCTCAGAATCCGACCATCGTACCAGAGGGTTGAATTGTGATATTATGTGGGCGTATTGTGCCTGCGAATCGACTGTCCCCCAACCGAGGCAACAAATCATAACAATAAACCCATTCTACAGTAGGGATTCGGTTCGGTTTTATCAAATGCACGTACGTCGTGGCGATATGGATCACCCACTATCCATTTCACTATCCAAACCACCGCCACAGCGCGCACGCGATGCATGGAACACGGTTTAGATTATTCAAACCGAATGGATTTTCCGAAAAAGATAACGGATTGTTCGTTTGAGCGCGACGCGATGCGACTCAATGGATAAGCCGTATCCATTTCGCCATCCTAATTCTACAGGCATAACCCCCGAGTGGAATATTGTTTTAATACTTTAATTAACAAATTATAATAACGTAAACCAAAACAAGCGCATTGAACGAATCATTTGAGTATGGGATAACAAAGTTGAGTACAGTTGTGTTGTTTTAAATTTGGAAAGACTCAAAAAACAACAAATCGTCGAAAAATAACTCAATAAAAAGTTGTCCATGGACTGCATCTATCTACTGAACAATAATATGTTACCTGCGACGCTCATTTTCAGTGAAGTTATACCGTATTGCATTGTTTGTTGCCTATCCTTGACCAGAACGACCAGGGAACATAAAGAAAGCGGGAAAATAATGAAAGCGGATTCGCATTACAGTATAGAATACGATTAGGGTGCTCACGATTACGGCAGCTTACCGCCTAACGGGCCCAGCTGCGAAAGGGGGTTACAGGGTGCGCCAAAATTACCGAGACTGATTTCATTATTCTGTTACTCGGCCGCCCAATCGATATGCGCGACCCCTATAGCATAAAAATGGCGAGTGACCATTGGTCTCTCACTATTCAGGGTCTTGTGCCAGTTAGTCAGGTTTTCTAGTACTGGCGATATCTAGTCTTCTCCAAACCTCATACTCTGTCACATGTAGGTGTCACAAGTCGGTGACATCGACGCTCATCGACTCGGCGTTCACAAGTCGACTGCTTCGGATATCGTCACAATGTACCAGCAGCTTGGTACTGATAAGGATTGTCCGGACATATAGAGACATGGGTATGTTTCCACCACAAGGCACCGAGAGCTCATCCGAAAGATCGTGCTTCGAAACCGTATTCAGGTGGGCATGAGTATCGATATCTCGCGCACTTCCATTTCTGGTCTTCTCAAGTCCCGGCAGACTCTTCGCCCTTACAAGTACATTAAGTTGATCGGACTAGGTGAGCGTCAGATTAAGCGTGGCAGAGAACGGAACCGTAAACTGTTGTTGCAGTTTGCCAGGTCCGCGCTTTTCAGTACGTTGTTCAGTGATGTAAATATATTTACCGTCGAAAGTATGTTAAATATCCAAACAAGCATAATCACTGCCTCTGATCCTGAAGTATCTTAATATTGTTGTGGAATCATTGGTTATATCAGTAATCCCCTCTACATCAGTGTTAGGGCTGCAATTTGCCCAACATGCAAGTTCGTTCTCGTTTTTGTCACTCCGGAGCCAAGAACAATACGAAGTATTACATGATGCACATCCTGGAAGACTCGCTAACACCACCGACTCAATCCAACTTCAACCAGGAACACTGCTCGTTTCAGCAACAATCAGCTCTATTCAGAATTCATATTCGTTGCCGGACACCCATGCACCCGACCAAACCACTCTGACTGGCTGGCCCCCATATTCTCCCGATCTCAATGCCTCGACTTCAGTATTTGGCGGTGTGGTAGACCAAGATGTCCTCTAACAAGAACTCAACACTAATCTCACTCAAAGCGTCCCTTCTCAAAGCATGAGTCGAAATTGATGAAAATTTCATGCGGGAATCGATATGTGGATCTGATAAGAAACTCAAGACCTGTCTCCGAGCAAATTGAGGCCCCTTCAAACGTAGATAGTATGTTACTATTACCCATATGGCTGGTAAACTTTGAAATAAAGGTTATCCCTCAAGTAAAATTCCACAGGTGAGAATCACTTGAAAACAATAGTCTCGATAATTTTGGCGCACCCTGTAATGTGGACGGATAGTGAGAGAGGTCAAAAATGAGCGTCCCAGCTGTGCCCGGACGGAAAACTCGAACATGAAATTATATACTTTTGTATGTAATAATAACACTCGATTACACGTATGAAGATGGGTGCTAACGATAGAACGGGCCCTACAGAGGAAGGAAATATTGTCTACGGAGGGCTAGAGGGAGCACAAATTGATCGCACTACGTCATTCACCTCTTAGCGGGTAAGTGCTTGGGCTATCAGTAAACAGTTCCGCCCTTTTCCTAGGGGGGTCATTTTTCCATCAGTGTGTGTGCGGCATGCTCCCATTTGTCGCGCATTGTCGATTCATTTTCATATGTTGTTTACAATAAAATTATAATGAAACAACCTCACACAATATGTGTATGGTGTTCTTGATGTGCACTCATATTTATTGAAGACATTGTTGAAGGCATTGCTTGCATGTGCACTAACAGAAATCATCACCAATCCCCCAAGTCTTGAACAAATAGAAGCTCAGTGCGCGCATTCTCATTAACATTTGATCAGAAATATTTGCAATGAATGTCAAATGCACGATCCTGCCTGCACATTATCTGAATACGCGCTCACTGTGCACTGTTTGCGAAGTAATCTCATTGTCGATCATTTTCGTCCAAATACCTGCAAAATGTATTGCGAGAGACAGATTAGACATGCCCTTTCTCAGTACACCTGCTCTCACGCACGTGCCCCTTTTGACTCAACTGATTATGTGCTATCGTATCTTGGCCTCTGCATTGGAGAAAGAGAAGATCAAGGCCAAAGCACTATCAGACGGTAGGAGAGAGTGTACGGAATAGGGAGAGAGCCCTCCTCTCGCCTCTTCCCTTCCACCCTGTTTGCTTCTCTCTTCCTCCCTCTCCTCCGTCTATTGGTTTCGAGTGAATGATTTTAATCTCTTCCTCTCCCTATCCTCTCCAACCAATTCCGAACAATATAACACTATCCTACCAGAGGAATTTGGATATGGAATTTGACATACCATAACAAATGAGCCATTATCGTCCGGAGGTACATCTGCAACGGAACGCCGTTCGCTACAAATAAGGCAAATTAGAAGTTGTGTCATTGTTACCAGTATTCGCTACCCTACCACTGCGCATATAAATCGTATAAATACAGGCGAAATCATATGTCAACGGTCATGGAAACCCATATACTAATTCCCCCTCCCAAACGATGATTTGAAGTGAAACTCAAAATCGCCTGGAAAAAACTTAATGATACAACTATTGTTGTTGGTAGTTATCGTGTGAGGTTCCTTATACTATCAGGTGTGTGACAGTGTGCCACTAGTGTGTCTCTAGTGCGTGATAAATCTACAGTAAAATTTCAACGAAAATGAATGCGAGCTATCACAATTAGAATCAGGTATTCTGAATGTTCATTCAATCACATTCAATCACTAGGAGTCTGTTGAACATTTTTTGATCTTTCATAACTGAATCTTAGTAAAAAATAATTTTAAAAACCCGCAATGCTCGTGAAATCTCCCAGATATCACGAAGACTATGATCATTCTCGCTGTTCAGTGTTATTTTTTTGCAGCCACTTCAAGCGATTTTACAGTCGTCATGGGACAATTACGCTTGGTGGTGTAGTGCGCTGAGGCCGACTACTGTTTGGACTACGTATCCCTGTCGTCCAAGGTGCTTCTAGGGAACGATGCGTTTCGCGACCGGGATCACTACCAAAAGTTCAGTGTTCAGTGTTAGGCTATCAAGAATTCAGCAGATTTTCCTTTTGATGACGCATGTAAGTTTGGATAGACTGGTTAGAGCAGATATAGAACACATCGGTTTTATAGGAATCGTCACAACATATCAGTCCCATGATGATGGAAAACGAATAGTTAATGTCGTCTCGACTTTTGAGGAAGGGCCTTTGGCGTCCGCTGAAACGGAACGTTCTCCTCTTTTGCTATTTAGATCAACCAACAAACTTAGACAATCAACTACTTGTTAGCCCGACAAAAACAAGAATGGCACAAAAGGGGGCGAATAAGCGGGCTCGAAGAAGAAAAGACAGCGATTCTCACAATTGATCTGACCAACTACGTATCGAAGCATGCAAAGAACAATAGATATACAATTCTCTCCATTTGATCACTTGGTCAAGGAATGAGTGTTATCTGATCACTTGTCCCTCCCCCACTCTCATTATTGACTATCCCTTTCATCCCTTTGGTCCCCACTAGATTGCCTGTCAGAGCATCTAAACAGTGTGAAAATTTAAAGACTCAGATTTCAGTCCTTCCATAGCCAACAATTAAGAAGATTTGATCTTTTAGCATCTTGTTTCGCCCTCGCCGGATAGGCGAGATACAGCGAAATTCAGAGACCGAACAACGGTTGAGTTATCCTCGCACCTCTCAGAGGCCAGATAGACGATGATTCTGAATGCATTGAATATTAATTGTACCCTGGAAGTTTGGAAAATTGTCGTGGTACAAAGCGCACTGAGAACGCTTTGAGGGCCCCGCAACTCCCCCTCCCTCTGTTATAGAGATAGCCGTGCAAGCCACGGAGCATGCAACGCCCACTAATATTATAGCTGATTACAAGGAATTGTATTCTGTTATAGCCTTGGATATGGTTTTATAATATTCACCCAATCTGCAGAAATCATTTTTACTCCAAGATAGGACCGACTGTAAAAAATATCGAACATTGATCCCGGGATTTTTACTGAACTGAATATTTGGAATACTATGAGTACAATCGCACTTCGTTTATTGAATTCACATTTGCAAAATTCACACAGCTGTTGACTTAGGCTGAAGTGCCTGGATATGCCACCTTCCCCACCCTCACCTCCCACCCATTCGAGGGTAGGTCATTGGGCTGTGCAAAAATTGTACGATCTCTTCATTCCGCATACTCTCTCGCCGGTCAGACAATGCGAGAGAGCATGCGGAATGAAGAGATCGAACAATTTTTTGCACCCCCCAGGTGGATGATACGTGACTTTCGATGTTTTTCTAGAAAGAAAAGAAAGATACGTTTTCTGATTTAAAGCCAGCGTTCTATGATTCATTGTCTCCTCATCCCTCTAGCATGCGCTTTCAGCGCTGTTTGTCTCCGCCCATCCGCTCTCTAAAGCAAACATTGTCGATGTACTGTCCTCAGAATCAACCCATCGCACCCGAGGATCGTCATGGTGTTAGATGTAGTGGGACTGTGAATCCACCTTTCATCTCATGTACCCGAACGAAAATTCAAAATAATGAACACGGATATTTATTACAGTATAGCAACCGATGACAATACTCGAGTATAATGACGGGTGCTTATAATGGACTAGCATGGAATGGGAAAGTCGAGATCAGAAGTGGACATACCCGTCGCACAGCTCGGGTTCACCTTGGGGTCTTTTCCTAGTGTCCATCAATGGATACAATTTCGCTGGGATACAATCATTGCTAAACAATGAGCATACCCTCGACAGATAAATCAGTACTTGGAACGAACGGGAATATCTGGGCTATTGTGATATGAAGCATACTAGGACTTTGAAGGGGAGTACTACAGCACCTCGGGGAGCGTTTACTTAACTGGGAAGCGTAATGGGGAACGGTTTGAAGGAGCTACTCGGTTGAGGGAAGAACAACACGTTCGACATATAATAAACGTAGATAAAAACACGCTATTAGGTTCACTAGATTCATGAGAGGGTGAGTAGGGATTATCATACAACGGAGTATTATTGACGATGAAGTGAAGAGGGGGATTGGATGGTGACCTCGTCGCCGCAGCAGAGGTCTCGAACCTGAAATCCAGTTGAGTTGATGCTGTATCACTCATATTTGGATTTTCTCGGATAAGATCCAAAAAATACAATTCTCCAGTCGTTTCCGAGTTTGTTAGCAAACAGACCAAACGGAATATGAATACTGGACAGGGGGTACGTTTTGTTGGTTCTCATACTTTTTTGGTCTCGGAATCGTATATAGTATTTGTTTGCGTGTCTCGCTCTAAGGCATCTACCTAGATCATTACTTCAATCCACCTTTATACCTGCGAAGGACGACAGTGGTGGAGGCAGCACATGTCGCTGATCTTGAAGGCACGGTGGATTCTCGACATCACGACATCTGCGGATCCTGCAAAACCGGGTTTTAGTTTCCTGATACGGTGCCGTAAAATAGGAATGATGTAGTCGGTACTTACTCTTGCTCCTAGCAGGGCACTTGTGGCAGACCTTGCTCTTCGCCACCCACTCGAGCAGTTGGGCGCCGCAGAGCCGGAAGGGCGCGTCATCCGCGAGCTCGCGTCTAGCGCGCGCTGCCACGCGCCATGCGCGCGCAGTCTTGAGCGCCTCGAGCGCGGTCCGCTCGACGGACAGTGCCGCTTCGTACTCGTAGACGTCGTAGAGCGAGGAGGAAGTGACGTAGGCAAGGGAGAGCAGCCCCGTCACGGCCAGAACTACGACTGGATTCATGCTGATGTCGAAGAGGAGATGCAGATGGAGAGACTCGTCGACCACCGCAGGACCACTCTGTGAGTGCCTACGAACTGAGATCAAAAGATGGGTACTATCGAGGGGAGGAGCCAGAGTAGAAACACGATAGCAAGCGCCCTGAGGCGAGGGAGAGGCAAGATTGTGGACGGAGGAGGCAAAGATTGGTCGCTCAACCACTCCTTATCGCAGCGAGCACTTGATGTGTCAGTGATCAGTTTCGGCGTTTTTGCCCAAGTGTGAGATCGTTCAGTGCAGATGCTCCCACAATACTCATTTGCGCACTAGGTCGGATGAGAACTATGACGTCATGCCGCCTTTGGAAAAGCAAAGGCGACATGGTTCTCCTCCTACCAAGTGCTGCCACACACTCCCAACGGCAGAGAGAAGAGAGAACATGAGGAAAGACAGGTGTTTGAAACATTTCGGACTTAACTGGTTGGAAGCGGTCTTTTTCCTGAATGCAAATTCATCATCATTTTAATCACTATATCGAAACAAACATGGATTTGGTTGGTCACAACTAGGTTGCTAGAAGAAGAATTAAGCTAATTCCCCGCCTCACTGCCAACAACTGTCAATCCCTAGTCAATCGTGAGACTCATCCTACTTCAAAACTCAATAATCTGTCGTGTGCAGAATTTGTGGCCATACAGAGGAAACCTTGATAGGCTGCAGCAATACATGGCTCGCAAAATGTTAATTAGATTCTTCGTTTCGAATTTGTACGTCAAAGATGTTAGGCCAGTCGTATAGTTGGTGATCACGTACATACGTATCACTGGCGAAATAGAAATATTCATGACACGTTTATTTCAGCGTTTCATCAAATATATCGATTTACGACAGAAGAGTAAGAAAAAAAAATCGCCAATTCGGAATGATAGCCAGATCTGATCGGCTCGTGAAACGTCAAACGCATAAGTACCGTTGCTCGGGCGATATCAAAAATGTGTTTTTTATCCCACTGTCAAATTTTCGAAGTTGAAACTTGTGTTGATGATGAGTGCATAGTCGATATTTCCCTAAAGAAGAGAGAAAGGCACACAACGCGAGACATCGATTCCTAAGTTTACTATCGAACCACTATTTTTGAAAAGACGTTTATCCAATTATCCATAATTAGCATGAAAGGATTACAAGTCATCGAATTAACTACGGACCGAAATGGTTGAAATCTTCTGCTTCTCGTGAAACAATTTTATCAAAGAGCTGAAGCGGACATTTTAAAATTATTGAGTACTGAATAAAATCTAAACATATTACCTCTATGTGAAGGAAGACAATTAACGCTGACAAAATAGGCGTCATCGAACTAATCTGAACGTTCCTAATTTTTACACAAATTCCATTATTTTTCAATCGATAACTACCATCATAGTGGACGACTCAAGCAATGGATGATGTACGATATCAAACAATCCGAGAGCAAAAGTCGAAGCTGCTATTATTTGAAGGAGAGGAACCGAAGCCTGGGCGGTGAGCATCTGGGAATAGTCATTTTAATATTTTTTTAAGAAAGGACAAAATGGTATTTTATACTTGTCGTATGATCTGCTTGATAAGACCAATCATTACACTAATGCAACAAAACTGAAGATATATTCCATAGATGTTCGCAAATTCTGTATACCGAAACAAATTTGCGTTGCATTCTCCTGGATTTATCACTGTATACGCTCCTCCGATGCTCTATGATTTTCAGAATTTTCGATCTGTAAAATAATGCCGGACTATATATTATGAGCAGATTTTACTAACCTGATGCCGACAATAATTGCCAGCAATGCTACCGGGCTTAGCGGAATTGCAAATATTACTGCTAACATTCCCGCAGTCCTAATATCCGCACAACCTGAAACAGTGTGTATTGTTAAAAATTCTTTCTAGGCTCAGATAATCATACAACAGGGTCATACCTGATATAAGAAATACAGTTTCAAAATCCGGACGAGATTCTTTAATTGCCTGTGCCAATTCTCTTATAACAGATTCGTCTTCGATTGAAATCAATATGGAAATCTGAAAATCATGTTATCATATTAGTATCGCAATAAGTAACGCACAATCACGATTACTGTACTCGGAAGAGTGGTGGCAACCCAATCGTTTGGTTTCTCGTTGGCATTTTTCCTAGGACTACCATGAGACGAAATACGAACGAAGCGATTATTGTAAGACCCTGGAATTACATTTGACCTATTCAAAATATTGGCATTCGATTGGAAATGATGTAATCTTACCGAGCAAACGTCACCGCCAAACTTCATCGCTCCTGCTATCATACATGCTTCCGGCCCAATAAAGCTACATGGTCCGTAATTCAGGTAAACAAGCGACCACCCGAATGGGATTAGTCTAGAAAATGCTTGGACAATGCATAATATTTGAACACCATAAATATAGTTACATAAGATGACAATTAACCATTGCAAAAAGGAGGAGAGTTTGTCATCTTTTATCATATGCTTTTTTCAATAACTTTCTCACCTCAACATCTCAGAAGATCCTCCAATTGCCGTGTATAGGTCACACAATGCATGGAACTTGAGCATTAGGCCAAATTTAGACAAAATTGAGGGCGTGTGTCGAAAAGCGATGATCGTGAGGAGAATAGTCATCGAAATCGAGACGATCGCCAGCGAATAGTGAATGACGACAATGACCGTTTCGAGCGACATCGGATGGAGCTCTACGGTAATACAAAATACTTCAGGTGCAGCCACCAATAGATTTCACAGTTGCCAAGAGACGACTAGGTGGTGTAGTTCGGTGAGGTCCGCTGCTTCTGAGAAAGGTCTCGATATGAAAAAAAGTAACGGTAGCTACCGTTTAAATAGTTCTGAATTCGATTAGATACATTCTGAGAAAACTTAATCGAGCAATTTCAGTGCATACGCCCGTAAAATATCTGCAGTTCGGGGCATATGTGAGACACAGTTATCGGAAGTGGGAATGTTCCACAGCGAGAAATTCCATAGTAATCGAATAATATCGGAGGAGATACTTGAAATGCAGTAATATTTTCAACCGAAAAACATGATATGCACTCAACCTTCAATGCACGTACCATTTAATATATAATCTTTAATTTCTCACAGCTCACTTGGTATGTTTACTGTCCCAATATATAATCCGTACGCAACAATAAAGACAAGTAGGGTGACAAACAGATAGATCTATCGGGGGGGGGGGGGGTGACAACTGGTAAAACGACAACTGGTAAACTCGTTGCCGTTTACTTGCAATTTGGCACAGCGACTTGGGAGTTGTTTCATTGTAATCAGTATGCGATCCCATACATTTGCATGTATTAGTCTTGTTACCAGGCGATCATGAGTTTCAACGGGGGTCATGGAAATGCACATTCCATGAACCCCGGGTCGTTGATTTGGAGTAAAACTCATGAACGCCTTTTAGCAGGACTTGCATATGCAAATGTAGGGGAGCACATACTGATTACAATGAAACAACTCCCATGTCGATGCGCCAAATTGCAAGTGAACGGCGACGAGTTTACCAGTTGTCGTTTTACCAGTTGTCACCCCCCCCCCGATCTATCAATCAATGAACGATGTCTGGTAATCAACTTCCCCACGGAAACACGTGACAGTAATTGAAGTTGATGACTCCATTGCAAATGGGTTCGTATGAAACTATAAATGCTCGAGTTACGCGATTGAGATTACCGTGTTAGACCAGCATGTACGCCCAACAGAAACATGAAGTAAGTTGCATATACTGTTGACGCTATCGGAGAATTTGCTTGCAGTCTTTCTTCGAGATTATTCGCTACTCAGCGTTCGGTGAGTTTTCAAACAAAAGTATTTTCTCAACCACTTTATTAAGGTCTTTGCATTCTCTTCAATGGCGTTCTGATGCGGATGATATCAATGGTGTGACCCATGAATTCTTCAAATTCGTAGAATTTACATTTCATGAATTCCATACACGAGTCCAGGGTAAACAACTGAGATTTGGTAAATTTTCAGAAAGGCCACAACGTTCTCGGCACCTACCGATTCATGTTATTCGCCTTCGTCTCCACTGATGTCCTATACGGTTTCGTGCATTTCCTAATAGCACCTGTAAGCTCGACATGATTTTTGATTTTGTTTTGAAGAGAGATTTTAGATTCCTGAAATATTCGTTAATGCCTTGGTAATGGGCGGGCATGGATTGTGGACATCTAGGTAACAATTTCGAGTGTTTCTTAACTATTATGCAAATTCAGGTATGGTGTTGGCTGCGCTTGGCCATTCTCGTTCGCGCTCTCGTTTCCCATGTTGTCCTTCAACTTTGCGTATCGTCTCGTTGCCGTGAAACTGTAGGTCGTTGTGTATTTGAGAGCGGATGTCGAATATTTTTAATAAACGCTAATAATACAGAATAATATATTTTCAGCCCGATGCATTTGCGTGTATTCAAAACTCCTCGAGTTATCGGAACCATGGTCACGATTGCTGCTGGGAACTCGATAATCTGGTAAGAATCAGCTCAACATCGATTAGTTTCAAGCTGATACAGGGCCGTCATAACGTTATACATCGGCTTTGATCGCGTGGACAATTCACAATATGTTGACAAACTGTTCACTTCAAATTCCACATCCTATATGCTTCATAATGTCTCCGAAATCGACGATTATGTCGTTGTTGTTTTCTGGGTGAGCAAACGAAATGGTAGCTTGGTGAAGATTGTGAACAAAATTAGTAGGCATTGTGCCTTTTTGAAAATGACGAATATTCAGGATAATGGTCTCTTTGACGGATCCCATTGTGCGAGCATTAACGGTTCGACTTTGATGCTCTTTCTGAGTAGCATCTCTTATGCGTTCATGGTCTTCGCTTCTTATCATATCGTTCAACATTTGCGCAAGGTGAGTAAATGTCTTTGCAAACGAAATCAGCATGGGTAATAAGTACAGTCCGAACACTTTAACAGTTTAGATGTTACTGTTTTCACATTTCTAGAAAGACCACGTGAGCGAACACTTTCGGAGACAACACGTGCAGCTATTTCGAGCCCTGGTACTCCAGGTTAGTTGACTGCCTCGGGGCCGGAAATTGCTTGAGACTAATAGCAATATCGAAAATTTAATTAATGGCGTTTCTTCCGCATCGTTTAGCAACGCGGATATGTTGCTGATTGAATTAGTTCAACAATATGTTTGTTGAAATATTGAAAGAGCTAAATTCGGCTTTTCGTCGGAATAGCGTTCATTGTCAGGCAATAACACCCTTTATCACTTCGTACGTACCTCTCGGCATGGGCGGCATGCTTCCGTTCCTCGGTGTGTTAACGGTGACGATAAGTGATGACAAAAGGGGGTTTCAAGAATGCTTGTATCTATCTTCAACCCTACCTTTTCAACGGTAAAGCCGGCTTGGAGGTTCATCCAAGCTTGATTGTTCGCTTTGCCATCCATAATGAAGATTAAAACGATGTATCCATACAAAAAAAAATGTGCAATTGCTTCAAAGGCGTCGAATTTCCCTTCTTCTCGGTGATTACTCCTCCCCTCTGCGCCTTCCATCCAGTAATGGATGCGGTGATTATGATTACAACAGTCTCGCAGTTCAGGTAAAATAACGCATTACTCACAATTTAGCCAATAATCAAGATTTGGGTATGACGGATGATATAGATCTCCCATGAATTGTCTCTAAAGATGAACTATTGGGGTGTCCGGAAAGTTCGTATAATGCTTCGGAAAAAAGTCAGTTCGCGATCAAATGCAGTGATTGCGCAATCTGTTTGTCAACAATGTATTGCATCATTCTGACGTTGAGTAGTGAGAGGATTTAATCAGTCTCCTAGTTGCTACATTGATTCTTGTGATGGACTCCCATCTCTACCTCCGAGCAGTTTTACTTCATTACTACCGTCTTGGCCGATCCGTGAAGGAGGCTCTGCCCTGGCCCAGTCGGAAGGAGCTGACGCCCCCTCCATACCCTTCTGCTATAAGTGGTTCTCCCGCTTCAAGAAAGGGGAGTTTGGTCTCGATGATCAACCCCGCTCTGGACGCCCTCCCTCCCTCGATCAGCCTCTCGTTCTCCGCACACTGACGCGCAAGCCCATGGCCAGTGTGCGTGAGTTGAAGAAGGATACTGGTACTCCCAGATCAACGGTGTCCGATATCCTCCATCGATCTGGGAAGAAGCCGAAACTCCCACAAGTGATTCCCCATGACCTCTCCCCCGAACAGCTGAAAAATCGTGTTCAAATCTGTCGGGAATTACTCCATCGTAGATCCAATCTTCGATGGGTCAATTCCATCATCGCTACAGATGAGAAGTGGATCACGTACGATAACCCTGTGAGGAGACTTCAATGGGTGGATGCAGATGAGAAGCCCACGCCCGTCCCGAAGAAGGAAGAGCACGGAAAGAAGGAACTCCTCTGCTTCTTCTTCTCAGTGCTCGGTCCCATCTACTGGGAGATCGTCGCCCCTGGCACCAGCATCAATGCCGACCTCTTCTCTGAACAACTGGAAGATGTCGCGATCAGAGTCCCTCCCAGACTCCTGAACCAGGGCAAAATTCTTCTTCTGATGGACAATGCTCGCTCACATCGAGCGAAGATGACCCAGAAGAAAATGGACGAGCTGAAGATCGAGAGGATTCCCCATCCACCGTATTCCCCGGATCTCTCCCCATGCGACTACAACTGCTTCCGCTCTCTCTCTGATTTCTGCAAAGGAAAGAAGTTCAAGAATCTAGATGAAGTGGTGAGGGCTTTCGTGAACTGGGCGGTCTCGAAGAACCCCGCATTCTGGAAGAGAGGAATCGAGACCCTGCCCAATCGCTGGAGGGAGGTAGTGAGAAAGAAGGGGGCATACATTGGTCACTGAGAATTGTAAAGCATTGAATAAAAAATAAAAACAAAAAATTATACGAACTTTCCGGACACCCCAATAAATCTGTAAATTCTGAAAATCACTAAAGTTATCATTCAATATTTAGGAACACACTGCTCGATTTAATTTGCTGTCGTGAAAGTCGAAGAAATTCTCGAGTAATTTTAATCGAAATGGAACAAATTCCTGCTGATGGAAGAAGGAAATCCGTATTTTAAAACCCGTTCTCCGTAAGACTGCAGTGAACGGGGATATGGATGGCACAACTCTGCCAAAATGGTCACCCGGAGCTCATACTTTGGGAACATGACTAGAGATGATAAAGGAATAGTCCGGAGAATCATATATCTGACTATAGAGTTGCCAAGAATAGCTAAAGTTGATTGCTTAGAGGAAGATGAACTGAACACTTCTTTAGAATTGTATTTTGTAGGATTAGCACATCTCATTTGCATACTAGAAAAGATAATCTAAAAATTTCGAGTTTTTGAATATTAGGGAAGAATGTGAGTATTTTTGCCCGCCCAAAGCAAGAAAACGACCATGAATAGATTTCGGATCGATCAGCAGAAACTCTTCCTATGGTTTCCCGACTTGGTTTTAAGATACGACCGCTCAAAGTTTTCGAAAAATCGCAAAATTGCTCTTCCTTTATCATCTCTAAACATGACCCCTCGGGCCAAAGAACTTTTCAACCGGAAGCGTGACCCGAAATATTGATTTTTGATCTACCTAGATAAATTTTTCAAATTTCAGATTTCGATGGCATGCTATAGCGCATTCGAAAGAGCATAAAAAGTTAAAAAGTTATTGTCGGAGTGGATTTTTACGCTATAAGGACCGAAAATCGCGCTCAACGATGACGCTCTTCGAGTCAAATTTTAGGAAACTTTAGATTTCGATATCGTACAATGGCTCATTCGAAAGAGCATAAAAAGTTATGTTAGAAACTGAGAATGAAACCAGAATCCATCAACGTTGACGCCAGATAGAGCCCGAAGAGTGAACTTTTTCATCACTTTTGGTAGATCATGACATGAATGCACATGAAGCTGTAGTTTGTACATCTCGGATTTTACATATATTGTGTAGTTTTTAATGCTGAATAAAATGCACTCTTTGTCGGAGTGGATTTTTACGCTATAAGGACCGAAAATCGCGCTCAACGATGACGCTCTTCGAGTCAAATTTTAGGAAACTTTAGATTTCGATATCGTACAATGGCTCATTCGAAAGAGCATGAAAAGTTATGTCAGAATCCTCAAGGAAATCAGAATCTTTCAACGGTGACGTCATTTAGACGTGATCATTTGAAATTCTTCAGTCGAAACGACGTGAAGTATTTCGACTATATCATTTTGATTTTACATTTTGATGACCTGGGATATTGAAATTCGAATTCTAGACATAAAACTACGTCAGAAAATCTATAAATTGTTCACTTTTCGAAAACATGTTGAAATTCGATTTTTCTGTTGAAAATGGTGGCCTGAAAATTTGCGAAAAAGATGAAATTGTGAAATGTTTTGCAAAATGTATTTTCTGACGTATTTTTATGTGTAGAATACGAATTTCGATATCCCAGGTCATCAAAATGTAAAATGAAAATGATATAGTCGAAATACTTCACGTCGTTTCGACTGAAGAATTTCAAATGATCACGTCTAAATGACGTCAACGTTGATGGATTCTGGTTTCCTTCTGAGTTTCTAACATAACTTTTTATGCTCTTTCGAATGCGCTATAGCTTGCCATCAAAATCTGAAATTTGAAAAATCGATTTCGGTAGATCAAAAATCGATATTTCGGGTCACGCTTCCGGTTGAAAAGTTCTTCGGCCCGAGGGGTCATGTTCCCAAAGTATGAGCTCCGGGTGACCATTTTGGCAGAGTTGTGCCATCCTACCTGCATTCTTACAGAGAACGGGTTTTAATCATCCATCTTATTATATTTTGTTGAAATAGCGTATACACGTGTTTTTCATATATTTGTCCAGAAGATCACAATACAGCTGAATTATCGATATATATATTATATTTGCGATATATATATATTTGCACGTTATGGTATCATCGACTTGAATTGCGATTTGGCAGACCAATGATCTGATCCTTCCCCATCACTCGATCGCCTCTTACCAGCTGAACTGAGCGAGAGAGTGTGCAAGACGAAGAGATCACAATCATCGCCTTCCCGTTGTTTACTCTTGTTGATAACGGGGATACATGCCGCTTGAAACGCGCTCAAACGCGTTGCCACTCACATTTCCCGCATTGATTCCCTTGACGCTTTTCAAGCAAATATTTCTTGTGAAATTCATTATGGACAACAGCAGTTGCCAAATACTAATGAAACAGATGACCACCGACTTTTTATATTTTGGAATTAGTCATACCAGAACAATTAAAATGCAATTTACAATGGTTTACTGGGAAGCCTCTTTCAAACGTCTGTATGCGGTAGTGAGGTGTGCATTAGACCGTCGATGGCTTGGATGTAGGCTGCACCCTTCTCCATTTACAGATGAACAGTCTTAAAATTCTAAATTGTATATTGACTCTCCAATTTTTGAATTAATATTTTTTTAAATATATACAGGGTGTCCAAAAAGTATTGTTACACTTTTGAAACGCGAATTTTTTTAACATGTAGGTCGAGTTGTCAAAACCTGTAATAACACGTTTGAGCCCACCCTTCGGTGCGTTGAGGGAACCTACTAATTAGTTTCCCATAGTCATGGTTCGTCCAAATCGCTATCGTCAAACTATTATCAACCTTTGGACCCTCGGCGACCCCCCAGATTCCATCAGGAGGAAGCTTCGTATTTCCCGAATGACAGTCTATCGCACCATCTCCCGTTTCAAGCAGTTGGGCACTGCGAAGGACCGTCCAAGATCAGGAAGACCCAAGACCGCTCTCACTCAGAAGAACAGGAGAATCGTGGAGAAGAGAGTGAATCGCAATGCCAAACGATCCATCAGGAAGATGGCTAAGGATCTCAAGATCTCCAAAGGATCCGTGTGTGCCATCGTTCATTCTCTTCTCAAGTCCTACCCCTACAAGATGAGAAAGGGCCATGGCCTCACTGATGTCCACAAGCAGAAGCGCCTGGAGAGATGCAAGCTGCTCCTTCAGCGGGCCGATCGTGGGGAGCACTTGACTACCGTTTACTCTGACGAGAAGCTGTTCTCAGTCGAGGAGGTCTACAACAGTCAGAACACCAGGATCATCGCCAAGTCTCCTCAGCAAGCTGACGCCAGAGGTAGAACCATCTCACGCATTGCCCACCCCCAGGCACTGATGGTTTGGGCTGGTGTGTGCTCGACGGGCAAGACTCCTCTCGTGTTCGTGGATCCCGGGGTCAAGATCAACAAGGAGTACTACACCAGGGCAATTCTCCAGAAGGCCCTTCTCCCCTGGTCCCGCTCCCACTTCAAAGGGGCTCGCTGGACCTTCCAACAGGATTCAGCGCCTGCTCACTCGGCAAAAGTGACGCAGGCATGGTGTCGCGCCCATCTGCCCGACTTCATCTCGAGTGAGGAATGGCCCTCGAACTCCCCCGATCTCAACCCTCTGGACTTCAGCATTTGGTCAGTGTTGGAGAAGGAGGCCTGCTCTACTCGCCACAAGAACCGCGATTCCCTCAAGGCAGCCCTTCTCAAGGCATGGGAGAAGATCGACGTCCCTTACCTGCGGGCCGTCATCGACTCGGTCCCTCGTCGTCTCAGAGAGGTCATCGCGGCCAATGGAGGCCAGATCGAGTGATCGTGCATTGTTATGTTCATATGGTCACTGATAAATACTGTGCCCCGTTTGAGTTGTCTATGTTGCTTTTAAAGAAAGATACATGGTTTTATCCGTGTAACAATACTTTTTGGACACCCTGTAAGTACTAATAGTAATCATAATAATTCGTTGAACGAAAATGCTAAGGAAAGTGAAATGATTCTCACTGCCGATATGAGTGACTATCTGAGAGAACCGAGCAATTTCACCTATTGGCCGTACAGCGAAAAATAAAGTGATGATTTTAAGGTGCCCATAGGGGTAATTTTTCACGTAGAGTTCGAAAATCGGACCTAGGAAGCCGTATCTCTTGAATTTGGGTTGTCGGTTTTTGTAAATCATGAACAGCTTATCCTAACCCCACAAATGTATAGTCATTCTGAAAGATCTCAACGAGATAAGCATTTTCACTGTAAGAAGTGAAACGCTAGCTCATCTGGGAAAAAAGTTATCGTGATTTCAATAATAAAATTGGTCGTCATATAAATGTTACATGCGAGGCGTACTTCTAAGTATGTTCATTAAATTCCTCGTGTAAAGTTACCCCTGGATACAAATTTTGACGAAAAAAAAGCCGCGTACGAGGGGTTTCCCAAATATCGGGAAAATGATCAATTGTTAGGAATTTCAGGTTTTTCGTTTCTATCGTCTCCATTTTCACTATTTTGATGCAGAGTTGACGTAAAAATAAGTTTCAAGATCGGGGAATTTGAATTATAATCGAAAAGTCCGTGTTTGAATCGTTCGAAAAATATCGGTTTTCGAATTCTCGATTTTGCTCAAATTATGACAGCTGAAAGTGCATATTTTCGAGTATATGAAGATGCGCATTCTGCACGAAGTAAAGAATACTTCCACGTAAATAAGAAAATGTACATCCAAGCTTTTGTGCGCACTTCTAGGTTCGGGTTTTTCGCATTGAACATTGCAAAAATGGTACTTTCGACCAACATTTTACGATTGAAATCAACTGAAATCAAGTAAATTTGGTGATTTCACACCACAATATATTTATAATGCAAAAACAAATCAACAAAAATAGCTGATATCATATTTCCGAAAAACAATGACCCAAATTCTCGATTTTCCCCGTGATTACCCACTGAAATTTCAGCTATTTCGCACTGAAACCTTCTAATTTTGCAGTGCGCTATATGAGAGTAGTAGATTAGTAACAATAAATAGAAATAAGTTCGACAGCTCCTCCACTTTCAAAGATATTTTGTATCCAATTTATTCAAAATGTCGATTTGTCATAATAATTGATTTCGTATTTCCGTACTAATGAGCCGAATTTTCTGCTTTGTTTTTGCATTATAAATTGTATTGTGGTTTGAAATCACCAAATTTACTTGATTTCAGTCGATTTCAATCGTAAAATGTTGGTCGATAGTACCGATTTTGCAATGTTCAATGCGAAAAACCCGAACCTAGAAGTGCGCACAAAAGCTTGGATGTACATTTTCTTATTTACGTGGAAGTATTCTTTACTTCGCGCAGAATACGCATCTTCATATACTCGAAAATATGCACTTTCACATATCGAAATTTGAGCAAAATCGAGAATTGGAAAACCGATATTTTTCGAACGATTCAAACACGGACTGTTCGATTATAATTCAAATACCCCGATCTTGAAACTTATTTTTTACGTCAACTCTGCATCAAAATAGTGAAAATGGAGACGATAGAAACGAAAAACCTGAAATTCCTAACAATTGATCATTTTCCCGATATTTGGGAAACCCCTCGTACGCGGCTTTTTTTTCGTCAAAATTTGCATCCAGGGGTAACTTTACACGAGGAATTTAATGAACATACTTAGAAGTACGCCTCGCATGTAACATTTATATGACGACCAATTTTATTATTGAAATCACGATAACTTTTTTCCCAGATGAGCTAGCGTTTCACTTCTTACAGTGAAAATGCTTATCTCGTCGAGATCTTTCAGAATGACTATACATTTATGGGGTTAGGATAAGCTGTTCATGATTTACAAAAACCGACCACCCAAATTCAGCGCGACACACGGAATGAGGACTAAGAGATACGGCTTCCTAGGTCCGATTTTCGAACTCTACGTGAAAAATTACCCCTATGGGCACCTTAAAGGGACCTGGCAGAGATTGGACATTTGAACTTATTGTGTAGAACTCGTTATTTAAAAATTGATATTATAATACAAAAAAATAGAAAAAATTTCTGTTCGCGTAATTTAAAAAATAAAATGGCTATGCGAAAATATTGGTGGGAATTTAGGGTGAGTACGGTAACGGGTGCTTTGTTTCCCATGATTCACTATTTACCGGTTGTGTCCTGAGTTGACGGCTCCTAGTTGCCACAACTCCAACTTGAAGATTTCCCTATTTTGCGTTTTTAATTTGATCATCCGCTGTTTTCAACATGCTGAATATGTGCTTTAGTGTCGCTACAAGCCAAATTCGTGAAATTTATGCTTGGGCGACATACGGAGCGCGAGTTACGCGTGTTTCGGCTCGCGTAACTTGTGCCTTGCGCTCTGTCCTCCACCCATGCGGTTCGGCGCGCGTAATTCGCTCTATATTTTTAATATTTGTCGTATAAAAACGATTGCGTTCGATTCTAAATCGATTTACACAGGCCGTCACGACGATGGACTCGATTAGAAGAGGAGAAGAACGACGAGGGAGCCGCATCCTTACCATGCTAAATGGCCTCAACGGAACGTCAGCAGTCGTTTCTCCCGTCACCTTCTCGCCCAAGAGGCTTTCCACCACTCTGACCATCTCTGTGAGTAACGCCTTCATTTCGTAATCAGTTCTGCCTGTTCAAATTGATCGATTTACATAGTGCGACGTGTTTTTTGGTTAAAAAAATAGGCGCAGTTTATGTTTGTTTATGTGCGTTTTATGATACGATCCTGTTGTACTTGTTAGAAATTACGTTTTTGTTTCAGAATTCGTAATCCCGGAGTGGAACCCCATCAAACTGCGTGGAACTTCGACATTTTCGTCGACTTGAAGCAGCAAACAAATCAAAATGGCCGATCTTGATTCGTTCTTTGCTAAGAAGAAGGACAACAAGAAGAAGGTTAGTTGTATTTATGTTACATATCCCATTATTTAGAAAGTGGTTAATATTATCTCTTTATTTAATTGTTTTATTAAAGTGATCTTTGCATTTGCAGTCCGTCGTAAAGGTCGATGATGTCGTAAGTCTCCTTGAGCGCAAGGCGAAGAAGCAGGTTTGTGTAGTTTCGATTGCATTTATATTGTGATTTTAGTGGGAACAATCAACTTGTTGTATAGGAACCATCGTAATAGCTAATTTACCTTATTAGATTATTCCTATACACAATTAACTCACTTGTCGATTACGACATTTCCCATTACTGTAAGTCCTCCCTCTCAAACTGCTGTATTACGTGTCAATACGCTTCGGCCTCGCTCTCTCTCCCTCTCTTTCCCGCGCACTCTCTTTCTCTGCACTCTCTTCCCAAGTGCGCTCTCTCGCCCCACTCTTCCCTCACTCCATCCATTCATTCTATCCTTTAGCTCGTTCACCGGCTAGCGGTCCGGTCTCTCCTCTTGTCTATTTTCTGATATTTATTTTGTGGTGACAAACTCTGCGTTTACGCACGTCCTCTTCCATCTACAAGGGACAAGGACACAACACAACTGATACTTGTATTTCATCACAATTAATCAACTTGTTCAGGAAGAGAGAGAACGTGAAGAAGCCGAGGATCTCAAGAACGGAGATGACGACGGATCGCAGGAGGAGAGCGAGTGGCTCGATTATGAGGCCAACACCAACAACAGGTTTGCAATGCGTTGTAGTAGCTTTTCTTACCTACTGAGTGGCGTCAGCGCGGAGTGCGCATCAGAGCCACAAGTTGGTTTCAATTATTAACATTTCAATGGTTTATGCTTGTCTTTGTCGACGGACTGCGCATTAAGAACATGGGTCTCGAAGACACCGAGGAAGAGACCCCCGAAGCTGTCGAGGAAGAGAAGGATGTCGTGAAGGGGGTCACGAAGACCTGGAGAACCATCCAGGCGAGTCAACTCAATTCGTTATTTTTTATACATTGTTCATCTGATTGATTCAATAGGCGTACTTAAGATTCACTTAAATTAAATTAAATTCGAACGTTTCAGAAGAGCGAGACTGCTCCGGAGCTGATCCCGACCGCGTCCGAGTTTGCAGCCAACAAGCCCTCGCGCTACGTCGCTCCCAGCAAGCGTGACGCGAATGCCGGCGGGAAGATCGATCTCAGCAACCAGGTTAAACATTAATAAACCGGTTTTACCTCATGGTTGTGATTGTATGTTTTTTATTTAATGTGTAAAATTTACAGGAAATGTTCCCTACATTCGCTGCTGCCGAGCAGATCGAGAAGCACAAGAAGAACGAGGTGAAGACGACGAACGAACGAGGTGAAGACGACGCACACTCTTGACACCTCCGAAAAAGCTGCTCCAGATTAGCCTTATCAACTAGGAAATATTTGGAGCGAACGGGCGACTCCGTGTCAATCTCTTCCTCCTCTTCCGAATCGGTTGTTGACTGAGAGCATTGAGAGGGGCGGAAAGATGGATCCTCCAATATTACATTGACCTAATTTCGATCCTAGAGCTAACCGATTTGCCCAGAGTAGGCACACTGGAGATGGTCGAGTCAATTCTCTCTGGTTGAAGACTACTCTTTGCACATTCCTGTGAGGCGACCTGGAGCTGGGAGAGGGAAAGAGGAGCAGAGAAGAGAGGCTGGAAGGAGAAGGTTGAGATTTATTTAATTGTATGTTTTACATATTGTCACTTATTGTTTATTGTAAATATTGCCATAGTTATTTTTATTGTAAATAATATATAACCTATCTATTTTGAATTATTGAAAAGGGCGGGCAAACGGTAGGGTTGCAAAAAAGAAAACGACAATTTCGCATCCTCTGGTAGCTCTTTCCATCCCTCTTAAAAGTGTGCTGTGCGAGAGGTCAGCAGCTACGTGTATTTGCGTCCCTTCCTCACTCCTTCCTTTTGAAAGAAACCATTCCTTGTTCGGAAAGCGAGATCTCGATTTAGATCACTCTCCCCGCAGGTCAACAGACCCTCTTCCCATCTCCTCTTCTCCCCTTGCTCTCTCCCTACCCGACTTGCTCCCCCGTGGATCAGCGTATGATAAGAGATTTGTGATATCCCCATACTTACAACCTATGTTTAGGGATGGGACATGGTCCCAAACTAACACAAATGAGGTGTATGTTCAAATAGACAAAAAGTACCGTACTCTCTCAGTACCACAGTACCCAAGATATTGGTTTTTGCATTTGTTTAGAAACATATTTGGTACAAGAAACATGATCTGACACGTGGAACTGGGTTACGGTAGTATCGAGTGGGTTTGTATTATTTGTATTAGTTTGGGACCATGTCCCATCCCTAAACATAGGTTGTAAGTATGGGGATATCACAAATCTCTTATCATACGCTGATCCACGGGGGAGCAAGCCGGGCAGGGAGAGAGCAAGGGGAGAAGAGGAGATGGGAAGAGGGTCTGTTGACCTGCGGAGAGAGTGATCTAAATCGAGATCTCGCTTTCTGAACGTTCCCACTGGCAGTTTGGCCTTGCAAGCGCGAGAGTAAGGATGACAGGAGGGGAGAGAGGCCATGGGTGCGCGAAGCTCGATATCAATCTCGTTTGTCCAACCCTAGTTGTGAGTTAAATTCAAGCTCATCTTTGTTGGGAAACAGTGCAGCCAAATCGAGAGTACTATACCCTAAGGTTTTATGCTCTAAATTTCTTAAACTATCACATCCTCTTTCCTTCTATCTCCCATCTTTCCCTCACTTTCGAGCGGACGGGATCAACCTGCCGAGGGGTGCGGGAACTTCGTGGTCCCATCCGTGCAAGGGATTTCATTCACCCGTTCCTTGATCTACCCGAGTCTATCGTTGAATCCCGATCCCAAGAGGGAGAAAGAAAGGAAGGGGCATAACTATTAGAGACTCGAGTAGATCAAGGAATGGGTCAATCGTTTCTTTCAAAAGGAAGGAGTGAGGAAGGGACGCAAATACACGTAGCTGTTGACCTCTCGCACAGCACACTTTTTAAGAGGGATGGAAAGAGCTACCAGAGGATGCGAAATTGAAACAAAAAATTTTCGTTTTTGCAACCCTACCGTTCCCAATCGTTACTACTGTAGCCCATTAGCTCCTAAACAAGGCCATTGGGTCAAATTCAGTTGGCTGGATTACACATTTCTTAAAAACCCGAGGAAATGTGTTTTTTAGTTCATGGGTTACAGTAGTAACGATTGGTTATGGTACTCCCGAGTTGCAAGAGTACTTCTTAAAGAGCTGTGATCTGTTGCGTTTTTGTCCGCCTCAATGAGTACATATATTTATTGTGTTGTAAATGTTTAAAACTATCTAAACTATAGTTTAATGATCCTACACACGTATAGATTTGTGCAGATTTGAAACATATTCAAACTAGTGATGCCATAGATGTTTTCGCTTGCTAATTTTTGTGTGCATATTGTTGCTAAATATTCTTCTGATATATATAAATGATTACTAATTAATAACTGAATAAATATATCTTCTAAAAAATATAATTGTTGTCCTAATCACCTGATTCTCGTCGAGTAACGGGTCGTTCTCGTTCTGTGAGTGAACATCACTACCCCCCATGTCCATATCAACAGCATCATCCTGACATATTTATATTCAGATATGTCAAAGAGTACATTACTGTGTCCTTTAGTAAGGAATTATAACTAGTGTCGATGATAATCTCTCAATTGTTAAACTAGTGTCGATGATAATCTCTCAATTGTTCTTACGTGCATGTTCGTCCCTTCGACTGTCCCATCTCCCTCGCCACCCTCGAATCGATCAACCACCGCATATTCAGGCCCCGTTACGCGCCTTTGCTTCTATGAGGGTATTGTGCGCGGCAGCCGCTAGTATTCTAATACCTGTATGCTCCCATCAACTGGTCCATCGCCTAATCGTCTTTCTAGAGGAGCCTTTGAACAAAACGTATTACTTTTTTCAGCACATTGAATAAATGTGGGTACCTGGAGTGGCAATCCATCGAGGCCAAAGTGCTTGTCGCACCAACGAATATCCTCTTTTGCCGCTACTCTAGTGCGAAATATTTCCAATTCCCGTTTAGCCACCCCTTCGTCCAAACCAAGCGATTTCACCCACAGGTGCTGGTGAACGCGCTTCGAGTTTCCGGGGAAATTGAACAGAATCGTCGCGCTCTGTCCACAACGAGCGCACTTTCGTTTACGCGTCGTACTTCTAGGAAGGATTTGAATGCAAATAACGCGAAAAAAATGTACTACTCAAGTAACGTGATTCAATGTTAAGGCTTGCACAACGAGTAAGACGGGAAAATGCCAGTCAATTTAGGTCCAAGCGCTGCCACTACACTATACTAATGCGATGATATAAAACAACAATAAAAATATTCACGTAAATTAAGTAAAAACAAACGAAAACGAAAATGCGAACGGATTTCTCGCCGATCGATTCAGTTGGCTAATTGCCAGGGGAGGTTTACTAAATTCCCGGCTCAAGTCAGAGCCGGCTCCCTAAAACCCCACCACCAATCGACAACTATTTTCTATTTTATTATATTTATTTTATAAATAATATTAAATTATATATTTTTTTATTTGGCAATTCGTTTAGTGATAATGATTGCTATAAAATAAGTATTAGTGTTCAATCAATGTGACATCCCTTTAAAATCATCACTTTATTTTTTTGCTGTACGGCCTATGGTCAGTTCTCTCAGATAGTCACTCATATGGCTCAAAGTAGTAAATAGTGCAGAGGGCGCCGAATGCTGGAGGGATCGCGCCGATCTAAAAATATACCAACCTTAAATAAATATAATAAATAAATAACCTAGTGGTGAGCGAGCACAATACTTTTTTAAAAAGTTCACTACGAAAACTCGTTTGCTCAATAGTTGATATTCAGTGTATTCATCGCGTTGTAAAAGGAACTGTTCATTTTTCTTTTCATACCTATGTTTTTGACTTACAATGTACGGGCCCTTTTCGAGTGCTACATGTTGGTAGATGTCCAATTTTTGGATGAAGAACATTGATATGCCACTCGCAGTGAGGGGAGGAAGAATAGCATGGAAGGTGAGGGCCTTTAACATATATTCCATTTCAATCGTGTTTAAAAGGAATCTTCATGTCATAAATCGACATCAGCCAGAATGGTGAGATTGCGACATTTAGCATGCACCAATGCTTCCATTATTGTCATTTTTAAGTTCATTTTAATTAACTCGTAACAATCCCATAAGGATATTACAATCGTTGTCATTTCGAAATTGAATCACTAATCGGAACAGTCTTACAATGCAACTTATCTGTACATATTTTGTACCTGGACCAAGTTGCGGTGCATGCGGCGCGTTTTCTTCGACATTTGTGTTGTGTGCTCACTATGTTTCGAAAGAATCTGAGTTATTTATGAATTGAAATGTTAACTGCTAAATAATTACCTTGTGTCTGCATGTAATCATAACTGCGTACGGAGGCACGGGGAAAACAGTAATAAAGCCAATAACAAGGAGCACCATAGGAGTGTAGCCGGGGTGGCCTAAAATACAACACATTTCTTAACGTAAGTGACGGCTGCTTGGCATATATCCAATATATCGGTACCTTGTAATGCTCCAGGTTCGGACAAGTACTAGGGCCGATGCAGTCTAATATACTCTATAGAATGGCTGTCTTCAGATTGTGTAAATGCATACAAAATCTGAAAGAATTTCTTAAATGTGTATATTATCAACACCTACAAGAGAAAATCTACGTGATTATTTCAGATGTATGGTGCATTAATACCAACCGTTAAATAATGTATTCATCCTTAGGATTGTCAAGATATCAGGGAGCCATTAGTTTCTCAGAAAACCGTAAGATATTTTCCCACTTCACCACAAATCGCTTTATACAGTTTTCTCTGTCAGGAAATGGGATAACTATTCTTATGCGATGTGTGTTAAAACGCGCCTTCCCTGTAATCATTTGCAATCTTTTTTCAACGTTTTTCCTAAGAATTGTATCTGTGTTACTTGTATGATGGCGGGCGGAATGAACAGCATCACCATCACCATGCAAACACCGCTTATTCTAGGAGTGGGACGATGGAGAATCAACAATCTAGCAAATTTGCTTATCACAATTCATAAATTTTAGTATTTAACTGAAAAATAATAACATTTGAAGAATTAAATACCGAAATACGAAGGAAGCTGTCATTATCATGATGGAGTATAGCGTCGTGCATAGCCATGCACAGTAGATCAGCCAGCAAGATCGAGGATAGAGCAGCGAACATGGACCCATCGAGAGAAACAACATGTTGTCAGGAAAAACCAGTCGTTGATAGCTCCGAGTTTGATAAGAAAGGAGTAGGTCTACAATGGAAAAGTTGATTTGTTATCATTATTTCTCTTATAATCATTGATAGGGTGAACGTTGAACCTTCATCGATTGCGGAGTTCGAAAAATTGCAGCCAGGAGTAGACTGATATTTGAGATGGCCCCGATTGTAAATATGACGGAGTGAATGATTGGAAGTGCGAGATCAGGGAAATGATCGGGATTTTCCATCATTGAATTCAACAAAATTCGGTGATGCGTTGAGCAATTGTAATTGTTTTAATTAATTGGGATGAAATTCACGAACACGTCGATTTGAGGAGAATGAATAAATGTTTATGTGTAAGCGTGATGAAGTTGCAGAATACAGCGGTAGAGGGCTAAAAGACCAAAATTATCTCGGGAGAATTATGGGCGGATTCGATGTTAATTATAATGATACGCAGCTTACCCACTAGAAAACCAGTGATAGAAATATGCGATAATTCAGAACACAAAACAGCCAAAAAGAAATCACGTTTTTTTCTCAAGCGTTTCCTAACGCTTTCTCCCATACGATTTCATTGTCTTGTGACAATAAATATATCGCAACATTACTGTTGTGTTCAAACGTACAGTAGCGCCAGAAAGTTTGTAGACGATTTTTTTGAATTAACTTTTTGTAATTTTGAATTAACTTTTTGTTATAGTTGACTTAGCGATTTAGATGTTGTGGCACTAAATATACAATGTTTCGAGGAATTCGATGCAGGTATACACATGAAGAGAGACTGCATTCAAACATGCACCCTTTCGAACTACCAAATTGAATTATGAGTTCTTAGATTTTGCACAATTATTTCAGCAAGTTCTCAATCAGTTGGTGTGCGCGATGGCGTGATAACTCTCTGGATGTCTGGAAGAAGCGAATGAGGGAGACGAGGAGGGACAATCCCATTTGATCCGCTCACAGCTTGGTACGATGATTCGAATGAATATTTGTTGAAATTGGAGTGTATCAGTTCGAGAAGAGCTTCTCTGATAGTGAGCGAGACGAAGAAGAAGAACAATTAAACATGACCCGAAAGAAATAACAACCCCTTATTGATAAGAGATCGTTTTGCAATTAGCGCAAATTTTATTTGAATAAATGGTGGGAATACGAATTCAATTCAAAGACTAGCAATTCCACAAATTGCATACAAAACTTCGAAAAACAATTTTTCTCATGCTTTTTCTAACGCTTTGCCATACGATTTAATTGGATTGCGAGAACACATTTTTTATCAGGAGAACGACAAATGGGCGGTTCGAAATATCCAGAGAGATTATATATCTTCGTGGTTAATATCAACTGATATTTATTGGCGAACACTATCACTGATGGTTTTCATGTATTAGGGGTCAATGCTTACAAAATGCATGATCCCCTATACATAGTTGCCCAACACTTGCGGCGAGGTATTTTCAGACCATGGTTGGGCGCTCCCCCCCTCAAATCGAGGGGGAAGCGCCCAACGATGAATAGGGGTTCATGGGGGTCGCCGCCTGCGTGAGCAACTATGATGATAACTCATCACAGGGGAGGCAATGGTAAGCCCTCAGGGCAGATAGTGATGACCACTGGTAATCAGTTGATACTAACCACAAAGTTGTATCGTCACTTTAGACTGAGATATTTCGAATTGCCCATTTGTCGTGTGCTCATTTGTCGTACGCCCCATTTATCACGACAGTGCAGACGTTTTAAAACATATCACACAACATCATCTCTTGTTGACAAAAGTATCAACTTTTATTTTCTTCTTTGATTTCTTTTTTGAACATCCCTTCGAATGTGCACCATGGAATCTTGCTTTGAAAACTTTTCAAAACAAACATTTACAACTTACTATTCTACAAAATCTACAAGATAATTTATCGATTTTACATGTTATTAAGAAACACATCACAATATCATACATCAGATTCGCGTTTACAGGGCTACGCTTATTATGCGAATATCTTTTTGTCTCATATTTTTGGTATAGCGAACAATAATCAAATTCAAACGACCAATTCTATCGAATATTCAGCATCATCAACCGTAAACTTTGCGTGAGCATCAGAATCGTCAGTGCAATAATCGAAGTATTCGGCGCGTCACGAGTTGTTGAAGGAAATGTAGACGATTTCAGGCACTGGACAGCGTTCCATTTTGAGAGCACCCTGAATTTCTCGTGTTAACAATTTTCGCTCGCAATACAAACTTTGTTCCAAATTGCTTCATCTTTGTCCATAATTTCTCGGCGATCTTCAGAGGTGGAAACTGACCAACGTAAGCAGGAAATTGCTGAAGTATAATCTAGCGTCATCGTCGATCGCGATTTTCGGTCCTTATAGCGTAAAAATTCACTCCGACAAAGAGGGCATTTTATTCAGCATTAAAAACTACACAATATATGAAAATTCCGAGATGTACAAACTACAGTTTCATGTGCATTCATGTCATGATCTACCAAAAGTGATGAAAAAGTTCACTCTTCGGGCTCTATCTGACGTCAACGTTGATGGATTCTGGTTTCCTTCTGAGTTTCTAACATAACTTTTTATGCTCTTTCGAATGCGCTATAGCTTGTATCGAAATCTGAAAATTGAAAAATCGATTTCGGTAGATCAAAAATCGATATTTCGGGTCACGCTTCCGGTTGAAAAGTTCTTCGGCCCGAGGGGTCATGTTCCCAAAGTATGAGCTCCGGGTGACCATTTTGGCAGAGTTGTGCCATCCTACCTGCATTCTTACAGAGAACGGGTTTTAATCATCCATCTTATTATATTTTGTTGAAATAGCGTATACGCGTGTTTTTCATAAATTTGTCCAGAAGATCACAATACAGCTGAATTATCGATATATATATATATATATATATTTTATATTTGCGATATATATATATTTGCACGTTATGGTATCATCGACTTGAATTGCGATTTGGCAGACCAATGATCTGATCCTTCCCCATCACTCGTTCGCCTCTTACCAGCTGAACTGAGCGAGAGAGTGTGCAAGACGAAGAGATCACAATCATCGCCTTCCCGTTGTTTACTCTTGTTGATAACGGGGATACATGCCGCTTGAAACGCGCTCAAACGCGTTGCCACTCACATTTCCCGCATTGATTCCCTTGACGCTTTTCAAGCAAATATTTCTTGTGAAATTCATTATGGACAACAGCAGTTGCCAAATACTAATGAAACAGATGACCACCGACTTTTTATATTTTGGAATTAGTCATACCAGAACAATTAAAATGCAATTTACAATGGTTTACTAGGAAGCCTCTTTCAAACGTCTGTATGCGGTAGTGAGGTGTGCATTTATTTTATTATTTTATCATATTATATTTTATTTTCGTGTAGTTACACAAATTCTGCACATTCTCTTGCACATTCTGATCAAAATTGGTTGTTGTTATTAGCCGGGGTCGACTGCACTTCGGTCATGGAGACCGTCGATGGCTTGGATGTAGGCTGCACCCTTCTCCATTTACAGATGAACAGTCTTAAAATTCTAAATTGTATATTGACTCTCCAATTGTTGAATTAATATTTTTTTAAATATATAAGTACTAATAGTAATCATAATAATTCGTTGAACGAAAATGCTAAGGAAAGTGAAATGATTCTCACTGCCGATATGAGTGACTATCTGAGAGAACCGAGCAATTTCACCTATTGGCCGTACAGCGAAAAATAAAGTGATGATTTTAAGGTGCCCATAGGGGTAATTTTTCACGTAGAGTTCGAAAATCGGACCTAGGAAGCCGTATCTCTTAGCCCTCATTTCGTGTGTCGCGCTGAATTTGGGTGGTCGGTTTTTGTAAATCATGAACAGCTTATCCTAACCCCACAAATGTATAGTCATTCTGAAAGATCTCGACGAGATAAGCATTTTCACTGTAAGAAGTGAAACGCTAGCTCATCTGGGAAAAAAGTTATCGTGATTTCAATAATCAAATTGGTCGTCATATAAATGTTACATGCGAGGCGTACTTCTAAGTATGTTCATTAAATTCCTCGTGTAAAGTTACCCCTGGATGCAAATTTTGGCGAAAAAAGAGCCGCGTACGGGGGTTTCCCAAATATCGGGAAAATGATCAATTGATAGGAATTTCAGGTTTTTCGTTTCTATCGTCTCCATTTTCACTATTTTGATGCAGAGTTGACGTAAAAATAAGTTTCAAGATCGGGGAATTTGAATTATAATCGAAAAGTCCGTGTTTGAATCGTTCGAAAAATATCGGTTTTCGAATTCTCGATTTTGCTCAAATTATGACAGCTGAAAGTGCATATTTTCGAGTATATGAAGATGCGCATTCTGCACGAAGTTTGCAAAAAAATACGGGCAAGCTGGTGAGAGTTTCGCCCTTTTAATTTCGTCTGGATGGTTTGAACTTTCTTTTCAACAGGCTATTTCATTTCACACCGCACTTTTCGAAGAGCGGGGCCAAAAATGGTTGATTTCCAGTCGCAATCCTTGAAGAAAATAAAGTTCAAACGATCCAGACGAAGTTAAAAGGGCGAAACTCTCACCAGTGTCCCCGTATTTTTTGGCAAACAACTCATTGGAAAGCTCTCGCTGAGCTGTATCTATTTACGAAAATTTGAGCTGATGCTTTACCTACATTTTTGAAAAAAATGACCTACAAAGTACCACTCTTAAAAATGGGTTTTAGAGAAAATAGTTTGTGTATATCGATAGAGCTCAAAAAATGAGTTGGGGTCACTCAGAGGTCAATGTTGCTCTATCTTATACCTTATCCAAGAAAACCGCTCTCAAAGTGGGTGATGCTGATATCCGGCCCTATGTAGGGAGCTCCAAAATGAAGTGTGCTCACAAAGATTTCGGGGATCACTCAGACATGTCTCAGGGAGCCCGAAACCGCGTAGAACTCATTTAATGATTTCAGCTCCATTCCCAAGAATGGCAATTTTAGCTCGATTCTCTCGTGAATGGCGTGATATCCTCACTCACCAGTCTCATGATGTCGATATCTTCAATTCCGGCTCTGATGATCTGACGGATGATATCCGATGGCAAACATGCGAGCGTGAGTGCATTCGAAGCGATGGACATGTTGATGCCGTTAACGAACACATTTATTGAATATCGATCAATCCAACACGAAAGCGGAAAACGTTATGAATAATGAATATGTCTATCGTTTTCAGCGCCCTTAATTACCCAAAAGCACGCGGTTCGAGAAAATTGAGATTTTGACTTGTGTCAGATCTGCTCGATTCTTATGCATACGGTCTCATATGGTGATTGGGGAATTTATGGGTGAGCTGTAATACAATCTTGAGAGGGTCATAGTTAAATTTTGCATTTTGACTGTCGTACCCGCAAAGGGACGCCACTCTCACAACAGTCAGCATCTCTCACTCAGCTGATTACGCGTTTTATTTCACAACACATAAGTGACAGTCAAAGACAGAGGTGAACCAGAGGGAACTATCGATTATTATAGTGCAAATCATGTAAATTCAATCCCAACGAAGTATATTCATGAATTAACGCATGAAGGCGGATCGTCTAAGAGATTCAGCTGAATTGAAATATACTGCATGATATGCTCATTTTTTTGGTTAAAAATGGGTCAATATTTGAGGATCATGGCCTCTTTCACGGTTCCCATTGTGCCAGCATCAACGGTTCGGCTCTGATACTATTACTGATTAGCATCGCGTATGCTTACTGGTCTTCGCTTCGTATCATATCGTGCAATA
Source organism: Pristionchus mayeri (assembly GCA_036245805.1). Classification (NCBI taxonomy): domain Eukaryota; kingdom Metazoa; phylum Nematoda; class Chromadorea; order Rhabditida; family Neodiplogasteridae; genus Pristionchus; species Pristionchus mayeri. The sequence goes on along the minus strand of BTRK01000002.1, from coordinate 31,396,220 downwards.
TTTGTGCGAGTGAGTACATATCTAGTAGACGATATCGCCCTGCCATATTAGAACAGTCCAAAAACTGTTGTAGCGCACGCTCCATTGATTTAACATTTTCAGAAAGACCAAGTAAGTGCACACTTCCGACGGCAACACGTGCAGCTATTTCGAGCACTGGTACTCCAGGTCTTTTGACTGCTTCGGGGGCCGGAAATGGCTTGAGACTAATAGCGATATCGTAAATGTAATTAATCGCGTTTCTTCCGCCTCCGTGTGCAAAACTGATCTGTGTCTGAGTGAATACGTTGAAAAAAAATTGAGTGGTTTTCTGAGAAATCTGAAAACGTTGCACTACTTTTCTGACAAAAGGAAAGTGGTATGCTGATTTATTAATTGAAATAGAACATTTCCTCAGGCAATAACCCCCTTTATCACTTCGTACGTTCCACTCGGAATGGAATGCTTCCGTTCCTCGGTAAGTAAGGATTTTATGAGGTATTACAACAGAACACGATCAAAACAAACATGATAATGTCAATTGTCTCCTTAGGCGTCGACTTTCCCTTCTTCTCCGTCATCACTCCTCCTCTTTGCGCCTTCCACCCTGTTATGGATGTCCCGATTATGATAACTACTGTCTCGCAGTTTTGGTAAACTCATTACTCATTATTTATCTAACAATCAAAGCATGGGCCTGATGGATGATGCAATTCTTCCATGAACTTTAAATCAGTGTATTTTTTAAAACTATGAATAATATATATTAATATTTAGGAACACACTGCTCGTCGCGTCCTCAGATCCACCTACACCAAGGGGATTAAGAAATGTTGGTAGTGATTCAATATCGCGAAAGTAAAATCCCTCACCACGTGCACACAACACGGGCGGTTAGCCTTACGCATAGGTCGCTGATAACCTCAGGACAGACTGAACGCTGAATTGGCGCGGGGGCGGCAAAGCACGCCTGTCGTGAAAGCCGAATTCTACTTTCTGTCTTTCTTCTCTTTGCTCGACTTTGTCAGATGCCGTGAGAATAGAAGAAATTCAAGAGTAATTTTCATCGAACATGAGCAATTGCAAGCTGATGGAAGAAGGAAATCCATCTTTTAATCATTCATCTTATTGTTGCACTTGTGTATGCAATTTTCATATATTTGTTCAGATGATCATAATAAATACGAATTGCTGATTTACAAGCTACGAATCGTATCGGGGGCCGGAATTGGGTCTTGGCAGATCAATGATCTGTTCTTCCCCATCACTCGATCGCCTCTTGCCAGCTAGGATGAACGAGAGAGTGTGCAATATTAAGAGAGAAATATCATCGAATTTCCCCTATTAAATGGTGATTGACAACGTATACAAACACGTCGCCCCACGCATGTCGTAATGAGTTACTATTATGTTAATGTCTTGTCTTATGTTAATGTCTTATGTTAATGTTAATGTTAATGTCTCTTATGTCTTGTGAACATCTTTTCGAATATCCAACAAGGAACTCATTATCATGATTAGACAACTTTTGTAAATCAAACATTTACGACTTGCAAAATCTACAAAAGTATTTATCGAATTTATATTTTGTTATTCAACAATACATCAGAATGCCATTTACAGTACATGCTAATCGCCTTGCCCATATGCGGCCGAGGCGGCCGAGGCGGCCGAGGCGGCCCGCGGATTCTGCGGATCGATTTTGCGGGAAGCATGCAATTTTTCGCCATTCGATTTTTAGATTTTCAAATTCTCCATAAAATTTCACATCGGATGGACTATTCATTCATATTTTTAAAAATATGTAAATCGATATTTTGAATGCGAAAATGCTTCAACCTACCGTAATTGCAGTTTGCGATATCACTTTGCCAGTCGCTTTCGCAACTGAGATTTCGGTGGGTTGAGGCATTGCCGCATTCAAAATATTCAAATATCGATTTTTGCATTTTTATAAATATGAATGAATAATCCATCCGATGCAAAATTTTATGGAGAATTTGAAAATCAAAAAAATCTAATGCTGAAAAAATAGATGATTCCCGCAAAATCGATACGCGGAATCAGCGGACCGCCGCGGACCGCCGCGGCCGCATATGGGCAAGGCGAATAGCATGTACTGTACAGTGCTACTGTTATTATGCGAATACCATTACATGTTCGTCTCATATTTTTTTTGTTTAATGCGAATAGTTATCAGATTCTAAGGGCAAGCGATAAAATCTATCGAATATTTAGAATCATCAACCGTAAACTTTGCGTGAGCATCAGAATCGTCAGTGCAATAATCGAAGTATTCGGCGCGTCACGAGTTGTTGAAGGAAATGTAGACGATTTCAGGCACTGGACAGCGTTCCATTTTGAGAGCACTCTAAATTTTTTGCGTTAACAATTTTCGCTCGCAATACAAACTTTGCTCCCAATTGCTTCATCTTTGTCCATGATTTCTCGGCGATCTTCAGAGGTGGAAACTGACCAACGTAAGCAGGAAATCGCTGAAATCAAAACATTTGGGGGAAAAAGAAAAGGGGAAACCTCATTGAAGACATCGTTCGCTTTCGAACTCCAATTTGGCTTCATGGATATTTTCTCCCCGATTTCTATGAAATTCATGGAGTTCTCAACTTTTGGAAACGACAGTGTTCTGAACAAATTGCATTCGTATTGATCATTTCGATCCAACTCTACCCATATTTTGCAAAATCTGTCCAGATCGTTCCCAGCTTCTCAGCTACCGCTAAATCAGCTTCTAAATAAGAAATATGTATTTTGTGTCAGGAATCGAAACAAATTTACTGGAAATATTGTTGTTTTCCCAAACATCGGGGTAGAACCAGAGGTACGGAAGTTCGGAAGAGTGAGAGATGGCTACAATTTATTTGAATTTGATTTACATAAACCTTTAAACTCACGTATCCATCCATCAATCTCGCGATTGAACGGGAGCAAACTTCGGTGAGCGTAAGTAAACAACCACACGTTCTCGTTTCCGGCTTGGAGGTGCCTGCACAATGTAATTTTTAAAAAAAATGGAAATACAACCAACCATTTCACATCTCGTATCGCATACGATGAGAAAAAGAGACCGGTGTAAATCTGATAAACATTGCGAAATTAGGGATTTCTGAGCGCAAGCGTACTTGAGTGGCTAGTTTAGCCCATCCCATGTGGTCATTCTGCGATGGAATCTCGCCATCGGCGAGTCCTTCGATCATCATGTTCGTCAAATTTCTGATTGTTTCCTGTTAAATTAGCCTATTTTGTCAATATTCTTCATTTTATTGGACTTGCTTCGTCATAATTCGGAAATTCGCGATGCATAATGCCGACAATACTCTGTCGGGTGATGTAGGATATGTCGCCATGGGACACACCGGGAACTGCATAAAGTGTAATCAGTTTTGGATATCATGGAAAAGCTATTCAACTCACTGAAAACAGAGTAATCCTCGAGCATGTCTCCATGCATTGACGGATACTTTGGTCTTGATTTCGCCAACACCTCCGGGAAATCAGGAATCAGCGCTCCATCAATCGCCGCGTTCCAGCCTTTGCCATCAGACTTCAACCACATTCGAATTGTGAAAACAAGGTATACTCACGAAATCATAAGCGATTAATTCTTGGGGAGTGGCGTGCAGAAGACACGTTAGAAGATCCTCGTCGTTTTCTTGCGATCCCCACTCGGCAGTTGTGAACGGACAGATCTTAATGATTATGATTAGCAAGATAAGAGAAGTGTAGCCCGCTACCCCCATTCCTCCTCGAATTGTAAAATAAGTCGAGGAGAAAGGGTGTCTTTTATCGCATTGTCTATACTTTCAAAGATCAAAGATCAACCGATAAAGTGACAATTGTTCACCTTCGCAGCTCGATTCTTACTCGTTGATCCCCTGAGATCATCGACTGTTTCAAGTTCCATATACGCAGAGCCGGAAGACATGATCAGTTGATGAAATAATCCTGAGAACTTGATCTTTGATTTTTCAGGACGTAAATGCTTGCCTGACCTCGAGCGAGAAGCGACAGTGATAGATCCGAAACGGCGGCTGCTCCTGCGCTCTGTCCGAAGATCGTGATTCTGAGATGGAATCAATCAATAAATCAATTTATCTTATCATATAATATATGCACAGAAGAACATGGGCCTCTTCGGAGAAGGAATATGTTATGTTTGAATATATCCTTCTGATTCTTATATTGGGGTGTCCGGAAAGTTCGTATAATGCTTCGGAAAAAAGTCAGTTCGCGATCAAATGCAGTGATTGCGCAATCTGTTTGTCAACAATGTATTGCATCATTATGTCGTTGAGTAGTGAGAGGATTTAATCAGTCTCCTAGTTGCTACATTGATTCTTGTGATGGACTCCCATCTCTACCTCCGAGCAGTTTTACTTCATTACTACCGTCTTGGCCGATCCGTGAAGGAGGCCCACTCTGCCCTGGCCCAGTCGGAAGGAGCTGACGCCCCCTCCATACCCTTCTGCTATAAGTAGTTCTCCCGCTTCAAGAAAGGGGAGTTTGGTCTCGATGATCAACCCCGCTCTGGACGCCCTCCCTCCCTCGATCAGCCTCTAGTTCGCCGCACACTGAAGCGCAAGCCCATGGCCAGTGTGCGTGAGTTGAAGAAGGATACTGGTACTCCCAGATCAACGGTGTCCGATATCCTCCATCGATCTGGGAAGAAGCCGAAACTCCCACAAGTGATTCCCCATGACCTCTCCCCCGAACAGCTGAAAAATCGTGTTCAACTCTGTCGGGAATTACTCCATCGTAGATCCAATCTTCGATGGGTCAATTCCATCATCGCTACAGATGAGAAGTGGATCACGTACGATAGCCCTGTGAGGAGACTGCAATGGGTGGATGCAGATGAGAAGCCCACACCCGTCCCGAAGAAGGAAGAGCATGGAAAGAAGGAACTCCTCTGCTTCTTCTTCTCAGTTCTCGGTCCCATCTACTGGGAGATCCTCGCCCCTGACACCAGCATCAATGTCGACCTCTTCTCTGAACAACTGGAAGATGTCGCGATCAGAGTCCCTCCCAGACTCCTGAACCAGGGCAAAATTCTTCTTCTGATGGACAATGCTCGCCCACATCGAGCGAAGATGACCCATAAGAAAATGGACGCGCTGAAGATCGAGAGGATTCCCCATCCACCGTATTCCCCGGATCTCTCCCCATGCTACTACCACTGCTTCCGCTTTTTCTCTGACTTCTGCAAAGGAAAGAAGTTCAAGAATCGAGATGAAGTTGTGAGGGCTTTCGTGAACTGGGCGGTCTCGAAGAAACCCGCATTCTGGAAGAGAGGAATCGAGACCCTGTCCAATCGCTGGAGGGAGGTAGTGAGAAAGAAGGGGGCATACATTGGTCACTGAGAATTGTAAAGCATTGAATAAAAAATAAAAACAAAAAATTATACGAACTTTCCGGACACCCCAATAACTAGTTCAATAGTGGGCGTGGAGAAAGAAGAATTGAGAGAGAGAAACGGCACAAACCGGTCTGGATCACCACCGAAACTGGCGATTTCCTCGTTCACCCATCGTAGGGAGAGAATCTGCGAATATCCGATTTGCACATAATTACAGAAAGAAGGCACACAAAAGAGTTCGAAATCGGTTAATCGTTTCTCCTTTCTACTTGGTCTACCGTTTCAGTGGCGAAAGAATTGGTAGCACGAATAGAAAGCAATTTATTTTCTCCAACCTGATCATACAACCCTCGATTCGGCGGGAACGTCTCAGTGAAAGTGGTGAAGAATCCGAGCATTCCCAATCGGTACTGAATCGTCACCACTACGACACCACGTGAAACGAGGTTGCGAATGGTGCCCTGGAATGGATCATTTCAAGAATAGACAGCAATAATGAGTTATTCATCCGCTAATCTTTCAAAGTACAATTTGTTCGTAGTATGGTTATCATCACGAACCTTCCAGTGGTAGATATCCGCACCTCCAGTAGTGAAAGTGCCTCCATGAATGTACACCATCACTGGGTAATTGCCAGTGACCTGAAATAAATCTATTATATTCCTTTTGTAATGCTAGTTTTTGTACAATGCAATACAATGTTTTCGAATTAGAACCTGAATTGACTGGACTTGACTAGAGAGTCACGCATTTGTATCGTGCCCACTGATAAAGGTGTTTTTGCAAACCCACATTAGGCGTGACCACGTTGAGGTAGAGGCAGTCTTCGTCCATGTTGTCAGCAGATTCGGCACTCATCGTTTGCCAGCATCGAGGACTAAACACCAAGCTCATTTATAGTCAGAGCGTACCATTTGCGATCTTTGGAGCTTGATCAGTGTAACCACTTGACAATTTTTGTGAAAAAACAATTTAGCGAAAAAGTCAAAATATGAGGCCAAAATAAGGATCTCACCGATAATACGTTGCGTTGTGTACATCTCCTCTGTCATTGTACTCGCAGATATCTTCGGGAAGCTCCAATGAAAAACCGTTCAAAACAATAACAACAATCGTTCCTCACACTGAACCTCCGCTCTCCCAGTGGCGCATTTGCATAGGGAATCCCGAGGAAGATTTGGCCGTAACCGAAGAACCGAGCGCTAGTATCGTTCCCGAAATCGTGATCGAATCCCTAAAAAAACACTTTCCGCATCCACTGAAGAAGAACGTGAAAGAGACTATGGAATTAGTTGAAAAAATGTCAATACCTGAAGTACTCCTCTGGAAGTGCTCACATTGATGAGGTTGGCCCAACATGAGATAAACAAGAGCGAAACGACTAGTAGCAAACGGATCATCTCTGCTATTCACTTGTGGGTAGATTTAGATCGGATTCAATCCGTGGAAATGGATAAACACGCCCAAATCCGTTGAAACCGATTAAGAGGAGTGTCAGATGCAACAAACAATTACAGTTATCGTCAGCGCACTAGTGACTGACACATTCTTTCGACGAGTGCAAAGCGTTTCTACCTTCTAGATCACGAGTCTACTTTAGGTGGAAGGTAAAGCACTTGACCAGTCGATTTTGCAATTATAATCCTGCGCGGAAATCCAAGACGTCAACAACTAAGTGGAAAAGAACAAGGCAAAGATCGTGAGCGTTTTTTATCTCAAAAATTGGGTGGAATTGTCTTCCTAGTGATGACCCCTGCGATCCCTCGCGATAAAAAAATTCAAGCTCTTTTCAGCTCGTGATTCAATAGATCTCGAAGCACTTACTCCGGTCAGGGAGGCGAGAGAGCAAGTTAAATGAGGAGAGCGCGCTCATTGAAAGTATTCTTCCACCCCGATAACACTTATCGGCGACATGAGACGACCCCCAGACAGACAAGGGCAAGCAAAGCACAGAAAAAAAGCAAAGACAGAATATGAGCTTACCATATTTCGATGGTGCTAAATCATAACTCCGTTAGGCGGTGCATGCGTGAAACCTTATGTGAGCAAAATGCATCTGCTGTCCACTGCGACGAGGTAACTTTTGAAATGTACCATTTAAACAAGTGTATGATACACAAACAAACAATTACTGTTAGAGAATATGCGAAATTGAGAGTGCATCTGCCCAACATGATATGTTTACATTAGCGAGGTACTACAAAAGATCGTTCCTCCAGAATTTGGTTCCATCAGTACTATGCGTTACATCTTTCACTATTTTCTCCTCTTTGTCCTGTGTGGACTTAGCCAGTGCCGAAACCTCAGCGGTTATTGGATACCTGAGTCAGAGTCGTCAAGCAAGTTATGGAACCCCGAGGTTGTGAATCCGAACTATTTCGCACCATATTTAAGAGGCATCAGCTGGCACAAAGTTGTTTTGTATTCTCGGTTTGCAATATTTCAAAAATGATTTGACATATTCGAGTTTAGGAATAATGTCTCACTAATTGACGCGGTTGTGCCTTTGAGTTATGTAATCGAGTTGGCAGTGAACGTTAGAGGACACGCGGGAGCGGAACGATCTGATTTTAACGGTGAGCCAAAAAATACGCCACATTGTTTTCGAACGAAGCGCTTTAAGGAACCGTTACTATTCTACTGAAATTCATCGAACAAACGGATAAAGTGGAACTCCAGTCGAACGGTCTGATCATTGAAAAGGTTTGAAATCTCAGAGATTTTTCATCTTGGAATGTAAAGGCGAAGTTTATCGAAAGTTTGGCGATGTCAGCACCACTCGAAGTCTCCAGAATCTCTTCTGATACTGAGAAGGAAACGATCATTATTTATGCAAACAGAGCTGTTCAAACATATGAGGAATTCATGATTCAGGTACATCATTTATAAATATTTTTTCAAACAGTATTGAACAGATCACATATCGAGGAGTCGCGGTATTGGATGGAAACGGACTTTATGAGCACTGGTTAAATCTATTAATAATATGTGTATACACTACATTTAGGGATCCGAAGTTCAGCAAAACACTCGACTCAAACGAACCGTTTATACTTGTGTCTAACAATTTTCCGGCAGGCGCCCGTTTTTGGTTCCCTTGCTTTGACGATCCTGATAAAAATTCAAGATGATATATTAGCGATCGCTTACACAATTCGAATATATTCAGGCAACGTTTACGCTACAAGTAAACCATCCAACCGCTTTGAATGTTTATTCTAACTCGGAGATAGAGAGAGTAGAGCAACTAAATAATGAGTATGAACCCGAAAATAGCTTCATTTACAAAGTTGTTTTCAGACGCACAGTCTCTGTGTTTACTAAAACTCGCTCACTTGCGACCTATCAAGTCGCCCTTTCCATAAATCATCTTTCGACTGAACCAATTCAAGCAAATGAATTTGGAAAAGTGTTTTAGTTGACATTCTAAATTTGTTTATAACGTCGTTAATAAGAAAGCATTGTGCTTAAGGTCCGATTGGTAGTGTCATCAAGCTCGCACACCTGTTATTCACTCCAATGGTGTGAGAAATGGAATGCGAACAACATTTCCCTGATATTTAAGAAGAAACTGGAATCATTGGCTGGATTCGCATTTGGGGAGATACCCAAAGAGAAACTTGGTTTCGTTATTATTAGGTTGAACAGAAAGTCTTTATAAACTGTTTTGCTAGATCACTGCTCAGTGCACGAGACCTTTGGTGTTCCCTCGCCTCTAGTGAATAACACATGACAAAGGGACTATATGGTCAACAACTCCCCATTCCACGCCTTTCATTCTGCCACTAGTAAGACCACGATGTTTGTTCCCACGGCCTTGCACATCCGCAACGTTCTGTTATTCGTATTCCTCTCTCACACTACAATGAAGGAATAGGAACGTCAGTTGGCTGAAGTGTACGATTCATATGCCACTCACTACCAGGCCATGCGCAATTGGTACCAACTCTTCGAGAAGGGGGACTTTTCCATGGATGATCATGACCGGTCTGGGAGGCCACCCGAGCTGGATTTGGATGCGCTACGGATCGTAGTGGAATTGGATCCTTTCCAAATACCCGCGACATGGCAGCCACACTTGGGGTATCGCAAAGCACCATCGTAAAATGATTGGTCTCCATTGGCAAGAAGAAGAAGCTAGGCCGTTTCATACAACACAAATTGACCCAAGACCAGTTTGACCACCGTGTCGACGATTCCCTTTCTCTACTCACTCTTCACGCTGGAGATCGATGGTTGGACCGTCTCATAGCATGGGTCGAGAAGTGGGTCTGCTTTGAGAATCACCATAGGAGGGCACAGTGGGTAGATGCCAATGAGACCCCACAGGACGTCGCAAAGCATGACCTTCACCCTATGAAAATCTTGCTCTCTGCCTGGTGGGGAGTGGATGGCCCGATTTACTGGGAGCTCCTACCCGAGAAGCGGATAATTACTGGATATGTCTACACTAAACTACTACGGAATCTCAAGAAGAAATTCGCACAATCTGCCCTGAACGGCAAGAAAGTGTACTATCAACACGATAACGCCCGACCCCATGTTCCACGGCAGGTCAAGCAGGAGCTGTCCAAATATGGCTGGATGGTTCTCCCTCATACACCGTATTCTCCTGACTTGGCCCCTTCGTATTATTGGTTGTTCTCGGATCTGACCCGTCATCTCGATCAGAGATCCTTCACTTCCCGTGGGGCGATCGAGGCCGCACTCAAGCAATATTTTGATTCGCGCCGAGATGGGTTCTATAAGGAGGGAATCCATAAGTTGCCTGAACGTTGGAGATTTGTCGTAGATAACAATGGTGCATACGTTTGATTTCGCTCTTGCGCTTTAAGACAGAAGAAGGGAAATAATAAGTTTATAAAGACTTTCTGTTCAACCTAATAGATGATTGTAACAAATATTTTGACAATTTCAGACATAATCATTCTGGAAGGCACAAGTGAAATTGTTGTTCATCCCGGATTGATTACCATTGGTCGATCGCATCTGTACGACCATATGGGTAAAGTGAGACCAAACAACACTAAGTCGGACGAGAACTATAACGTCATGCCCCCTTTGATCGAGGGCGCATGATTTCATAGTTCTCATACGGTTTAGTGCCGACAAAACAAGTGATATGATACCGACAAAAGAAACTACGCCGGATTAGAACCAAAAATGGACCGTTCTGCAGAACTTTCAAAGAAGTGTTTTAACACTATGGGAACCTACGGTGAACATAATGGAGAAGGGTGTTTTTTGGTTCTCATTCGGTGGGTTGTCATCCGACCTAGTGCCCAATATTCGTTCATTCAAAACATCTCAGCTCGTCGGAAATCAGCTTACCCTTCTGCAAACGGATCAAACTTGGCTAAATGATATGTTCTCTCTCCTATCACTGCCTGAACAAGATTGTAAAGTATGATGATCCAGTCGCACGCTAGTGTCACTATTTAATTTCAGTCTATCACTCTATCGTGCTATCCGTATTTCGTGTTCGACATGTCAAGACACGAGAAATCACTTAAACATTTTGACTTTTGGGGTACCACCTCGACTGAGAGGTACCTAGCGTCGAAGAGACATCTTCCGACGCTAAAAGTGAGCTTTATTTTTAATCTCTTCGGTAATCTGTTTTTTTCAGGCTGCTCAGCTTCTGAAATTACTGATTCGTGCTTGCCCTCCTGCTGAGAATGCTTCAAAGGTTCGAAAATGTTTTCGATCAGAAACAATGTATTGAAAGTTCTAGGATTATATCGCCAAACATTCTGGCGGATTTGCAGATGTTGAAGACTTTATTAAAGCTGTTTCTGGCAGTTGCCACGCTGATAATTGGCTCATAAGAGAGTTTCTCGACAGCTATGTATCGCAGGTTATTGAGTTGCATAATAATCATTTTAAATAATAAAGATAATTAGCTCACTAACTCTTCAAAAACTATTTAAAAATATAATTTTAAAATTTTAATTTAAAAAAAATTGTAATTAACTCACAGTAAACCAATTATCACCGTCAAAAGAAGCAATAACTCTGTAACCATAGCGCAGACCCGATATCACTCAACCTACTTTGATATCAGACTACGAGATAATACGTTTGTATTCTCCAATTTTGAACGCATTTAAATCACCCGCTACACAATACCCGTATTCTACACGATCGATGGCAATTCTAATTTTACATTTTTTCGACATTGCAATCAGTATTCTAGATGTGGTAATCAACATAGCAGTATACAAAAATACAAGCTATTTTTGCAGACATTACAATAAATATTCCGGTGCCTGACACATCTCTCTTCCTAATAGATCCACAATACGACCATTTGTACTTGGTATTTTATGAGGACATAATTGTCCCTCATAGAAATATCACGAGGAGGAACGTTTTATGAGGACATAATTGTCCCTCATAGAAATATCATGAGGAGGAACGCCGCAGAATTGTGAGCTTACTTTTATAATAGTACAGTCGCGCCGGAAAGTCACCGTACACTTTTTGAATTTGTTGTATCTTTTTGCCCAGGAAATGCATCATTCTGGCACTCAGGTATGATGTACCAAATCCATCGGAGATTATGATCATGGTAATATGGTATGACGTCATCGCATAGTTATTGCGTAGTGATGACGCAATCAATCTGCACTTTTTCAAAACGGCATTATTCTTACATAGATTTTTTCCTGTTCGCCATACTTTCTATGATACCCATAATAAAATTTTGAAGGTGCTGCTCGGTCGCACATTTGCTGCAGCGAAGCTGCAAAAACAGGATCTGAAATTCGGAACTCGGCTTCTAGAGTAGCAAGAGACCCGTTCAAAGCATCAAAATGATCGTCATCATGAGTACACGTGATCCTGAGAATATGAATACGATATCTCATAATTTGCCCTCAGGGCATGAAAAAATCTCTTTTTTGCATGACCATTTTTTGGACATCCATAACTTTACGGAAAAGTTTAGTAAAAATCTGATTTTTATCTGGTAATGTTCAAAATGTTTTGACGAACTGAATTCCAACTTTTTAGAGCGTTTGGATATCTTTCCGGCCCGCGGCATGCGTTTTTCGGAGGTATACTAGGGTCGGAATACACCTTATTTACAACTATGGGCGAGAGAGTGCAGACGACGAGAGTGCGTAAACAGGGTGTTTTCCGACCCTCGTATACCTCCGAAAAACGCACGCCGCGGGTCAGAAAGATATCCAAACGCTCTAAAAAGTTAGAATTCAGTTCTTCAATACGTTTTGAACATTACCAGACAAAAATCAGATTTTTACTAAACTTTTCCGTAAAGTTATGGATGTCCAAAAAATGGTCATGCAAAAAAGTGATTTTGTCATGCCCTGAGGGCAAATTATGAGATATCGTATTTCAGATCCTGTTTTTGCAGCTTCGCTGCAGCAAATGTGCGACCAAGCAGCACCTTCAAAATTTTATTCTGGGTAGGTCTCGGTCATATCTCCAATCATAGAAAGTATGGCGAACAGGAAAAAATCTATGTAAGAATAATGCCGTTTTGAAAAGTGCTGATTGATTACGTCATCATTACACAATAACTATGCGATGACGTCAGTATTTATACTAATGATATAGAGATGAGATTAGAGAAGGAGTTCGTCCGAGTGGAGCTGCCCAAATTCCATGATGCAGATCGAAAGAAGAACTTGGACGATTACGTAAAGATTGACGTTTGGACAATCGAAAACTCAAAAATTTTAAGACTTGATTCCTAAATTGGATGCGTCGCATGGATATTAAACAGAGTAACGCAAATGAAGAATTTCGATATGAGTATTTGCGAATACAAATAACTTTTAAAATATATTTACATTTATCACTAGTGGTATCCATCACTCGATGAGTGCTACGCATGTAAGCTAGCGTCCTAAATTTCCGGTTTTGCCAACTCTCTCGGGATATTTTTCTTCAGTAATTGAGAACGATTTTTTTTAATTGAGAACACTTTTTATCGCTGCTAAACCAACTTTATTAAATACAAGAAAACAAAAGAAAATATGAACAAGATAAGAAATTCCGACAATGTGATCAAATGCAAATGAATAACCAACATCCGTATTTATACTAATGATTCAAACAGCATTCTAGAGCATTTCGAGGCTAAAATATTCCGGGATGCTCTCAACGACTTTCATTGATTATCTTAATCTGTATCCAATTGAATTCACAAGTGTAATTGCAAGTGAAGGAAGACCGGCACATAACTCAGTTCGATAGACACAGGCAGAAGCCATCTGAGAAACAAGAGAGGGAACCGATGTGTTTCGAGAAATATATTTGCAAGTTTGCAAAAAAATGGACAACTCAGAATGCAAAAACAAGTGGTATCACGGAAAACATGATTGTAACTGAAGGAACAAATCGCGTTCACTGGAACAGAATCGCATAACCAAATCCGCTTTGAATTCTAGTTGAAAGCAATTGCAAAATCGAGATTGTTGCTATAAATTGTGTCGACTACCGGAACAATGCAGTTTAAGAGGTCGTCCGCCAGAGCACGTAGCAGATGGGAAAATGCCACGGACGGCTAAAATTCGAAAAAATCTCAAACTTTTTTCTTGAAGTTGTCCTCATGGATGCTGATTAACAGGCTATATGGAAATGTCTATAGGTCGATTTTTAAAAAAGTTACAGTAACATATCGATTTTGGGGTCAAAAAATGTCATATCTCAAAAGTACACCAATTATAGTTTTTCTGGCGTATTTTCACCCGTAGAAAACGAATTTCGATGTTAGAGATCGAACAAATGCGATTCAAAAAAGATAGAAGCCAAAAACTGCTCAAAAAGTGACATTAGCAGCCATAACTTATTGCTATATGAGCCGTATTAACCGGTATGCAGGTTTTACAAACTTCAACATGCATCAAGTCTACCATATTTTTTGTAGAATTTTAAAAATGGCGCCCGTTAGGTTTTTATGCTCTCAAAGTTGGGTCCATACCAAAAAAAACTCGAAAAACTCGTTCTACCTTGACTTCTCAATCTCAAGAAAGATAATAAGGATAAAAATGAACCGGATGATGTGAACACTGTGGACAAAGATGGAATGGAAAAAGAAGATGCAGTCGAGGAGGGATTATTCTTATGTAATGAGTGTGGAGCTAGTTATGTTCTTTACGATAATCTTCTACGCCATATGGACACGGGACGGTGTCATATTCGTCCGGAGAAGATGTCCTTGTCCGATTTTGCCCTAAAGTTGTACAAAGCCGGTCTGGAGGATGTAATTCAAAAAAATGCTAAGCTGGACGAAGTCAACGAAGGTCTCATTAATATGGCAAAGGATGATGGCTTGGACAAGCTTGGAGAAGGATGGGCACTCCGATCCAAGCAAAAGATCATTCCGTATTGAAGGGAAGCTAAAAAATTTGTCGAAAAAAAGTTTAATGAGGGAAATAAAAGTGGAAGGAAGATGGATCCAGCTGAGGCGGAACGTTTGATGAAACTAAACAAAAAAATAAAGCCATGCGAAAGAATGAACGCGCAGCAAATAAGGTATATTTACAAAAAAATATTTTAAAGCGATACATTTGTTTTCAGATATTATTTTTCAAAGCTATGTAGATCGAAGAAGGTGGAATCTCAATCTTCACTTTCGAAAAAGAAAAAACTTGCCGATGATGACGAGATGGATACTGATGAGGAATTTATTGATGAGGACTAAACGATTGAGGAAGAGGAAAACGATGAAGTTGAGTTTATAGATAACTTCGGCAGACAAATCGATGACGTGATCGATGACATAATCTATGAGAACAGAGACGAATTATTCACTTCCCCTCGAATGACTTTTTCGATAAGGATTCACGAACTAAAGTTTGGCGGAACTTGTACTAATGATGTTTCAATTATCTTGTGTTTACCCCATATTTGTAATGTTATTTTGTCGGGAACTGTATTATAATACTATTCCAATAATGAATATAAATAAATAAACGTCTTATATATGCGAACATCTCATGACTGTAACTATTGTTCCCTCAATTTAGCACAAATTCGTCTTTTTTTCATTCAAAACTTTTGTGAAACATATTTTCCTGCAATATAACATTGAAATTAGTATTCTCCGGATCAAATTACCCCAGGAAAACTATAATTAATGAATTTTTGAAATATCAACTTTTTCGACCCAGAATCGGGCCGGTCAAAAAATTTTTTTTCGAAATTCGTACAAATATCAATTGAAAACTATTCTACCACAGTTATTAAGTGATGTTTAGTGGAAATGGATGTGCTGCATGGCTTTTGAACTCATGGGCAAGTCAAGGTAGAACGAGTTTTTCGAGATTTTTTTGGTATTGACCCAACTTTGAGAGCATAAAAACCTAACGGGCGCCATTTTTAAAATTCTACAAAAAATATGGTAGACTTGATGCATGTTGAAGTTTGTAAAACCTGCATACCGGTTAATACGGCTCATATAGCAATAAGTTATGGCTGCTAATGTCACTTTTTGAGCAGTTTTTGGCTTCTATCTTTTTTGAATCGCATTTGTTCGATATCACGTTTTCTGGCGGATGGTCTCTTAATTTCAATGCGTCGTTTCGAATAAAAATACGTTGATAAAATAATGAAATTGGAATTATTTATTGCGATGCATGTATTTTGCGAGATCAACCATCCCCTCTGTTCCTTTCACCCAGTTATGGATACGCCGATAATGATCACATATGTCTTTAGGTGAACAATTGAAGATATGTTGATATTGTGCAATGATCCATCACAATATCAGAATATATCATGGCGTTGTCCCGATTCTATTCGCTTAGAGCGTGGTATTTCCGGCCGAGACGGCGTTGATATTGTTCAGCAACGACGGGCGCTTCTGCGCATTGGAAGACACTTCGACTCGCGAGGCCTTTGTACTGCGTCGAGTGAGAATCATCAAGAGTATCTGAACAATCGATGTCACGACGCATTTTCATTTATTTGTATTGTTGTTGTTTTGAAACAAATACTGTTAAAACATATAGCGAAAAGCAATCTGAATTGCCAATCAATCATAAATAAATCTGGCCTTGCGATGTTGCGGATGGACAACAAGGAAAATGAGCGAAAGCTGCAGAGGAACAAGGGCGAAAACACACTACAAATGCCATATTCACTACCATATCCTTATGGGTCGTCTTTCGAAATCGTCTTCGGAATGCCTTTACCAATTTCCAAACTATGACTGTGCCACTGACCATTGGCACGAATCAAATCGAAGTCAGCAGGATGAGAAGCAGAGAGCTCATATTAACCGTCATCGAAACAAAGAACAACCCCAGTGGCACACTGTAGGATGTCACGACCACAACGAGCTGTCAAAGCGACTATTCAGATAGGAAAGCGGCTCAAATCAGTGGAATTTGTTGCACTCATCGCAGAACTCGTCGCCAGGGCACTAGGTCGGAAGATAACCAAACATAGTACCCCCCCCCTTCTCCAGCATGTTCACACCAGATTCCCTAAGTTTCAAAAGTTCTTCTGTGAGTGTTCTGCATAAGCGTCCATCTTTCGGTTATCATCCGATGGTGATTATTCGACCTAGCACCGTCGCCACGCAGAGTGTTTCGTACGAGCGATCGTTTTACGATACGACAATCAGAATTCCACCCTTCATATGCGGGGACGTAACATCAGGCGTGATGTTCGCTCATTTCGTTTATTTGATGCAATCTGCATATCATATTGCAAGTGCAATCAATGCATTGAGTATAGAATGGTTTTGCTCCGCATTTTTATGCTAGTATTATTGCAAGTTGTTGTATTAGGTTGGCCGGAAAGTCTTTGTCACTTTTTAAAACTTCATTTTGAGGAAACAGTAACACGAGTTCAAGTATACGAGTAATCATTATTGACAACATATGCCCAATGTTCCTTGAATCTATGGATCCCCCCCCCCCCTGTAGAACCCACCTGAGCGCGAAAAAGAAGAAAAAACGAAAAATTAAGAAAATTAGAAAAGTCGCCTTATTCGAAGCGATGAAACCAAATCCTGACTGTGTTGTAGTGAGCGGCATGCGTGTCATAAACATTCTTCAGTAGGGTCTCCGAATCCTTCATCGTTGTGTAGGATAGGACGAGGTGAAACTGTAGAATGACGGAAGCGGATTGTACTAGTGACATACATCGTTGCCCTATTAGAGCCTGATTGAGGGGGTAGGGGTGGGGAGTTGTTTACTATAAAGGCTCTAACCTGACTGTTATGCACAAGGAACGAGAGAACGCCAAAGTGCATTTGCGACGAGCAATGAAAAAACAAAACCAGTGACAAAGACTTTCCGGCCAACCTGATAACTGGTATGATCAAACCTGCATATTGAGCATCCGAATCACGTGACCCTGAGCCTTTCGAGTAACGTTGTTTTCGCCTGAAGTTGTGCTCATTTTTGCATCAGAAATGTAGTTTCGCATTTCACATGTACTCTCTTGTACTATCGGTCTGGAAAATAAGCGTGTAAAAAGTTACATTAGTGGAAAAGTGAAAAATTTCTTCTAATTCTAGTCTGATTAGTTTTAATTAGATTAATAATAAATTCAGAATTTGTAATGTTACTTCCTACGCACGAATTGATGAGAATAAAGTTTCCCACACGTTATATTGATCAAATCGCCGGAACTGTGAAATGGGCGAGTCTAGTGAATCTAGTACCGAGTTTTTTTACGTTACGATGTCCCTGGAATACTGTGCCATACCTGAAGCTTTCTCATTTGTGTCGATGTGTCGAACACAATAAGTATTTCAATGGGGAGGACAATTGAGAAGGTTCCCATGAGTAATCGCAATTCTGCAGAATTCGTTATTTTTCCAAAAATCTTTTTCATCGTTTGCTAAATTTCTATTGATGACGAAACATATTGCGTTCCTTCCCACCTTCACATGTTGCGGCTCATATTCGATATTTTTAATTCAAAAAAATATTATTTTAATTTAAAAAAAACATATCAAACCCCCGAGCATGCACCTGTTACAAGGGGTCCCGGATCTCCCGGAAGACCGAATAAGTAGAGTGCGCCACCTCTGCCGGCCAACCACAACAAATCGGGATGCTGCAAAAGTATACAACTCTATGCGTATGTTTAATGCGGCACTAAACCAAAAACAATTTTGTGTCTAATTGTATCAAATTATGGTTATTTATAAACTTTTATCATATCCGGAGCGATGAATGCATCTTCCGCGAGGAGAGTAAGTGTAGCCGCATGCACCAATAGCATAGCGCTCTCCCCGAAAATGATTATAAACTGCATTCTGAAAAGGCAGATATTGGGAAACTAAATGTGCATTTTATGAGTGTTTCATCAAGTAGTCTTTATAACTCTCCTTCTGCTTCTCTCTGATTTGCCACCCTTCCAAAAATCGCGCTTTATGCGCTTGCTACACGGTTGATGTGCGATAACAGATCAGGAAAGTGAAATCACAACATTTCCTACCGATTGCTGAACTTGAATCGAGAGTCTTTCGATACCAGCCTCTGATGCATACGCAATTGGAGAAAATGGTATGGTGGACTGCATGCGGCAGAGAAAAATATGAAGAAAAACTACAAAGAAATATAAAATTAACTTTCGTGGATTTGCCTACCACTGGTATCGTTTTGGGCAGTTCCAGACGACCGATGGGCCCATCCGAGTAAAACGCATTAAACGGAATGAGAGCGTGGACTCGAAGCAGGAAGCAAAAGCTAATTCGTGACAGACGTAGATGATCTATGAAGACCTTTTGTGATGTACAGTGGGAAAACCTTTAGGTTTCCGCACTCTCCGTTCATAGCAATATTGTGTGATATGAAGACCAGTTGTTGCCGACTTTGGTGCATGTCTAGTCACAACACGATTTTGCACACATATTGATGCGTGTTTTCGTGATAAGCGCATCATTATATCAACACCTGCATGACGATATAGCCGGCTTTGGTGTCACGGCTAAGGGAAGGACTGTGATTTAGGAGAATGAAGAACACTACGGGATGCACAGCAATGAGTGATATTAGAGGCGTAACGATGTAGAACCTGCAAAGAATATTGTTCATATTTCTAATAATTATTGGTCCTTTGACTAAGGTCTTGGATTGATTTTAAAGAAAAATTACGTCGAGACGGCGTCCATGCCGACATCGCGATCCCAGTGGAGGTTGTATTGTAAGGAGGCATTTGCATACGTGCCTTCGCTTCCCATTGTCACAATGAAATGCACGGATCAACCCTGAACCGATAATATTAGCAAATTCTCTAATTTCGTACGTGGAAATTGAATTGCAAGGAGACGCTGCCTTCGACGTCTACAGTTCCCATTTAACAACGAAGTGTAGCCCCTGAATCAGCATATACGTGAATTCAGTGAAAATATGATAATTGTACCAGTTTTTCACACATCATTGTTGCAGTGGTAACTGGTAAAATACGTTCAGAGCTAATGAATTGCTGCAGGCAGCAATATAAGGGATGGGAAGTGTAAATCGTGCTAAAGTCTCAAAGGGTGGAAAGTTCAAATTTGAATTCCTCAAGTTCCTATCTCGGCTCCCAGAAGAGCTAGCAACTTCAAATATCGTTTCTGGGATTTAAAGTGATTTTACTCTTCACTTTACATATTTCAAGTCCTAGATCTACTGGAAGCCGAGAAACGAAATTGCCGGAATTCAAATTTGAACTTTCCGCCCTGATATTTTTGCAGAGTTTTGGAATTGCACACGTGAAATTTTCGCAGCATGAGAAAGTACGAAACATGATTCGAGAAACAAAACCAGTAAGGAACTAGAATGAACAGTTGTTATTCGTGCATTAGATGAATATAGTGCATTCTATATAAGAACAGGTAATAACAACAGGCACAGCTTTTGAGTCTGTTTTGAACAACCAATTAACCTAATCGTGTCGTGTTTTCTCGAATGTAAGACAGGTGCAAATGTCGACTAATGTGGTTATTTATTAATTATACGAAAGGTGCATTGGTCACGTGCGTAATGCCATTAGTGGGAAAGTCCAGACCAAGTCAATATGGCTTTTTCACAACAAGGAGTTACATGGTAGAGCTATAAACAGGGTTGCTCGAGACCTCGGTACAACATGAACTGCTTTCCATGATAAAATTAAAGAAGTTATGTTTGTATAATCTTTTATTTCGGGACATTTATGTATTATTCAAATATCCTTTTTAACAATCTGAGAACCAGATGAGTTTTTTTTCAATGAAAATGCTTTCATAATACAATTGTTGCAACAGATCCCTGAAAAACAACATACAATGTATCTATTGACGGTGGGCCAATAATATTCGGGCGTAGAGTGGCATGCCAGACAAAAAACCTTTCCAACTGTAAATCCCGGTTGAAGATGCTCCGACTCGTGAAGTTTTCGCGTCAAGGCTGCGACGCGTGAGAATCATCCACAGTTTCTGAATAATATTTGCTGATGATTTGATTTAGATATGAAACGGAAAAAGAACACGGTGAATGTTCGTCTCTGTGGTCAGATTGCGTATGATACGGTTAGGAAAAATATAACGAACGATACACAATTGAACAACACCTCAAAAGTTCGCAATATTTTTCACGCAGACTTCTTTCACGTTACATGGTAGATGGTAGACCCCGGGGGGATAGACGGCAGACCAAGCGCTCTATCCCCCGGGGTCGGTAAATTGGTAGTGACATCGGTCGCGAAAGGTAACGATCCCTAAAAGCACTTTGGACAGCAGGGTTATGTAGTCCTAGCAGTAGTCGGCCTCACCGCACTACACCACCTAGCGTAGTCTTTCACGACTGTATCATCGCTTGACGTGGCTGCACCTTTACCTTTACCTTTTTTTCACGTTACTACCATAGGCGGTATAGACAGGCGACATTCCGATGCAGAGGGTGGACGAAGAGGACGAAGAGGGATAGTTGCATTGGCTGGAGCGCGAAAAAACACTGAATATAATATTGTCTTGCATTGTAACATCTGCCACACTTTTTTTCGCCTTAATCCAACGAGAGTACGTAACAAGTTGAATCGTTACTACGAACTTGCCACAATCTATCCGCAGCTAGGTAATATTTTAGCATTTTAACGTGTCACTTGCAGGAGGGTGACTTCACAATGGTCCTGCAGCCACCCTCCTGCAGGACCATTGTGTCTGACGTCAGGAAAAATATGATATGATAACGTGTCAAACTAAAGTCCCATATCCCCACTTTCCCCACAACTAAACAGGAGCAGTGTATAATGAGAAAAAAAGTGAACTTAAATTCGAATTATATAATGAACACCGTCAATCGGTACGAATCGAAGCACAGTGAGCAGAGAGGGAATCAGAGAACTGAGTTCAATCATCATCGAGCTAAACGCCAATCCGAGCGGTGCACTGTAGCATGTTAGGAGACCGGTTAGCTAACAAACGAACGATTTGCCAGGTAATCGGCTCGAATGTTCAACTTTCAATTTTGAGATTCCGTAAAATGAATGACGGAGCGCTGATAAATCGGTTATTTGCACTCATCACACGTAATATTTCGCAGTAGAGGTTCGCTTACAATACAAAGAGCAATGAGACATTCAGAATTAGAGAGCGGAAAGGAAGAGGGAAGACCTCTCTGTGCGACGAGGAATGATATTTTCTCTTCCGGAAGAATGAGAGGGTGGGGAAAGTCTTCCGGAAGACCAGTCTTGTAAAACTTGCTATGGTGAAAATCAAGTCAAAATTTCATGCAAATGCATCTTGCCGTATCCTAATACCATAGTTAAACTAGTTCTTCATAAAATGACTTAAAATCCGTTCGAAAAACGCTCTAAAACAGCATTTTTCCTGGCCTTGCTCTTCCGGAAGACTTTGCACTTTCCCTCGCTCTTCCTCATTCCTCGCTCTCTCCCTCGAAAGAGCGGCAGAGTCTTCCTCTTCCTCTTCCTCTCCGCACTCTATTCAGAATGTATTGTTGCCTATCGATCTAGAGCAATCAGTCTATCCGAGTACGTTGTTATTCAGTGTTGCTCTTAATTTCACTTATTTCTGTAATTGTGCACCACTCTCAAAAATGAAGGAACCCAAAATCAAGAAGAAAATAAGGTTCATCAACTGATTCTGGGCAAAAAAAAGAAAAGCATAACGCACAACGAAATTTACATTCTCATGGCGTTGTCCCGATTCTATTCGTTTGGAGAGTGGCATGTCCGGCTGAAACGGTGTTGTCTCCAGCCCTGTTATTGATCGGCAACCCAGAGCGCTTCTGCGCATTCGAAGACACTTCTACGCGCGAAGCCTTCGCACTGCGTCGAGTGAGAATCATCCATAGTTTCTGAACCATATGTGTTTTTTATGCATGATTGCACTGTTCCAGAAACCTTACGGTGTAGTGGATGCACAAAGAGGAAGGTAAGCGATAGGTGCATCGGCTCAAGAGCGAAGCAGCACTGGGAATTGTATTGTTTTTAAAATATAATTTCAGGAATTTCCTGATGAGATAACCATAAAATTTTAATTTAAAAAATCGAATTTACAAAAAAAATATATTCAGGAAAACAACGGACCATGGGCACAAATCGAAGTACGGTGAGAAACGTAGGAGGCAGAGAGCTCAGATCAATCATCATTGATCCAAAGGTCAACGCGAGCGGAGCATTGTAGCATATGATGACTCAGCTATGTCTGAATAAGCGGGGCCGATGAAAACTTCGTCGGCCCCGCGGGACCGTATTTTTGGTTGCGGGGCCGTAAAAATAGTGGCGGGGCCGAAAAAATGGCTAACGGGGCCGTAAAATTGGCTAACGGGGCCGTAAATACAGTACGTGCTAATCGCCTTGACCATGTGCGTGCGCCGCGCTGCGCGGCGGCGTGCGGCTTACGCGGATTGATTTTGCTGGATGAATATTATTTTTCACGATTCGAACCTATTACTTTCGAATTCTCCGTAAAATTCCCATCGAAAGGAGTATTCATTCATATTTTTAAAGATATATTTATATTTATAAATCAATATTTTGAATGCGGAATTTCTGCACCCTACCGTAATCTCACTTTACGATAGCGACAGTATCGCAAACTGGGATTACGGTAGGTTGCAGCATTACAGAATTCAAAATATTGATTTCTTTTTCTAAAAATATGAACGAATAGTCCTTCCGATGTGAAATTTTACGGAGAATTCGAAAATAATAGGTTCGAATCGTGAAAAGCAATATTCTTTACGCAAAATCAATCCGCGCAAGCCGCGCTCCGCCGCGCAGCGCCGCGCACGCACATGACCAAGGCGATTAGCACGTACTGTAGTTCATGCAAAAATGAGTCATATTGTCTGGTTAGCATGATACGCATAAAAATGGTCAGTAAAGTACGGGAAAGGTGCCCTTCGAGGCCACATGGGACATCACACCAACATAAACAATTCGTCATTATGACGTAATATTTCGCCATTCATATGCAATACTTGTTTTTTCGCTGTTTTTTAACGCTTAAAACATTTATCAGTGTTCCTGAGTGTCTATGACACGATTATTTTTTTGCCGCTTACCTCATTATCACGTGGAGTTGAAAAGGGAATGATTCATTCTCGAATTACGCCTATGGCTAGTGATAGCCGGTGGATAGCACGGTCCACATGTTTTGCCAGATCTATCTTTCTCAATTTCAAATAGCCCAGCGTGAAGAACACAAATCATGATCAATCATTTATTTAAGTACGAGGAAGTCGAGCACAGCGAAGCCGAAAGGTTGACAGTAGTCACCATGCAGCGGTCAAACCCACTCCCCCCCTCGCCCAACACTCTTTTTAACCGTAAAATACAACGAAATAACAAGTATTACTTAAGATGACTAAATATTAGGTCATAATGACGAAGTTATTTTATGGTCTGATACCCGATGTGTACTCGAAAAACACCTTTCCCGAACTTCCCTGACTAGTATTATGCGTACTATGCTGACCAGTGCATCATAACTATTAAATAATATCATCTGTGTACACTAAGACTCATTTTAGAAAGAAAACATACGACCCCGTTTGCCCAATTTTAAGGCCCCGCGGGGCCGAATTACGGCCCCGCCACTAAAATTTACGGCCCCGTTCAATCAGATAGATTTTTTTTACGGCCCCGTTTATTCAGGCAGATTGTTTCAACGGCCCCGTTTATTCAGACATATTTTTTACGGCCCCGCTTATTCAGACAGAGCGGATGACTCCAGTGAGCTGGAAAAATAGTGAAAACCAATGTTGCATTTAGTATTATGCTAAAATAATGTAAAATCGGTTATCAAATATAAGGTAGAAACTGAAGATGAGAATTAGACGAGGAAATGCGTCGTGTTGCAGGGATCATTTTTCGTACGCAGGGTATGGGGTTAGAAGTCCGCGTTTTTATGTTACGCATCATTTTATAGGTAATTTATCGCATCTGGACCGCACGAACTGCACACAGAGTGACGAATGATCATATGTTTCACTCTCAAATATACTCTCAGATTAAATTATTGCAAGTTGAGGTCGCGGAGGGTATATTTGAAAGTGAAACACATTCTAATTCGTCACTCTTTCTGCAGTTCGGGCGGTCCAAAAGCGATAAATGGCCTATAAAATGGTGCGTAACATAAAAACGCGGACTTCAAACCCTATACCCTGCATACGAAAAATGATCCCTGGAACAAGACGCAACTCCTCGTTTAATTCTCATCTTCAGTTTCTGCCTTATATTCGAGAACCGATTTTACGTTATTTTAGCATAAAATAAAATATGCTAATTTAGTGTCATTTGAGTCGTAGGTGTCTCATTTTATCACTTTACAAATTTGAAGTTGATTCCTCAATCGGATCATCAGTTACGGTCGAAAAGGTAGATGCAGCCCACATGCAGCCTGGCTTAACCGGTCGAGTTGGTGCAAAATGAAGTTGACCACGTTAATCAGCACCCTCAAGAACCCCTTTCCACAAGTTTTCAAAAAATCGATGTGCCAAGTCCTTCAAGTCGTTGTTCGATTCTTACGCAACCACCGTCATATGTTGCGGTTTTGTCCGCCCACCCGCATTGTAACAATTGTACACGACAACAGATCGTAAGGGATATAACTTTATCCACAAAATTGTCGGGAAATACTAAGAGGGTAATGAGAAAATACGCACAAACATAAATGAATATCATACCGGACAGAATAATTATTATGCAGTTTTAAAAGTATTGGCCTGCCGTCGTGCCGATTGAACTCGGTCTTATAGAGCGATTGTCGGGCTTGTTGCGTCGCATGAGAACCATCCTTTTTTTTCTTAACAATTGAGAGTTTCTTAACAATTGTTTCGCGAGTTACGCTAGTCATAACAACATATATTACAAAAGTAGTTAATTTTTTCATAATAATCGTTTTTATGCTATCATTTCGGGAAAGACAATTATTTTGGAAGAAATGCAGTTTAAAATCAATAGGAAATGTAGGATAATGATTGAAACACAATTGAATCTGACCTTCCGATGCAGAGGGTGAACAACGAGGAAAATGAGCGATTGCTGCACAGGAACCAGCCCGAGGAGGCACTGCAAATTAGGGATCGCATTTCCGTCTCTTCATTTCCCACACTCTCTAAGCGCTCGACCGGTCTAATAATTGTGAAAAGAGATGATTGCACGAATTACGCACTATTGTATAATGCTAATGGAACATTTTCTGCCAGCCGCTCCCCCAGGTTTCCGAACTGCACATTTATAACTGACAATAGTCACTAATTGCATCTTACCCGACAATTATCCCACTTCGATTTAGAAATTGTGAATTTACAACTGACCATTGGCACGAATCGCATCGTAGTTAGCAGGGGGAGAGGCAAAAAGCTCAAATCGAACAGCATCGAGGTGAAGAGCAAAGCAAGCGGCGCACAGTAGGATGTGAGGACAACTTTGAGCTGGAAAAGAGATCATTCATAGATATAGATATATAAATTCGATTCAAAACTTTCAGTTTCACTTTGTAGGTCGCGCTCTCACTGGTTATCACGCGTGGAATTGTAATTTAGAATTGCCATATATTTTTGTGCAATTAATTATGTAATTGTTTTATCATGAGCCAGTGGATGAAAAACAAAAAAAAAGATGCTCGCAATTTGATTCGTACAATGGTAAGATAATATCCCAGAGAGAACATTTAGAAAAATATAGGTCATTGTCCCAGATAAGGCTTTTAGGAAATTTCCGGTTTTGCACCTGGCTATACTGTATCTCAGCTCGGAAAATTATTTCCAGAAACTTGACTGCTCCGCTCGCCACGCCCCGTTAGCAACTTTTTCGGCCTCACGAGCCTTTCACAACGCTCACGCAGCGGGGAGTGAGAGCAGATTGGAAAGCATTTTTGCTTAAACACCACACGGAATGTCACTCAACCACGTTTAGTACCCGTTTTATGCCTGAAAATGAAATTGTAAGCGACTGGTGAGAGCCTGCTTAAAACGTTGTAAAAGGCTCATGAGGCCTCGGGCGATCCAAAAAAAGTTGCTAACGGGGCGTCGCTCGCTTCGCTCGCTACACCCCGTAATCAACTTTTTTTTCGGATCGAGCTTGGCCTCATGAGCCTTTCACAACGCACACGCTGTACGGTAAGGGGTGGTGGAAGTTGCTAGGACATCGATTGAATGAGTTGTGCTGCGTTGCGCTTTTGTTGTTGCGCTTCTGTCATACCCCCCCCCCGCTGCGGGGAATGAGTGCAGGTTAAGCTGCATAGTACCGTACACCTTACAACGGATGGTTCCCTAGTAAAGTATAGCCAAAAATGATTATTGCGTCATGTTGCATAACAGCGATGTAACCAAATTTTGAAAGAGCTTGCTCTGGGTAGTTAAATGGATCAGATGTATGTGCGATCACTTTGAAGCGAATTATGGCCAAAAAAACGATCATTTTATCATATTGCATAATGATGACGTTATACCAAATTTTTTAAGTACTCGCGAGGGAGTTATAATGGTCAAGGTCCGAAGTCTGTAAGACTTCAGGGAGCCGAGATATGCAAAAATACCACTCAGAGATATCAAATAAAAGGATCAATAATTTAAAATCGCTCGCCGAGTGGATTCGATTGGTACCCTAGTTGTAGGCCTACCATGAGTTTGAAGCGAGTTATGAGGAAAAAACGGGAGGACGAGAGCGTGACCGTAATATAACTAAATAAATAAACATACGAACTGACAGACAGACATCTTGTATTTTTTCTACATAATAACCATAATGCAAATCTAATATTTGATGTCTTTACCTCTACTTTGATCCGAGATACACTCGTTTGACCTGTCTACAGGACTAAGGGATAATCAAGATTAGTTTGAAAATCAGGTATATTCGGGGAAGCGGTTTATGTACATGGTCAGAGAACACATAGGAAGTGATGGGAATAGGAGAGGAGCGGGCGTACCCATGGCGTCTGCCACTCTCGCCTCCTCTCCCGCGCGCCCGATTGACATACAGTGTTCTCGTCATCGCTAAGGGATTTCTGATTCTCCGTGGTTTTGAGTGCTTTCAAGATATAAAACAAACCTGCACATTCAACATTCGAATCACGTGTCCCTGCGCCTTGCGAGTCGCGTTGCTTGTGCGTTGCGTCACCTGATAATGCACACGTGCATTTTCATATTTCACAAGAATTCTCCTTTCGGGGATCGAAAACACATTGCTAAATTTGTTAGTCAATCTATTTGTATTGTAAAATGGAATGTTACTTGCGATCCTATTCGGAATAGTTGTTGAACAATAATCTCGCTATGACTTGGTATGAATAATGTTTCGTACATACACTTTAAAATGTCCGGAATAACGAAGCTCATGAACCCCTATTCACGGTTGGGCGCTTCCCCCCCCTCAAATCGAGGCGAGAAGCGCCCAGGTATGAATTGAAATTCCGGAATCAATAAAAGCAAGAACTCTGATCCAATCATGCCTGAAGTTTTCTCATTTGCGTCGATGTGTGGAACATAATGAATGTTGTGAACGCGACGAGAATTGCGTAGGTTCCATAGAGCACTGGCACTTCTGCAGAATTCATCAGCATTCCAAATATCGTATACTTTTGTTTAATGTTAGAGCTACATCAACGCGATATTTTTGAATGTAATACGCGGAGCTAAAAAGATTCATGTGAGTGATCAGATTTCGGTGCTCGAACCATCTCAAACATACAAAAAAAGGAAACTCCAGCGTGTACCTGTTGCCAAGTGACCCGGATCTCCCAGAAGGCTGAAGAAGAATATAGTACCGCCTCTTCCAGCCAACCACGACAAATCTGGATGCTGCAAGTGTTGAAAATGTAAACTCTAAGCAGATGCTAAGTGAGGCACTAAGCCACAAAGCGATTACATTTGTATGAAGTTTGTATTGAAAATTCGCATTGTGTGCATATGAGACCGTCGGCGATAGATTCAACAACTCGTAACGAGGCTTCGGAACAGCTCAAAACCTCAAACTCACGAAAACATGATTTTTGCTGTAGTTTTCGATGCTGAACACATTGGGCAACATCATTTTGCATAATTCGATCATTGTAATTCGGTGTGGTGCCATCCCACTTCCGGCCAAAACTGATGTTCTATGTTTATCTCGGCCCGATTACTCGCTGGAAGCACGAAATCTTTCAAGTCGCAGAAATTCAAGTCGAATCGAGCCGTATATTTCAATACGCACGAATATTGTTCATTTTAAAGATATTTCGACTTTTTGACTCGACTACTTGTCGGAGGGGAGACCCTAACCATACGATCTGCCTTTTCGTGATTATTCGATTGGTATATATATATATATATATGTGTGGTGATCGGAGGTCGAGATAGTCTTCGTTTGCATGATTTAGTGATATTTCACTGCATTTCACAATGTAAATCGAGGAAAATCATTGTTGGCCGGAAGTAGGATAGCACCACACCTAATTACAATGATCGAATTATGCAAAATGATTAATGTGTTCAGCATCGAAAACTGCGCCAGAAATCAAGTTTTCGTCAGCTTGAAGGTTCGAGCTGTTCCAAGGTCTTTTCGAATCTATCGCTAACGGTCTCGTATAAGTTTGTTTTATTGCAAAAACATATTGCAAGCTTAAATTCATTAGTCAAATTGTATGTATTGTTTACTTTAATCATTTCAGGAGCAATGTATGCATCTTGCGCGGACACAATGAGCACAGTCGCATGAGCCAGCAGAATTGCACTCACCCCGAGGATGCCGGCAAACTGCACTCTGGAAAGTATTGGACAACGAAATGTATAACACAATACTTGATGCGCTTGTTGATGCGCTAGGTGGATTACGATAAGAAATGAGCCGAAGGGAAATGTTTCCTACCGATTGCTGAGCTTGAATCTGGAATATATCGATATGAGCTTGTGATGCATTCGAAGCTGCAGGAAGAGGTAGGGCGGAGTGCTTGACATCGTCCAGAATATGAACAAAAACTGGCAAAAATCAATCAAATTCTGGCTTTTCGCAGATTATCCGACCAATTGAATGACTCTGGGCAGCCCGAGACGTCTGATTGGCCCGTCAAAGTAAATCGAATTGTACGGAATGAGTAGGTGCACCCGAAGTAGGAAGCCCGAGTAGAAGTCTTGGCAGATTAAGGCGATCTGCGAAATTGTAATGGTTTTTATTAAAATATAATCATTTTAGGGGCAAGAGGCGCATTTTGCACGAAGATGCAGTTGCAAGCGCTAACAGAATCGGCACTATGAACCAAAAATAATACCCATATCTAGTAGTTACGCAGAAGACTTTTGGCAGTGTCGTACCTTGAACATACTGCGGAAAGGCACTTTGTCCGTTTTCATTCTGTTAGTTCTCATCCGACCTATTGCCGCAGAATCGCGATCAGCCGTTTTTTTAGATTTACAGTCGTAAAGTGTTTCGCTTTCCGTGCTCTCTCTAACATGTATTTAGTGTTTCAAACAAAGAGAAATCGCTATACAAAAAATAGCTATATATAATAGTATGAATGCTGGTTGTCGTGAATAGAGCATCATTATCAGATACCTGAATTGCGACATATCCGGCTTTGACATCACGGCTAAGCGAGGGGCTGTGCTTTAGAAGAATGAAAAACACTGTCGGATGCACCGCGACCAGTGATATAAGAGGCATAACGGAATAGAATCTTGGCAATATGAAGCAGTTTTTTTGCGTTCGGTTAGGCTCATTATGTACTGGAGTACTGGTTATTAGTTATGTACTGGCTCATTATGTACTCTCTTGTCCACATGCTTAGTTTACAGAGCACTTAAAACAAATGATTACTTTGAAACCGCATTCATGCCGACGTCGCGATCCCACTCCAGGTTGTATTGCAAGGAAACATTCGCTTCATCGTTGGAAATTCCCATTTTGACAGTGAAGTACAGGACAGAGGATCTGAATCTGAAAATAAACTCACAATTGCCAATTTTATCAGCGAAACTGTTGCCGTTGGCAATTGTAACCGTACGGTAATAGTATTTTAAGCAAAGATACAGATAAGCTGTGTTATCCGCACATTCACGTTTTGAATCGAAGTAGATGGAGGAAGCTATAATATTGGTGTAGACAAAAGTCACTGCTCTTGAGCCTGTCGTAAATTCAAAATGCCCCAGTTTCCAGTGAAATCAAAAATTGAAAGATGTCAATCAGGGAAAAAATGGTCAACTGCGGGGTGCACTGTGTTTTTTCGCCACATTGGACACGTGACGGAATGTTTTGTGGAAAGCATTCGTTAATTTGATACGATCAACAGGGAATTGACAGCCTGGAAACGTTGTTTCCAGAAAGTGCCCCTGAAGTACCCCGGCTAGTCTCTGAAGCACAAACCTTAGCGCGCCAATTCAAACGCGGGTACTGTATCATATTGTAAATATAATCGGTATACAGTATAATACAGCATCACCGTATGAATTGGCGCGCTATGACTTGCGGTTCAGGGACTAGCCGCGAATTCAAAACACATATTATGTTTAGAGGTACTTTAAGAGCCATCAATGTATTGGCCCACATTTAGTTTGATGTCATTTCAAAGACATTTGAAAATTCCGCCCCAAATTGCAGTATAAAACTTAAGGACTTGACAACTTTCACGCTAAATAGCGAAGATTTTTATCTTAACAGTTCAAGAGTTTTAACTTCTGAAAAAGTTTGTCGTGAAAATATTCCCACAAATTGTAACTTGTTTTCTTCCCAGCCGCATTCCACAAGAAGTGGGATGCTATAGCAATCCGATTCATTTTATGAAGGGCATACACCAGTGGCATTAAAAATATAATTGATTGTATTCACTTGCTCAATTGTAGGTCCGCAACGAGTTATGAGTGATGTTGGTATGAACGTCCTCCTATTCAAGGTATTATAATATATGAGACGTGATCGCCTAACAAATAACTTGAGTGATTCATGTAAGCAAAGCCATGATATTATGCACTACCATAAGGGTTTGAAAATGTGCGTTGTGTATCTAGCTGAATCCTTAGTGTGAATCAGAATAGTTTGTAACTATTATTTACCCAAATGCGTCTATCTGCCGCTATGGATGAAATTTTTCAGTGCACTTTTATCCTATTCAACCGCCGTATTTATTCACTTTAATGATAATAACATTCATACATAGACATTATTGAAATTCCTAGAAAATTATATCATGTTATCGTCGTGTTGAGTACAACTCCAAAAATTTACAATTTATGCCGCTAAAACTATGAATTCGCATGTTTTTCGTCCTTCAAATATCATGTAGCCATTTCGCTAAAGTTCCTTAAAGTGGAATGCTTGCTCTCTATGTCCAACGAGATCAAACTTGGATTGTTTATCAGGTATACTTTTACAACGTGCCTTTCGCGCAAATAAGTAGCGGGTGAAGCACAACTAAAATGCGCTTGACGTAGTAAAAGGTATAGGTACATCCCGTCTTCGGGACTGGGTTAGCGGGAGAACAGTGTCAAGTTGGGCGGATTCACTATGGAGTGCCCATCTTTCGCCAAACCTATTTACGTGCGTGATTTAGTCACGACTACCAATGACTACCTATCGAGCGCGTTTTTCCAGTCGAATTTCCTTGAGAATGTTAACGTCACAGAGTGAAGAAGCTGCGAGGCAGAGAAGTACGAGAAGTGCACTGGACATCTTGAACGGAGAGAGAGATCATATTTATAAAAAAATGAAAAAAAAACTTACTTGGTTGAGAATTTATAGATAGTGAGGTAGAACCACCAAGCTCATCTTAAATACCGAAAAAAAACTGTCACTGTTTTGGCGACCAATGCGGAATACACGACCTGCGATGTGCATCAGCTTCGGACTTTTTCGTTATTGTTTTTGCCACCTTCACTGTACTTCCTGGTTCAGTTTTTCCATGAAATATTGATCTATGATGTCCAATGTCTCAAATCGATGTGAATTTTTCAGTATATTTATCTGTTTGTGTTGTTTCCATCAATCAAATAACATCAACAATTGAGACGCTATTGATGTAAAAAAATTAAACATTACATGTGTTCAACAGCGTAAAACCATAATTCTTATTACGTTTTTCCAACTTTCGGTGACAGTACTTTTCCGGATCGATTTTAGGTCCTCCGTAACATGTAAACAAATGTAGCGATAACATGGCAAATTTTTTTGCTTTGTCACTTCCAAAATGAAATTATATATGCAAATGTAATTATTCACGATTGTCAACTCTCGGATCTTCAACCTCTCGGCCACAGAGGGATAACAAATCGTCGTTGAGCTCTGCGATTACGTCCTACTTGAATTTTACAGTAATATCCTACGTCGTTTGATGTATATCAATGGCAGAACAGTATCTCAATTAGTTTTGAATTCGCCTTGTTCATCCAATCCGGCTTGCCTACTCATTTTCGGCATCCCTAATTGTTAGCGCCCATTGGCGAACAAATCGTTCATTCCCATCATTGTTTTTATTCTGTTGATACACTAATTATAGTAAAATAATTACAGACAGTTTACTGCAGTCGATAAGTCTTCACCAATATCTCAGCAACATTGTTCGTTTTTGGGACCTTTTTATCAAGGGAAACGACATAATTTAGTTGTTAATTACAACATGCTGTCATTATTGTTAGTATAACCCCTTTCCATGATTGTATTGACTTAGTGTACGAGGAATCCTAGAGGGCATGATAGCCAGAAGGCAACATTCCTTTCGTCTTCGCTTAGTCACTTTACGATGCCTTCCAGTGACTAGTGATCGGAAGTGACCGGGCATGGCTGGAAGCGCCCTCCCTACTTGAATAGCAAGTATCGAGATAGTTCATTCATTCAATCCTCATCGTCCCTCCATTCAGCATTCGCTCGCCTATTTGCCTTCTGTTTTCACAAAATTATTATTAAATTTACTATATTCAGACATGAATCTCCTCTCCACAATTAAATCCGAACTGGACTCATTGGCTGTTGCTCGTGATGGCTATGAGGTAGTACTATTTCATTGTTTGTATAGCTTCAAATATAAATTAATACTCTAGCAGGATCGTCTGTCGATTCTCCCCGATGACCTCAAACTCCGCATATACTCCTTCCTCGACCGGTTAGTTAATAACATTAGCGATGACATCCAAAATCAGTAATCATTTGAAAATATTATATTATGCATTTTAGCAAAGAGGCGCGAAATCTGGTACTTACCAGCAGCTCTCTCTACTCCATCACCCTCCACAGAGATTTTAATGTGCGAAAGAGGGAATCGCTTGAAATCACCATTTCGCAGGTTAGTTTTTTTCTTCAAATTATACATTCTTCCTATTAAGCATCTACTATATAGTTCATAATGCGAACCTTTTCAGAATAAATTTGGTCACAATATCGAAGTGAGGGTCTCTCGATTCGGAACATATTACATGATACTCGATGAAACATCAATGGATTCGAACTTTGTCCAGGAGAAAAGTGATCCCACAACAATCAAGGTTAGTGTACATTTTCTGATCGCCTAGCATTTATCATGTATGCATTTATCTTCCAGCTTCACCGACTCGAAAATGCGAAATTCTTCAAAAGTTACGAAGTCGAATTGGACAAACATTGAAGAAACTCAAGTTTCAATCGGCTAGTTATCTGATTTCAACTTTTATTTGTCAACATTAATATTTTAATTGAATTTTTTCAGATCGTCTTCGATTCTGATTTCATCACAAAGTGCATGGAAGTTTTCAAGGGAACAGCCATCACTGAAGTCGCCTTCATACAATGCCTATTTAAACACGAGAACAGTGCTGATTACTCGGCCAAGTGAGACTCTAGATTATTTTACGAGCCTTCATTTGTGATAGGATTAAGAACTTCCCCATCGAGTTTTGCACAGTATAGCATTCAAATGCTTCAGATTCACTAATTGGCTGTGCTCTATGAAACCAAAGACAATCTACTTCAACCAAACGTGCATTGAGAAGAAGAAGATATTGGACGACCAATTTTTCGAACGCATCGCTTCATGCTCAATCATCCCGGTACGCTTGAAATTGCTCACGGTGATCGGAAATAGCATCAACAATGAATAATTGCTTTCAGAAAAATCATTAAACATATGCATATAATTTTTTCAGGAAGTTATCATCTCAAACAGAGGCAACCGCCGGATGTTCCTTCCTTCTTTAGAAAACGGACAATCGGGCCTTAGCGTTCTGCCATCGCTCTGCAGCGTATGTTAACTCGAAATATTGATTTATTTCTTTACATATGATTCACCTTAGAAACAAATATTTGTATAGGCAATCGCGAAAACTCGACGAGCTCTCAAATTCGAGATGGACATTCTTCCTCTTCGAGTGGATGATGATGAGCTTGCTGACTGTTTTGGACACGAATTTCAAGTGAGTTGTAATTTCTTTTTTATTGGCATATTTCCGACATTATAATTACTATTATTATTACTATTACTATTACTATTATTATTATTTATATTTCTATAATAATAATAAGTACCTATTCAGATGGAGAATACGGTACGCGCCGGAGCGTGGAATACATTCACGGATAAGGGTTCGGGAGCGTCGGCTAGGTTCAACATCAGCAGCAAGTTGTTCTTGTGCCGTACAATTCCGCGGGAATAAAAGTAGTGCTATTGAACTATTTTTCCCTATTTACACGCTAACTTGGTAATTGTTATTTCTCGTGAATGTGATAAATTGGTTTGACAAATATCTAATGAAATTTGGATCTGAAGTGTTGTGCTCATAAAGACAAAAGGCAATGAGATTGAGCCCGAGTCAATACTGAATGGCGGCCGTCATCAAGAGAATTAATTAGGACATGAAATTGTCAATGTTGATTAGTTGTTTTTCAATGACCGGTAGAATGCAATGTGATTCATTGTGCAACTACACGCGGGGTTTCGGAAAAGAACAGCAACTATTAGGTTGATTCATAAGTTTCGCTCCAAGACATTTCTATAGATTACTCGCTTGTGGTTCACTTGTGTTCATGACTACTTTGGCATTATTTGAGTGACAATAGGTGCACATAAATTATTTGTTTTATGTGAATCAACTCCACTTCGTTCCGCAGTAAAAAATATTTTTCGAAAAAGTGACGAATTGACTGGTTTTTGAGTAGTGTGTTCAAGCCGCCGCTTAAACAAAACGAATGTGATACAATCGCTGTATTTTTGTGAAGTCAGTAAGTGAGGGTCAATGTTTCCGATAAACACTTGAAAACGGAATTTCAGACTCTCTCGAGGAGCGCGCATAGTGAAAATTAGCGAAACTGGTAATCAAATTTCACTTTTGCGATTATTCCAAATGTGGGTTTTGAATTGAATGCTGAATCTCCACAGTTATATAATGGTAGCATCCACATGATATGGTCTTCCACTTCTGGTAAATTTAAGACCATTAGCTCGTTCATCAAAAATTCGCAGCTCCAAGAAACAAATTTCGCAATATTCAAGAATTCAAAACTATGAAATTCCTACCTATCTGGTCAGGCAGTTTCAAGGCTGATCCGATGCACGTCTACTATGAGAATGTCCATGTAAAATACTTCACGAAAATAGCGTTGTTATGGCGCTATCATGATTACGCAATGAGTACCATTCCATTCTGGGTTCTCAAGCGTGTGGCGAGCGGTTGAGTGCGATTTCGTCTCTCCGTCTCCGGTTCCGCCCGCCCGGATTCCCTCTCCCAGACGCGTTGGCACGCGGGAGTTGTACGCCGCCACGATGGGTCGCCACTTCTACATCGGCACCATCAACGCCAGGACGCTCGGCCCAAGGGAGAAGCAGTCGGAGATGGAACTCGCCCTCGACAAGATCAAGTGGGACGTGGTTGCAGTGCAGGAAGCCAGGATTGTGGGTTGTGCCTCGTTCAATCTTACATCCTCAGGCACTGTAGTCTACCACTCGGGCGGGCCCACTGCTTCCCATGGCGTGGCATTTTTGCTTCGACCGCAACTCGCGCGCGGAGCTGTGTTCAATGGCCTCTCCCCTCGTTTGGCCACTCTGCTCCTTCCCGACCTACGGCTCTTCCTGGTCTGCGCTTACGCCCCTACGTCTTCCTACGATGACGACGCGTATGAAGACTTCCTAGACCAGGTTGAGACCGCCCTGCGGAGTGCCCCAAAAGGCCATATGCCAGTTCTGGTTGGTGACTTCAACTGTCGAGTGGCGAGGGAACCTGGCAATGAAAGATTTGTCGGTAACTTTGCCTCTCCCACACCGAGCTCACGCGGACGCTGCTTCACTGAGCTCTGCGTGAGGAACAGACTGCGCATCCTGAACACGTTCCCCAAGAGACGGCACGGTCGAATCTGGACCTGGCGATCCCCAAACGGCTCCGCATTCCACCAAATTGACTACGTTGCAGCGCCCGCCACAGCGAGAGTAGTCAACTGTGGAGTCGTTGGTCGGTTTGAGTTTGACTCCGACCATCGCCTTGTTCGGATGTGCCTCTCCCTCCCTGGCAAGGCGAGGCAGAAAAGATGCAGGGAGCGGCTAGATTTCGATCGAACCGCTTTTACTGTCAACGCAAACCTTCTCGCGTCACTGCCCCTTGCCCGCCCCAGTTCTGCCGCCGACGCCTATACTACGGTAAAGGCTTTCACGGAGACCGCGGCAACGAACTGCTGGAGGAAGCGCCAATCCCCTTCTTGGATCTCGAGTGGAACGCGGAAGCTCCTAGCGATGCGCCATGAATTGCAATCCAACTCCCAACAAGCTGTCGCCTACTCAGCTGCCTGCAAAGCTGCCCGGACGAGTTTCGTCGATTACATCAGGAAGCGAAAGGAGGCGCAAGCACGGCAAGCAGCAACCATGGGAAGGAGCATCGTGAAGAGCATGCTGAGTCTGCAAACCTCAAAGAAGCGCCTTCTAGTTCCCCACCCTGTAACTGGTGCTCTCTCTCAAGCAGCTACCAAGACAGTGGTCCAGAGCTTCTTTGACGGTCTCTACACCCCTGCAGTTCCGTGTCCACTCCCAGTCCCTCCTCAGCCTCTGGATCCCCTTCCTCCCTTCCTACCCGATGAGGTCAGCAAAGCGATGTCCCAACTCAAGTGTGGTCACTCACCCGGTTCGGATGGCATTCTCCCTGATATGCTATACCACTCTCGAAACCACCTTGCTCCCGTTATCGCTGATCTACTCAACTATCTGGTAGATGGAGAGGCTGTTCCAAGCGACCTGACCGAAGCAATTGTCACTCTTCTGCACAAGAAAGGAGACCCTACCAACATTGGGAACTTCCGTCCCATCTCCCTCCTCACCGTTTCCCTGAAGACAATGACCAAAGTCATTCTTCAGAGACTCGAAACTGTGCTTGAAGAAACAGAGTCCTCGACCCAAACCGGCTTCCGGCGCGGCTACAGTACTCTCGACAACCTGCATGCCATCAAGCAGGTCGCTGAAAGAACCTCCGAGTACGGTATCCCAATCTACTTGGCGTTCGTCGACTTCAAGAAGGCGTTCGACTGTGTGGAGTGGAATGCCTGCTGGCAAGCCCTCTTCTCGTTCGGAGCCCATCCCTCCCTCGTCCACATGTTGCGCCGTCTCTACGAGTCCTCCTCTACACTTATTCGAGTTAATGAGGAGCTCGTTCCTGTGACTGTGCGTCGAGGAGTCCGCCAAGGGGATACCCTCTCCCCTCGTCTCTTCAACGCAGTGCTACGATCAGCCATGGACAACATTGACTGGGAGTCAGATGGAATTAGAATCGACGGAAGGAACCTTTGCCACTTGGAGTATGCCGATGACGTGGCTCTCGTTGCCAAATCTCGACCCGAGCTGGAACGAATGCTGAAGAAGCTGATGGACACGTGCAGCCGAGTTGGTCTCGAAGTGAATGCAAGCAAGACCAACCTCCTCACCTCCTGCACCTCTACCCGCAATCCAATAATCATCGGCAATCTGCGATTCGAATTCGTCGATAGCGCCACCTATCTCGGAGGAAGAATAGCTCTTCCCTTGGATCATTCCGACGAAATAGAACACCGGATTCGATTAGGGTGGCTGGCCTGGAGTAAGCTCTCGCACCTCCTATCTTCTCGAATTCTGTCCATCAAGATCAGGAGGAGAGTCTTCGAGAGCTGCATCACGGCTACAGTTCTCTATGGGTGTGAAGTATGGGCTCTGAGATCTAGCGAGAAGGAGAGGCTGAGAGTCACCCAGAGGAAGATGGAAAGAAAGATGCTTGGAGTCACGCTGAGGGACAGATGGAGGAATGACCGCGTGAGAGGGATTACCAAGCTGAGAGACTGGAATGAGGAAGGATTGAAACGAAAAGCGCGCTGGGCCCTCAAGATCAGAAGAATGGGAGTGGAACAGTGGAGCCGTGCGACAACTGTCTGGACTCCATTCAATAGGACTCGTCCCCCCGGAAAGCCTCGCGCGCGATGGAGAGACGACCTATCCCGAGCTATTGGCAGCCATTGGTGGAGTGCAACTTATGAAGACTACCGACCTATCATCTTCTGAGCGTTTCCGCCTGATAAGATAAATTGATTGATTGATTGACCATTCCATCAAATTGGCTGTGCCAAATATCAAGTTTGTGGCATTTCGATCCTTGACATTCCAGTAGAATCGATTGATCACGTATGAGTATAGGTGCGCTATGGAGAGCGCACATGTACTAATATCACGCAAAAAGGAATGGGAGATTTGTTAAAGTTCGAAGCAAGTTATAGTTGAAAAACTTCAGGTGTGAAAATGGAGCGAAACTTATGAATCAACCTAATAGTTGCGTGCAAATAAAGATTTCATCCAATTCCAGAACGAAAATCATACAGAACGAGTGGATAATGGAATAGTAGTACAAAGGGTGAAAGATGAACAGCATGAATCCGTAGCATCATGTCATTGAAAAAAAAGGATTGATCACACACAACACAATTCAATTAAGCAATATTCGTGCGATCTGAAATAACTTGGGATTCATTCATAAGATATCCGATAAATGGAACGATTCCAAGAAACCAAATAATTGAATACATTTGTTCTAATATTGTCTTCGTCTGTTCCTTAATGCTAATGTTAACACATTGGATATCACTCGAGAGTTGCATTGTTTCTCCCAGAATATCTACCTGTAATTAGCAGATAATTTAATTATTAGATAGTGTACATCGCCGAATTCTCAATTCGAGTATAATACGTATGATGGTCAAAGAGATTAAATAGTAGTACAATTGAGATTAAATAGTAGTACAACTATTTTTCTAAAGTTTATATTTGTTTACACATTTTTCTACGATCATTCCTAAACTTGATAATGTGAATATATCCTGATAATGTTGATATACATCCTGATAATGTTGATATACATATATGTCGATTCCACTTTACTATAGTTATTGTAGGTGGAACGTGTTAAATTCATACTTCAAACGCATCCTCCAGAGCTCTTGCATACACTCGTTTAACTGTTTTCTCTTTTCCACCTAAGGAATTGCGGAAGAGAATGATCAATTCAACCGCAACCCCTTTTTAAAGTGTCGGCATATAAGGAGTTGTGGCGAAGTTCTGAAAGAAGTTATCATCGTCAACTTCTTTTCTCTTCTTCAAAAGATTTGTTTTTATGCAGTTATAGAAAATTTCTACCAAATACTCCACTCCCTAATCACATAATACAAAATCTGACTCACCAATCGTGGAGTTAAAATTAGGAAAAGTTAGGCAGCCGAGCTGATTAATTGTATGGCGTTGAAGCAACTGCATAATAATATTAGGGTGTCCCATAAGTTCTCGGACTTTTTTTGTTTTATTTTGTTTTCTTTATTTCTTTAACAATTCATCATTCTCAATAAACATTGTATGCCCACTTTCCTCCCACCACCTACTACCATCGATCAGGCAGGGTCTCGATTCCTATCCTCCTGAATTACTGGGACTTAGAGTTCATCCATTACTGGAAGTGTCTATTGAATGCATCTCGTTTGGCGAATTTCTTTTCGCGACCGAAAGCATAGATGGATCGGAAGTAGCGGTAGTCGCAAGGGGAGATATCCGTTGAATACGGGGGATGGGGTATCCATTCGATTACGCGTTTGTCCAGAGTAGTGTAAGTGATTTTTGCGTGATGCGGCCTCGCATTGTCTTTGAGGATCAAGATTTTTCTATGGTTAGCGAGTCTGGTATGGACTCTGATAGCCATATTATCTACATGAGTCAGCTCAGTCTTTATGGTGGCACCTTCAGGAAGAAAATCCCAGTAGACGGGGTCGAGCGTCGAGGCGAAGAAAGTGATCAGATCCTTCTTTCCGTGTACTTCTTTCTTCGATATTGCCTACCGCTTTTCATCGGAATCCAACCACTGCAGTATCATCTCGGGGTTATCGTACGTGACCCACTTATCATCCATGCCGAAGAGGGAATTGGTTAATTGAAGAATGAATCCGCGGCTGAGCAACTGCTAACACACCTTGATTCTTTA
Organism: Pristionchus mayeri; assembly: GCA_036245805.1. NCBI lineage: Eukaryota > Metazoa > Nematoda > Chromadorea > Rhabditida > Neodiplogasteridae > Pristionchus > Pristionchus mayeri. The sequence continues at coordinate 31,355,051 of BTRK01000002.1, read as the reverse complement.
TTGTACTGACGCCTTCGTGAGATCGAGAGAAATAGAATTATGGGGTTACGGAACCTTCCCTTTTTGAGTGAGGGTTTGTGCCACCAATGGATATAGAGTACTCTTCTTCTTCTACAATGTACACATACTCTGCTCAGGATTCCCCTTAACCTATGTGAGAACAGAGCTAGAATCTTTCTTAGGTTGACGATGTGACATAGTATTTTCAACAACAGAAAAGTCGCCTTTCTTGAAGAGCTCGTTTCAAGCTAAGCAGGTGGTACGATAAGGGCCTCCGCTGCTTTTATATGGACCAGTTCCGAATAGGCGTCGGCAGCGTAGAAACCGAGGAGGGAGAAATGTATTAAAATTGACCGCGTTAATCGAGCTGTCATAATTGATAATATCGATGTAGTGACTAATTGGCTGTAGCAATCAACAACCTTCCATTTGTGAAATATGATGCAATACTTAGTTCACCAATTGCGCTTGGTAAGTAGTGTCCGATCATGCATTAGCGTTTCGTATGAATTTAATTAGAATGTCTAACTCGCTTCAAAATCATTGTAGAAGGATAGGACCTTGACCTTTGGTATCCCCATGGCGAGTGCTTTTTAAAGTTTGATCTTTGATCTTTGTAGTTTGTAGTTTGATCTTTTTCTTCAAATGGCTCTAACTCGCTTCAAAATCGTCGTAGAAGGATATGAGCTTGACCGTTGGCATCCCCTTGGCGAGCGCTTTTTAAAGTTTGATGTTTGATCTTTGTAGTTTGTAGTTTGATCTTTTTCTTCAAATGGCTCTAACTCGCTTCAAAATCATCATAGAAGGATAGGAGCTTGACCGTTGGCATCCCCATGGCGAGCGCTTTTAAAGTTTGATGTTTGATCTTTGTAGTTTGTAGTTTGATCTTTTTCTTCAAATGGCTCTAACTCGCTTCAAAATCATCGTAGAAGGATAGGACCTTGACCTTTGGTATCCCCATGACGAGTGCTTTTAAAATATGAAACTTGATCTTTGATCTTTGATCTTTGATCTCTTTTATTCAAATCGCTCTAACTTGGCTCAAACGCGTTCGTGTGACGTCGGACCTTGACCGTTAGCATTCTCACGACGAGCACTTTCAGAACACCACACAACATGGTGCATTTTAGGTAATCGCAGAAAACTCAAATGCACCCGTGCACCACCCGCCACACCATCCCAACCTGCTCTTACTCCCCGCAGCGTAAGCGTTGTGAAAGGCTCGTGAGGCCGAGGGTGATTCGAAAAAGTTGGGATGGGGCGAAGCCCCATCCCAACTTTTTCGAATTGCCCGAGGCCTCACGAGCCTTTTACAACGTTTTAAGCAGGCTCTCACCAGTCGCGTCCAGTTGTTATCCTTAAAACACAACCCCGCGAACCACGTAGCGACCGAAGGTCGCTAGTTTATACAAAAATTCGTTGACACAGAGTAGGTGTGCAATGACGAGGTAGGAACTTATTGGCGTCGGGTGCCTTTCGAAATCTGTTGCATACCCTTTGGCGCATCCCGAACTTTCACATGATTTCTTTGTTTGTAGATCAGTATTAGGAATACAAATGATCCTTTTTTGTGCTCACTCTAAAATAAACTCCTAACCAAAACGTAAAACACGAAAACTAGTAAGTCGTAATAGACACATTCGATCCAATGCAAATGTTTATAATCGCAAACTTTTTTACAATTGATCGACCTAGGTTATTTTTCAAAATTTATCGCAATTCAGACTTTCTCAATCTTGATAAACTGGTCCTTTGGTTGCAGAATTTTCATGGGTAGAGGCTCCAGATCGATTGGTTCTCCTTCCCTCGTGAGGATACGGTAGTTCTGAATGGTCGCTGTGAGACCCAGGAAGAGCTCGACTCGAGCAAGACCTCAAATGAAATGGTACGATTAGTCTGCCTTTTCAAAATCTGAAAATTTTTCTTTTATGAAGGGAATATAGACGAACAGTTCAGATTAATGTTAACAATAAGGCTGTGTCGGCTGGATGCCTTATGCATCTCTGTATGTTTGGAAGCTCATTCAATCCTTAGTTCGATTATACAAATCACTCTAGCAATCAATTTTTTGAGTTCATTTCTAGCATAAACGTCGACAAAAAAATCGACTTTTGGTACCACAATAGATGGAAACGAACCTTCGCCTGCGCATATTCGCTTGCCCAGAGAGAAGGCGCACACGCGATCCACCAGAGCCTGTAGAGTACAAATAATCAATTACAAATAACAGTTTTCATTTTAGCAAAGTTTTTTCATCAGATGTATTCACATTTTTGTAACAAAATACATTCATCTTTCAGAATCATTACCTTTCTTAAGGCGGTACCGTCATCATTCAGGAATCGATCGGGGTTAAACCTACAACAAAGCTTCTTCATATTTGGGATGACAAAGCGGGCTCGGAAAGCCGGCCTCAAAGATGAAAATTAGGGTTGAACGTAGCTTCAAGTGTCATCACTAAGTTACATGAGAAGTTTACCTTTCAGGTTCGACGAAATTAGGATCCCTAGCCAAAACGTAGTGGATGTCGCCAGTAACAAGTGTGTCATTAGGGATTTTGTGGCCCTGAAATATTTGTTGATACTGTAACCAACGGATAATGTGTGTACCTTGACTACCGTATCCCTCGTGGTTCGATGGGCCAGATTTCCGCTGAGGATGTTAGCCATTCGTTGCACCTCGAGTACGGTAGCTTGCGCGAAGATCATCTGAAATTTGTTGGTAATGGAACACAGTGAATCTAAAATGATAGCAAACTAGATCAAATTTTGACTTCCTGTCGGTCATAAACAATTGTTTACCTTTGCCTTGTCAGCCATCGTCGGTAGTCTGTCTTTCCCGACGACAGTGAGAATTTCTCGACGCAATTTCTCCTCAAATGTTAAAGAATTCTTGTTAGATGTCATAAATCGATAATTGTAATCAGAATTCAAACCTGTGCTTCTTGATTGATTGCTAGATAGAGCACCGCCCATCTCATTGTAGTCGTAGTCGTTTCTTGGCCGGCCATGAAGAAATCGTTGCACGTCGATATCAGGTTTTCATCACTACAGATGTGGTTAATTGACAAATGTAAATCAAATTGTAAAATTATTTAAATTTGCAACATACAGTGAAGTAAACTTTCCACTACAAACCCATTCAGAAGATCATGTCTTAGGAAGATTCGTGTGATTTGAGTGTCGCTTACTTGAGATAAGCGTTCTGTTTGTAGGCGTGTACGAAGCAGGAAGGCTCGTCTTCGGGTCTAAAACGTATTTTTTTCATCAAAACAACGCTGTGAAAACGCTGATTTCCGTTCCTATTTTTTTCCATTTACTTCTAGTATATTCCTTTTTCAACAATTGCAATAATTCCGACGTCTTACTCACTTGTATCCTTCCAAGCACTTCTCGACATTGTCGACGACATACTGAGCGATCTGAAAATTTGGAAAGTTGAAAAGACATTTTGCTAAACTGCAAGAAATCATTACAGTGAGCATGTTGTCGCGATGCTTGGTCAGACTGTGGTAACGAATGAAGGGGATCTGCAAAAATGGAATCATTTAATTTTTATAATATCAACAAGCCCGAGTCAATGTGATAGTTTCTCATCCAAATTGAACCAATGATAAAACCCACCTTCAGCAGTGAGGGAGCAGCCATTCCAACAGCGATCTCGGGTGATTTCGCCAGCTCGCCGATCCACTGAAATTATATTTGAAATTAATGACAGTCTCCGTGCGTTGAAAAGTTGATTTTTTGAGTAATGATGCGAAGTATATGCACGGCATTTAAAAATATATTTTCATCTCAAATATTGATTCACCTTCTGAAAGTCTTCGACGTATTTGATGAGAACTTCGCAATCGTCGTATTTGTATCGATACCCGAAGAGCGTCTCGTTGATGATGTTGCCAACCATCAACTGGAAAAGCATAAATTATGATATTTTGATGGATGTTGACAACACTGCAACTTAGTGTTGCCACATTATACTAAGTTCTCGTTATGAAGCAAATTTTGTGCACATGCAATCTGATCAAAGAGCGAAACCTGAATCGGCCAGTGCAGGTCCACTTTTCCCTTGTCCTTGATATTGTCGAGGCAAGCGAGATACTCACGAACCGAGCTGAGCACCTGGAATCGATAAATTGAAATCTAAACATTTTTTTTGTAACATTCACCTGTTCTTCCATCAGATTCTTGCCCATTCCGATGTCTCGCAGAATGGAAAGAGCGACACGACGCTGCTCGCGCCAATTCTCTCCGTTTGAGTTGAGAACCCCTGAGAACATCGTTAACTAATCTAGTTCGCTGAGAAACCCACGCAAAATACATTGAAACGGCCTACCTCACAGTGTGCCTTTGATTATCGACTCTTTCTCATTGCATTATTTACGAAAAAAACACCGGAATTCGGAGTGTACGTGAAAATCTCCTGCATCACGATGTTCTCAGGACGACCGGCGAAGTCGTCTCCTCAAATTTTGAAATTTTTCAATTATCTTAATTTAGTTCCCAATAATTCCAATCAGTGGCCAATCGCCTGACAATCCGTGTGCCTCACCTAATAACAGAGAATTTATCATCTATATACACTTTAGGGACCGATTAGTACTACAATTTGTTGTACCTTTCTCGACGAATGCCTCCCTGATGGTCTCGTAGTCCGTGAGAAAAACATTAGGAAGTGGAACATGAAGAGTGAAGATTCCATCGAATTTCGAGGCGTATTTCTCAGCTGCCAGATGTTCTTGAGCGATATTATGCTGTAATACCATTTCTATTTTAATTTTTTTTGCGAAAGCTGGTCATGAAACCCTAGGAAGACAGAACAACAATTTCGGAGAATATTGTGAAAAAAAACAAATGTGCTTGACCTCGAGCATGTTTCCGATGAACGGCCAGGGGAAGGGACCGCGCGGGTATTTGGACACCATCGAATAGTATCGGAAGAGGGCGTAGACCACGAGGGTGGCTATTCCGAGTAGAACCAGCATCTAGGCTGGAATAAGCAATTAGGTTTACATGCTTAGGTAGCTAAAGAAAGCACGATCACTGGATGGGGTGGTGAGCTGTAATATCGTTAACAATGTTTCACGGTTGAGCTAATATCGTAATACAAATGCTAGCAAAAATTAGTTAAATCAAAAAATAGCACAATTGAAAGGAAAACAAATAATGAATAGTGGAAAAAAAACATGAGCGCATTGCTGTCTCGCTCGTTGTACGTGCGAATCGAAGCATACACGAAAATGCCTCTGCTCTTATATCCACCGACAGCGAAATCGCGGTAATCCCCCCCCCCCCCGCGCACGCCATTCCACAAGAGTTTTGTACGAAGTAGGCAGACAATTAAGAAAAGAGCGTGTAAAGCATGTAACGAAATGTGTTCTCAGATGTGCACTGTGCGTTGTGTGCGCGAAAAGTTGAATGAGCAAACTCGTCTTGTCTTCATCAGAGAGAATGCAAGTGACCGGCAAGAGTGTGGGCGCATTGGGGAGAAAGACAGCTCAGTACAATCTAACTTACTGAAGTGATATCGCTAGAACTATTCCTGTATAGCGAGAGAGAGTGGCATTGGAAGAAATTATATCACAATATCTCACAGACATATATCGCGACGAAAGTGAGAGAGGAGTTGAACGAGCACACTTAGTCATCCAAATTGTGTTGGGAAAGGAGAGATTACTTCTTGAAAAATCTTCAAAGCAAATAAAAAGTGAGGTATCTCAATTGAAGAACAATTTGTAATATTTTATATTTAATTACGAATTTCGTGATGTTTCAATTATATATATTTTTAAATATTTCTCACTGTAATAGTGCCCCGGGAAGCATGTAAGCTTCGGTCAAGGGTATGGGCCACTTCAAGGAAAGGTCTTTGGTTCGCACCATTTTCGCGCCTTTTTTTCGGCACAAATAAGGTACTCAGCATCTGGCAAGAACTGAAAGAGAGTCGCCCCATTACATTTGCTTCTTGCCTGTTGACACACTCAGTGGTCATTTCTCGTCCATCAATGATGGTTAAAGTTGTACAATTGTTCAATAATTCATTATTCGATTCATTTGCACATCCATAGAGATAAATGGCGGATAATGGAACGGAGACTCTTGTACACAGTGCCGTTGCTCTTTTGAAAGCAGTGGTGTGCGAAGAATTTGATTCTGAGGTTTGTTACCTTTTTTGAACAATTATTGTATGTCCTTTGTCAGGAAATATCGGATGCAAACAATTCGATCGTTCAGAACCTAACTCAAGATGGAAACCTGGCAATGAAAAGGTTTTAAAGCTGAATTTGTCATTGTACAATGTGTTTGATTAATTTTGGACGTACATCTTGTTTAGTCATTCTCATCTGTGTGATCTCGTTAATGTTTTGTGCGGGTCTATTGGAAATGCAATGGAATGGATGAGTACAGTTCATCAGAATCGACACCACGTATTTAGTCAGGTGAGTTCGGACACTTAGTTCTGATTTGTAAATTACGTAATATAGCTTTTATTTGAATACGAATGATCTACTAAATGTTCTACAGGATACTCAAGATCAACGCTATGCCCACATTAATAACGATTCGGATAAAACTTCGGATGATCTACTGAATGAGACGGTAGATGATGAAGATTTCCAGCAGCATCTTGATAGTGATTATGAAAATGAAAGAAAGGCTGCGAAACGAAGGAAATTCAAATGTTCCGTCTGCGGGAAGGCGTACCTTTCTAAGCCTCATCTACAGGTGCACGAAAGAACCCATTTAGGTTGGTTTTTAGTACTTATTTTGAAAAAAATAAATACTTTTATTTTGAGAAAATGAAGAAGATAGACTTCCTTTCAAATGTGAAGATTGCGGACGGCGATTCAGTCAGCCCAATGTTCTCAAAGCGCACCGGATTACTCATTTGAGTGAGTCGATCTTAGGAAGTTTTATGCGGTTAGGACTATAATAAGGAAGCTGATTGCTGCAGGGCGTGTGCGCTTCAATTTTTTTTATTTATTTTATTTTTCAGTTGTCTCCCCTTTTTACTTCTCAATATTTCAATCAAACAGATCATCTCGAAAGCGAAAGATTATTTTCAAATGTCTTGTTCAGCTGGCGAGAAAAGACGTCAATTTGCGTGCAAGCACTGTGGCACACGATTTACGCTTCCAGAAAATTTGGAAAGACACGTCAACAAGCATTTGTGTAGGATTAGATTTTAGTTTGAACAATGATTTGTGATTTTAGCAAATGACGACCCACGAAAGAAGATATTGGATTTCAAACAATGTGGGAAGACTTACTCGGAGCAGTCGGCACTAACTGCCCACAGAAAGCGTGTACATCCTGGTATATGAAACGACAATAACCTTAGCTAATTATGAGCATCACCAGCTGGCGGGCGCAGGCAGCTTCCCTTTAAATGCGAGAAGTGCGCAAACGCATATCATTCAGCAGCAGAGCTGAAAAGACACGTGAATACGCATCTAGGTATATTTTACAAAATAGAAAAAAATACAATTATTGTGCAAATTTCAGCGGATGACGATCCAAATAAGAGATTTTTCCCTTGCAAAATCTGTGGAAAGAAATTTGCACTTATGTCATCGTTATATGCTCACAGGAAGCTGCATATTGGTAAGATCAGGAATATACGTTGCTCATATTTTAACCCCTTTTTTTAAGAAAATGAAAAAATGAATTACAGAAAATGAGGAGGAGCGAAATCGCTTCAAATGCGAAGAGTGTGGCAAGGGGTTTCCATCGACTAGCAATTTAAAGAGTCATAGAATAACCCATTTGCGTAAGTTTACTTCCGAATCTCCCACAACGAAACAGGCACCTAGCAGGATATTAACATAAAACAGTTCTATTTTATTTTTATCATAACCTATTTTCCCACGATGTCAAGAAGTATTCTGCATAATAGGGCACAATTGTTGGTGATCAACCGAAAGGACATCCAACGATGACCATCCGACCTAGTGCCTCTTTAGCAAGTGATGACCCTCGACGGCGTGTCGAATGTGACGAGTGCGGGCGCATTCTCTCTAGTGCAACCAATTTGAAACTACACAAGCAGACTCACTTAGGCAAGTTGACAGTTGATCTGGATGAAAAACGTCGAGAATTTCTGAATATGATAACCATGCAGACAATCGAAAGATGTTCGAATGCAAGAAGTGCGGGAAACTGCTTGCCACTAAAGCATCGCTGAAAAGTCACCAAAAGACGCATCAGAGCAAGTTTTATTTCACGTTTTACGAAGAACTTTTATATTTATACAGGAGAGAATACGGGGGAGAAAGATGAGTCATCCTCTACCGATTCGGAAGATACGAGTCGTGCATGGTCGCATGGCTCGGAGAATGACGAAGACGAAAGAGATGAAACTTTGGACTTGCCAATTGCAAATCAGGAAGACTGATTATTGGTTCCATTTTAAACTGCCTTATTCAAAGTATCACATTTTCTAAACAAAAAAAAACGATTTTCTTGCCAGTAACTTTCCGTGAACACTCGCTATTTTAATGAAGGAAGAAATCGGATATTTGGAAGGATGTGAGCCAGTGCAGACAATTGAAACGAACATTGAATACACTTCGCTCGCTCCGCTCGCTCCACCCCGTCAGCATCTTTTTTTCGGATTGCTCTAGGCCTCATGAGAGTAGTAAATGCACCAGCATGAAAACAATGCATACATCGGGGCGCAGAAAGTAAGAGAAATACCGCAAACCGACGCCCCAGGCTCTCCTCCGGCCCAAGCCCCTCTCCCGCCCTTGAGGCCATCCGTTATTAAACCTCAGCACTTGCGCCAGCACTCTCACTTTACCGCAGTACCTAACCAGACTTTCGCGCACTTCAATTTTGCGGACTACAGTAACCCGACTTTTCCGCACTACCGTAATCAGCCGACCCTCTCCCGCCCTTGAGATTACCCTTTATCGAGCCGACTCTATCCTCCTCTGACCTCTCCCTTCCCGACCTCAATTGATCTCGTTAATTGCGATCTGCATATAGCAAGCTGACAATCGCAAGACCCGACTTACCGAACTACAGTATCTCAACTATAAATCAAGTTACGGGGATTTCATTGTTACGGTAATGCTAATTTAGCGATAAAGCGATTATTTACAAATCAAATTGAGTTAAACAAGAGATGCACAGTAATGAAAATGTTTATACAATAATTCAGCTGGGGAGTTCACATGCACATTCGAACAAAAGCTGGATAGACAGTGGTTTAGAAGATCCTTTCAAAAACGCTTGGCATTGTACTGGAACTTGGAGAGTTATCTAGAAGATATACGAATTAAACTCGGTATGTACGCGAGGGAGCTGTTCATGCAACCCAGCGATTTTCATGAGGACATTGCTCAGCATGACTTCGTCGTATCTTCTGCCTTCCTCTTTTGCTGTCGCGATCTACAAATAAACATTTGTAAGTCATTTTACACTCAAATTCGCACAATAAGCTAGTTTCCAAGTTCGACTGTATGTAAAAAGACGATGAGCCAAATTATTTGCTCTATTCCCATTACCTTACCTCATTGCGCCCTCTGCCCAAATTCATTTAGATTGGGACTTCTCCCAATTATAACTCTTGATCTTCATCATCTTCTTCTTCTTCGTCGCCCTAAATTAGCAAATGTTGACTACAACATAAAATGAGGTTTACCTCATTGCCCGCGTCTGACTCCTCTCCACCCGCTGCACTCATATATAGGCGCTGCACTCATATCAACACGGCATCACAGTCATCAGCTGAAAGTGGAATGACTCTGCCCGTCTTCCCAGCAGTCGGGATCCTTTCTCAGCTCGGTGAGTTGTTCCAGCGGAGAAACAACGCCGTCCTCCTCGTCCGATCTGAGAATCTCATAGATGGCACGATTAGGGCTGAGCATCAGCACATAATAATTTTGAGAACAATGAATAGGAATTTTCGTCCACCAGTTCAGTCCACATTAATAAATACCTCATTCCTCTTATTTGTCGAGCTCGATGTGGCAGCTCTTTTCCGGAAAACAACACGGATTTCTGCGATTTGACGTAGGCAACTGAAAAAGAAGCAAACGGTGTCAAGGATAGACTTTGGATAACAAATCCATATCGGATTAAAAAGTCCACAATCATAGAAGTATGAGTGAAAGTATCGAAAATTAAATCCAGCCGCTCTATAGAGTTAACATTTCCTAAATTACCCGTACTATGTGCTAATTAGGGTTGGATATCACCCGAAAAGCTAAAAAGAATACATATTCTGTTTTCAAATCCTTTTTTGAATTAAAATGATGGGAATAGTAAGAAACTGAGGCACATGCAAAGGCTGCAGATGGGCAAAGGGAGCGAATGATCATTGTCTCCATATCCCCCCTCTATCCTCCTCTCTCTCACTCTTCTCTACCTCTCTCACTTCTTCGCAAGCTCTCGTTCTTCTCATACACTCCATATGTTCACAGTCTCGATCACTCAGTGCACCCCCTTGAATTCCCAGGGGATCAGTGTAACAATACAATATTCCATCGCAGAGCCTCTCCCTTTCTCTCGGCCTGACTGTGTGCAACCTTTTCCCGCGACATTGCTGTCAGCAGACATTTGAGACATCATAATGCGAAAATATTGATCCATAGAATTTGGTCACAATCGATCTTCAAGAGCGAAACCTGGTCATTAAAAAGAGCAGACTCTTCAGTCGATACACACGCGCTTGAATACATAATCGTTTGAAAGATTGCATCGCTTTTATAAAACATATTGTGAATGAAAAACAACGTTTAAAATACGTCAGATTGTCAATACACATTTACCGTTGAGGGATAGATGAGGTGTGGATGGAATGGTGAAATAGATCATGAGCAACCTATGACAAGGAGTTGAAATATACAAAGAATAATCCAGGAATAGCTCTCTATCAATTAAGAGGGGCAGGTCTAAGAGAGAAACTTAAGCCTTCTTGGTGGCTGCTGCAGCTAGCTTTATGAGGCCCTCGGTCGAGTGAGACTTGGGCCGCTCGAGTGGCAGTCCCATTCCACGGGCCCAGATGAGCTAAACATAATTGTGCATCATTCATCTTGGCATTATCCCGTCATGTCCAGCACAATCTAACTCTTTGCTAAGACGCAAAAGACTTTCTCTCGCCATTCACGTTCTCTCACTGTTCTTCAGATGTGAGACAAGAGATAAACTTTTTCAGAGCGAGAGAGACAATAGAAAGTATTTTGCATCTTGACACCATACCTGAGAAAGGCATCCGAGAGCGCGCGATACTCCGAATAGGACGGTGTAGTAGTTCATCTCGGTCAGGCCGAAGTGCGTGAGGAGCACGCCAGAGTGAGCATCCACGTTCGGCCAGGGGTTCTTGGCCTAAAAGGGGAAACACATCTCACAACACTATTCCTCTTTCTTCATTCATTCCATCATTCAATTTTCCAGCACTCGTTCGAAAGATCACCGTCCAATTTCAATATTCCGGATTATTATTACAAATACGATAGTACAATTCTCATTTTTTCATATTATGTTCGCGATCTGTCAAAACATCTTCTGCGAAAACACTACGGAATAGTAGTATTGTTTTGGCTATCACCCATAAGGTTATCCGATAGCATCCGACCTAGTGCCCCCATCCTCCTTACTTTCTGCCACGCATTCAATCTTCCTTACCTTGCCCTGCTCAAGGAGGATGTTGGGCGTGATCTTGTAGAGGGTGGATACGAGACGGAAGAGATCGTCATTGGGCAGATGCTTGAGTGCGAACTGACGCTGGCATTCGTACCGAGCGTCAGTCTTGCGGAGCACTGCGTGACCGTATCCAGGTACTACCTGTAAGACGGAGACATACTCAGGCAGGGCGTCATTATGAACCGAAGACACCCTTTCTTCTGTCAAATGCACACTCTTCGGTTTTACGGTTATTTACGGTTAGGCCTTTAGACTTCGGCCGATACTAAGGCCCGTGTGATGCCATAAAAATGTAAGGTAAAAGTGCAGCCACGTGAAGCGAATTAACAGTCCTCAATGGGAGACTATGCTAGCGGACGCTGTCCGGTGAGGCAGACTGCTGCTAGGACTGCGTGATGCCATAACCGGATAAACTTAGCAGTGCATACCTGTCCACTATGGAGGTGCTTCCGGACCCAGTCCCCGAGCTGGTCCTCAGTATATCCATGACCGAGATCGGCGACAATCTTGGAGAGGAACACGAGCGTCTCCTGATTGGCCAGACCGTGGAGGGGGCCAGCTAGACCTGCAGGGTGGAATCTTACAAGCATGAAGTATGGGATCAACTCTTCCCTTCTTTCCCTCCCAGTTATCCTTTCACTATAATCTCACAGATTCTACAATGATGAGGCGCCATTGTATTGAACGGAAGACAGGTAAACGTAAACCAGCCTGACCAGCGATGGCTGCCGAGTACGAGAGGTACGGGTCGGAGAGGGCGGAGCCAACGAGGTGACAGGCGTGAGCTGAGACGTTGCCTCCCTGCGAGAGAAGATCATCAAAAGTAGTGATGGCTTCGCAATAATTGGTATATTCTATCTTCCATCTGCGTACTCTTTAGTCGGTCCGACAGGTGAAATAGCACGTATGATGAAGAGAGTTATTTATTGTGAAGTCATGCCTAATCAATCTCATCAGACAACTTGAATTTGCCTATTCCATTCTAAGCAAGTGCTTACTTCGTGATCAGCGTGGATGACGAGATAGAGTCTCATCAGCTCGGAGAAGATGGGGTCGTTGAAACCGAGCAGGTTGCAGAAGTTGGCAGACCAGTCCTTATTGGAGTCGACGACGCCGACCTGAAAGAGACATTTTTTCCTAGAACTTATTAGTCTTCACCTCGATAGGGTTTACCCCTTCCCCATCTTTTTGACCATTAAAGGAAGATTAACAGCTGGCTATGCACATTATGGTTTGCGATTGTTTCAACACTGTGTTGTAAGATTGCTCTCTAGATTTGCTGATCTTTCTCGATTCACTCACGACAGATCCGTTCCTGAACAAGTTGCTGTAAATGATGGCAGCGACGGAGGGCAACTGGGCAAGGAGGTTCATGCTGTCCTCGTACGCGTACTCCCAGTATGAGACCTGCAACAAACGACTCGATTCCTCCTCTTGTTTCTCGCCATGCTACTGCTTGACTACTGGTTTTCAAAAACACTCTGTTCCTTCTAACTGCTCAAAAGCAGCGTGTAATAAACCAATGTTACCTTGGGTACTCCTCTGGTGTACGCGTCGGCGAATTTGCTCTCGCTGTTGAGTGCCGCGACTGCAGCCACGAACTGCTTCATCGGGTGAAGACTCTCGGGCAGCACGTCCAGAAGACGAAGCACGTGGGCGGGCAGAGCAGCGCGCGCGTTCCAATCCTTAAAGAAGGGGTAGCTAGAGAATCCCATCACGAAGATATTGCGCTCGCATTGGGAAAAGCGAATTTCCCAATAATAAGACGATAATTATGAATGACGGAACATTTAGAATGTAGAAAAGATACCGCTAACTGAGCAACCACGTACTAACCTTGGTGATGGCATCTGCCTGAGCCTTGGTCGGGATGTCACCTGTGCAGAGAAGCCACCTGGAAAAGAACAGGTTGAAAGGATATAAAATGTCGTAGGAAATCACAACAACATGCTAGTATCTTTGAACCAATGCTATCGAAACACAATATGGTTGATTAGAGTACCATATGGCCTCAGGAATTGGCTGCTCTCCTCCTTCTGCCTTGGGCAGCAGTTTCTGACACTCGGGGATGGAGTATCCTCGGAATCGGATGCCCTCCTCGTGATCGAGCACGGACGTCTCCGTGACCATTCCCTTCATGGAACGCATGCCTCCGTAGATCTGAAAGAATGGATGATAATGGTTGATCATTGATAACACAACAAAATAACTCTCTGCACTCTAAGATCTGACGCGAGATCATCTAAAAAGATAAAAGAGAGATATTTCTAGTGCTGCCACCAATTTCTGAAAAGAGATGATACAATAAAATCTATGTGATGTAATGCCTGTGTCATGACAATAATCATGTTAATTACGACGCATTACCGTCTCTTTTCATCATATGTTTCTATTAATCATATTTGTCCAAGACACAAAAGCTCACCATGTCAATGGTGACATTCTGGACAATGGTGGAGTTGTGTTGCGTTCTGAATTCCTTGATCTGGAAAGGGACGGCTTCAGTTATTTGCACGTCCTCCCTCTCCTTTTCGTCACCTCATATTGATGGCTTGGCAAGAAATTGTGTCTTTATTATTCGCCGTGTCTATACTATCTAACCGGTGATAGAGAACGCAAAGCAAAGATAGTCATTGTTTGCGAAGCCATCCCTAGAACATATGGTGTGAAAACCACAAAAATTGAATAGGCATGCTCTGCGGTAATGCTCATTAATCACGCTCATACATAAGTTGTGGAAAAATAAGGGATGGCAGTTATCAAGTCATTTCCCACTCCTCACCTTGGCATTGTGAGCAGGGATCTTCTTCGAGAGCACCTCCTTCAGATTGGTGCTTCCATCTGCAGATACCGTTGAGAAGGTGGCACTGCTCGACTGCAAAAAAGGTAATCAACGCTATAAGCTACATCTAGATCTAAGCACACGCTTTTTACACCTGCACCCTCCCTCCAATAGCTGTTTGATTGACTGGTTGATATCAGTAACCATTCATAGAAACAACTTGTCCGTAATTAATGCCCTCGTCGTTAGCTCACCTTGGAGACGACAGATCGAACGGAGGAACGGAGGGCGCGAGCTGAGAGAGCCATCGTCGTATGTTAGGATCCCACGTGGGGAGGGGGGAATGAGAGGGGCGATATAAGAGGATGACGAGTGAGCGTTCTCTGATCATACCAAAACAATGATGTCCGGCTTCAGTGAACGCGCAATTAACTCATCAGCACAAAATGCAAACTTTTGTAGGAAAGCCCGAACAAGCCACACTCTCTTTCAATCTCTCTCTCTCTCTCTCGAACACACGCACACTTCCTCTATACCTCTCTCACGCTTCTCACTCTCTCTACCTCTATCACACTCCCTCACTCTATTTCCCCCTCTCTCTCTCTAGTTATATAATGTCCATAACAGTGTCAAAACAACACAAGATTGGCACGCATTTGCATCCACAGAACAGCCAAAGTGAAAGTGCACGGTTTGATCGGCACTTGGGACAAAGATGAAAACTGTGGGATAAAACACCCATGAAGCATTAGTCAATCTTTACGAATGCCCTGAATTCAGACAACAGAGAGGTCTGGGTGTTTTCTCATGCATGTAATTGTCCAGACTTTGCAGAACACACGAGTGCGATCTAAATGAATTGAACAGTTAGCATCTTTCTTTCACACAGCCACCTGTGGATTTGAGCTTTATGCTCTCAAAAAATGTTTGACAACGAGATGATAATAATTTAATTCAATGAATATTATTTCCGTAGTCTCCTTCATGTCTGCTCTAAGCTCGTTCCAAATAAGAGATGCCGGGCGAATTGAAGAGTTCCTTCTGAAAGAAGTGTAGAAGGCGGACTGATTGTCGTCGTGAGACTAAAATAATTCTAGTGACCGGCTTTACTCCGTCCCATATGACTTCAAGACAGTACTTACATAAATGGTCGTCGGAAATATACGTCAGTGCTCCTATTGTCGATGGAAGTGACGAAAGGAGGCAAAACTCGAAATTGCATAGTCAGACGACGAAATGCGGCCATAATTTATCCGATCGCCTCCATCTCCTCTCTCTTTCTCACTATCTGACTGTTCCTCTACCTCCCACGCGAAGGCGCCATAGTTCAGCTGAATACTCCGAAGACGCATTGATACTTACGCACTGGGTGTGGAGATTCGGGAGTAAACTGGTCACCATGACCAGAAGCGACTGAAAAACGACATTGAATGTATTGGGGTGTCCCAAAAGTTCGTGGAATTTTTTTTTCGAAAATTTATTTCTTTGAAGCGATGAATCTTACTGACTAATAATATGTAGCATTGAGTAGAGCAATCAGTGCTCTACAATCTACGAGCTTCTCAGATCAGAGATGTTCAAGTTTACAAGAATAGTGCGTTTCAGAAGTTGTGTCTCAAAAATAGCAAAACGTGAAATTATTTCATATGAAGAGATAGAACTCATATGATCATGCGTAGTTACTTGGCAGTTGCAAAGTAACTTATTGGACACTATTCTGGCCTTCCGAATCGCGTTGTACCTTTATTACGAAATTTTCAATGTGTTTTAAAAGTTTTCATAGATTTCGATACCAACAAAGGTTTCAAAATGCAATACATAATATAAAACGAATTTACATTGCATTATTAGGCCGATTGACTAGCAAACTGCCATGAACATTTGAAAAAAATCTGAAAAGGGCCTTCCTTCCACAAGATAAAAATCTTGATGTTTTTCGGCAGCCAATAAAGAAATATACAATTTTAAAGGTTTAATTGAAAGTAAGATAGCTGGTTCTAATTCACAATTAACTAGAGTTTTGAAACTTACATGGGACTGACCGGAAGACACATATCCCGATCGCCTTCTACTTTTGGTGGTGCATAGGGACGCCAAAGAGAGTCTCAAAACCGTTTTAAAAAGTTTCTCAATGGGCCTAGTAATTAAGATAATAAACATTTTCTGATTTAGCTTTCACTTATCGATTCATTTCTGGCGCGACAAAATCAACCGGCTCGGAGGTCGAGTGGTAGTGAGCTGAGCCAATAAACCAGAGGTCAGTAGTTCGAGTCCGCACCGATGCCCTCTTTTTGTTATTTTCATTTGTTTCATCTTTGGTCTCTCGATGTTGTTGCTGGTAACGCATGATCATGTTTCAATTGAACGACAATCCAGTCAATCAATTTATCTTATCAGGCGGAAACGCTCAGAAGATGATAGGTCGGTAGTCTTCATAAGTTGCACTCCACCAATGGCTGCCAATAGCTCGGGATAGGTCGTCTCTCCATCGCGCGCGAAGCTTTCCGGGGGGACGAGTCAAAAAAAAACTGTTCCTCACGCAGAGCTCAGTGAAGCAGCGTCCGCGTGAGTTCGATGTGGGAGAGGCAAAGTTACCGACAAATCTTTCATTGCCAGGTTCCCTCGCCACTCGACAGTTGAAGTCACCAACCAGAACTGTCATATGGCCTTTTGGGGCACTCCGCAGGGCGGTCTCAACCTGGTCTAGGAAGTCTTCATACGCGTCGTCATCGTAGGAAGACGTAGGGGCGTAAGCGCAGACCAGGAAGAGCCGTAGGTCGGGAAGGAGCAGAGTGGCCAAACGAGGGGAGAGGCCATTGAACACAGCTCCGCGCGCGAGTTGCGGTCGAAGCAAAAATGCCACGCCATGGGAAGCAGTGGGCCCGCCCGAGTGGTAGACTACAGTGCCTGAGGATGTAAGATTGAACGAGGCACAACCCACAATCCTGGCTTCCTGCACTGCAACCACGTCCCACTTGATCTTGTCGAGGGCGAGTTCCATCTCCGACTGTTTCTCCCTTGGGCCGAGCGTCCTGGCGTTGATGGTGCCGATGTAGAAGTGGCGACCCATCGTGGCGGCGTACAACTCCCGCGTGCCAACGCGTCTGGGAGAGGGAATCCGGGCGGGCGGAACCGGAGACGGAGAGACGAAATCGCACTCAACCGCTCGCCACACACTTGAGAACCCAGAATGAATGACAATCCAGTATATATTATTAATGCCACAGAAATTCGTCATGCTGCAAAATTCGTTCCGAAGAGGATTCTGATTTTTGAGTGGTTGAGGGAAAGTTCAAGAAACATGCCGACGTTTTCATGGACGGAATCAAATAGGAGAAGCTGACGCAACCATTCACTCAAATTTTCAAATTGATTTTTCTTCTTCATTCTTCAACGTTGAATGGTTCCGTTTGCTTCTCCTATTTGATTCTGTCCATGAACGTCGGCATTTTGATTGATTTTCCCCACCCAACATGGTTTTGCAACATGGTGAATTTTTGAGACATTTTAATTAAAACAATATGTATTGGATTGTCATTCAATTGAAACATGAACATACGTTACCAGCAACAATATCAAGATACCAAAGATCAAAGATGAAATTAACAAAAAGAGGGCATCGGTGCGGACTCGAACTACTGAACTCTGGCTTATTGGCTCATTTCACTACCACTCGACCACCGAGCCGGTTGATTATGTAGCGTCAGAAATGAGTGAAAGCGAAATCAGAAAATGTTCATTATCTTAATTACTAGGTCCATTGAGCAACTTTGCAAAACGGTTTTGAGACTCTCTTTGGGGTCCATATGCACCACCAAAAGTAGAAGGCGATCGGGACATGTGTCTTCCGGTCAGTCCCATGTTAAAGAAAATGAAATTATATTTTTTTTTAAACAGGGTAAAAAAATGCACATTTTGGACTATTTCATCATCACTTGGTAATCATTTAATGAAATAGCTACGCAAAAAAATATTGCAGGTCGAGGTACAATAGATATGAATGATAATTTGTTTTATTGGCTTTTACTTCGCGAGAAAATATAATCAGGAAAAAATTCACGGGCATCCCAGTATTTGAAATGAAAAGTTGTAAGTTCAATTTATATTGCAATTAATGAGTGCGGGAAAATGTAAGATATAATTTAAAATGTACATTATTAAGGAATGTTATTAAAGGAATCTGTAAATGATTGAACAATACATCAAAGTACCAAGAAAATAACAACAAATAAGCGCGATTTGCCGAATATCAATTTCATGCTTTTGGAAAGCATTCCACCACTCATGCATCTTCCGATCCTTCATCCGTCGACCATGCTCCTGCGTATTCATCTTCCTCATCTGAATCGCTCGACGTACGTTCTTCTTCCTCTTCTCCATAATCACTGCCCACTTTTGAAGACCGACGAGATCTCTGAACAGTTGGTTGTGCTTTACATTGGCTAGTTAATTAATTTAATAAAATGCAACTTTTGGACAAAGCGAACCTCTAAATCATCCATCGAAGAAGCAGTGGCGTTTGATTGCTCGTGCTTTTTCATGTGCCGTGTAAATTCGTTGTTCATTGTGAATCCTTTCGAGCATATGTTGCACTTCAACGGGAAGATTTCTGAAATTGGCCTTTAGAATTAAGTTTGAAAGATGTAAATTTGAAAATCATAAATATTAGCTTAACCTGTGTGAGTGTTCTTGTGGTGCTTGAGATAATAAGATTTATGGAATGCTTTCATCGCATTTGAATAGCCTTTTGTTAGGATCGCTATCTGCTGTAAAACTCCATGTGAAAAATGCTACAACTTTAACTCTAATTTCATTAATTTGTATTAATTTCTAATTTCATTGATTTGTGACTTCATAGTGTTTGGATATTAAGTGTTTGGATATTACACAGTACTTAATATCATAATATTAGTACTATAATAGGTAGTTAATCACGTACCGAGATGAACTCTTCGATGCGAACTCAGCGTGCTCGAATGACTGAATCTCATTTTACAAATTTCGCACTTGTACGGCCTTTTGAGGGCTATATTATTCGGATCGTTGTCATCTCAATGAATTTAGAGCATATTTTTGATTTGTTTTCGGCATTAGTTCCCTATGCAACTAATTTTTCAATATAAGACGGTTGAAACTATTTTGTCCAATGGAAAATCCAAGTTTTGAGTTGACTTGAACTCTCGGACAGCATCTGCTGTGGAATTCATCAATTCTTAAAATTTCGAAAATATTTGGGAAACGTGCAATCACCGATTTTTTTTCTATTTCACTGTGATAATATTTTCTGTTAATCACATGGTTTTTCAAATCATGTGTTCACTGTCAAATGTTGTTCCCATGTTTCCCCTTGTCTGTCTAGCAAACAATTTGATTGCATTTATCGGTTTGCTATGAAAGGGTATTCTTGAATTGTTGTTGTTGAGTTGCTTGTTGACGTGATAATTTTTTGACACGTCAGAAGAGAGGACGTGTGCACGAATCTGAATGAGGAAGATATACGATCAACATTCTATCAGTTACCCCATGTAGTTTCCAACTTACCCCATTGCGCAAAATCCAAGTTGGAAAATGCGCAATGGTCGCCTCATTCTCCCACTCTTCCCGCATCCCGTGTGGTCTCCTCTCTTACTCTCTCCCCATTGCGCAAAATCCAAGTTGGAAAAAGAGTATTTGACCTTTGTCATTTGTCTCACTCTCACTCCTTTCATTCGCTCCCTCTCACCCCATTGCGAGTGGTTGCTAGTCCTCTATGAAAGATTCGTCCATTTCTCATCCGAATGACTTCCAGGCTGCATTCTTCGATTTCGTGCATGGCATGAATTCGTGTCAGGTTTCTCCCGGTGACCATTACGCGTTTTCCAACTTCGATTTCGCGTAATGGGACCAAACAGGACGAGTAAGATCTTCCATAACGTCTTTGTTCAAATTCATACGTCCGACTTCTCTTCAAATCAAGATACGAGCAGTGCTGAGATGAAAAATACGAACATCACAGAAGATTACCAGTCCTAGTGTCATGTGATAAATATACAAATAAATCTTTTAAAGTGTGGCATAATAACACGAAAAAACAAGAAAGGAAAATAATAAAGAACGAAAAATTAACATACTAGCACGAAAATGAATTTTTTTTCAACTGAAAATGTTCAAAAATGTCAAATTCTTGTAAAAAAATGTAAATTATGAAATTTGCGTATTCTTGCGTCGCATAAATGACAATATTATGAATTATATTCAATTCTCCCGTTTTCCATACAAGAATTGTGTTCGTCGATTCAACTCAACTCAAAACTTATTTTCCGTTGGACAAGGATTTTCCGTTGGACAAATTAGTTTCAACCGTCTTATATTACTGATCAGATCCATCGCACTGGTATGGTTTTGTTTTGCCCCAGTTTTATCTAAACATTTTCACATTTGTTTAAGATTTTCTAAAGAAATTACGCTAGTTAGAAACAGATAAATATATTTGGGCCTACCTAAATGCTTAGCCTTATGTCCTTTGAAGTATCTCTTCTCCCTAAAAACCTTGAAACAGACGTCGCATTCGAATGTTGGCTTGTTCGTAGCATTATCCGCTTCAAGTGGAAAATGATTCTATCCAAATATTTACGATAAAATATTTTACCTGAATGTGTTTGCTTGTGTCTTGCAAGTTTTCCGGACTGAGAAAATCTCTTGTCACATTGGTCACACTCGAACGGCTTTCTCTTGTTTACGTCATCTGACATATATGTTAAAACTCTAAAAAACGTAATTCAAACGTATGTGCACTTTCATGTGCGTAGTTAGGCTATAAATCGTTTTGAAAATCTTGTGGCATGTTTCGCAGGGTCGTTGTCTGCTAAAATGTAAGATTTGAAAACGAAGCTCATATTCAAAATACATACATAAATGACTTTTCTTGTGCTTGTAAAATTTTGCGAATAGAATAAATCGTTCTTTGCAAACTTCACATTTGTAAGGCCTCGCAATATCGCTTTTTGTAATTCGTAGCGGTTCTGGAAAAAACAAATTTACTCCAATCATGATCATGCCCTTTTCCTTTCCAAGAACACTCACCAGAAAGAGCAATACCATCGTTGTATTCTTCTCCGTTTGTTAATTCACTTTGATAGTCATTTTCCGACTCTTCGGAACTGTCCGTGCCCAGTTTCTTTTGAAACAAATTAGTGATTGTTATGAATTTTTAACGAATAATTTAACGAATAATATATATTTACCTGCTTTAGACTAGACATCTTTGCTCGTTCTTGCTCGCGATCGATGTACCAATCCATTGACATGAAAAGTGACTTCAAGAATCCATAGATTAGTTCTCACATCGGAGAGTCACTGAATGTTCGTTCAAATAAACAATTGTAAAAAACAACGAGAACCATATTATGATACCTGCTTGTAAGGTTTAGTCGGACATCTAGAGAGCAAAGAACGGCACGAAATTTAGAAAAGGAATAGCACATATAAATTTTGCAGATAGTAAATAGTGAACAAACCTCAGGATCCGCATTATTCTTTACCAAAACATCCAATAACTCTACAGCAAATGCTATTGATGCTTCCATCTGAAATTGTTCCTATATTTTGAAGTTGGAAATACTGAAATGAAAAAGTGAGTCATGTCCTGAAATTCCCTTCCAGTTGATACTACACCTGTCAAAAACGAACGTGCTTAAAAGGAAGAAGGTATTTAGACACGCAATAATGGGAAATGCGACAAGAAAAAAATATGATTCCATACGAGAAATTAGAACTGTGATATTGGGGGAATTCAAACAATTTATTGCCCCATACCCGTATAATGATTGAGAATTTGGAAAAAACGATCGCGTCTAAATCTCCGCGTCTAAAACAACGCACAACAATAATAGCACAATGCGGGGTATTGTACAGGGTGTCCAAAAAGTATTGTTACACTTTTGAAACGCGAATTTTTTTAACATGTAGGTCGAGTTGTCAAAACCTGTAATAACACGTTTGAGCCCACCCTTCGGTGCGTTGAGGGAACCTACTAATTAGTTTCCCATAGTCATGGTTCGTCCAAATCGCTATCGTCAAACTATTATCAACCTTTGGACCCTCGGCGACCCCCCAGATTCCATCAGGAGGAAGCTTCGTATTTCCCGAATGACAGTCTATCGCACCATCTCCCGTTTCAAGCAGTTGGGCACTGCGAAGGACCGTCCAAGATCAGGAAGACCCAAGACCGCTCTCACTCAGAAGAACAGGAGAATCGTGGAGAAGAGAGTGAATCGCAATGCCAAACGATCCATCAGGAAGATGGCTAAGGATCTCAAGATCTCCAAAGGATCCGTGTGTGCCATCGTTCATTCTCTTCTCAAGTCCTACCCCTACAAGATGAGAAAGGGCCATGGCCTCACTGATGTCCACAAGCAGAAGCGCCTGGAGAGATGCAAGCTGCTCCTTCAGCGGGCCGATCGTGGGGAGCACTTGACTACCGTTTACTCTGACGAGAAGCTGTTCTCAGTCGAGGAGGTCTACAACAGTCAGAACACCAGGATCATCGCCAAGTCTCCTCAGCAAGCTGACGCCAGAGGTAGAACCATCTCTCGCATTGCCCACCCCCAGGCACTGATGGTTTGGGCTGGTGTGTGCTCGACGGGCAAGACTCCTCTCGTGTTCGTGGATCCCGGGGTCAAGATCAACAAGGAGTACTACACCAGGGCAATTCTCCAGAAGGCCCTTCTCCCCTGGTCCCGCTCCCACTTCAAAGGGGCTCGCTGGACCTTCCAACAGGATTCAGCGCCTGCTCACTCGGCAAAAGTGACGCAGGCATGGTGTCGCGCCCATCTGCCCGACTTCATCTCGAGTGAGGAATGGCCCTCGAACTCCCCCGATCTCAACCCTCTGGACTTCAGCATTTGGTCAGTGTTGGAGAAGGAGGCCTGCTCTACTCGCCACAAGAACCGCGATTCCCTCAAGGCAGCCCTTCTCAAGGCATGAGAGAAGATCGACGTCCCTTACCTGCGGGCCGTCATCGACTCGGTCCCTCGTCGTCTCAGAGAGGTCATCGCGGCCAATGGAGGCCAGATCGAGTGATCGTGCATTGTTATGTTCATATGGTCACTGATAAATACTGTGCCCCGTTTGAGTTGTCTATGTTGCTTTTAAAGAAAGATACATGGTTTTATCCGTGTAACAATACTTTTTGGACACCCTGTAGACAGCCTTCGGATAGGTCACATCTTCGCTCGATCAGTTCAAAGGGACAGGCGATCCAATTACTACTTCGATGTATCTCTTGCATCAAGGTTTAATTTCGAATTTGAAATAATCCGAAAAGAAAAGCGAATACAGCGAAAAAGAGCATATAGTACACTAAACTACGAGATATATGACTTCTACTCGGAAGAGATCTCTGAGAGTTTGTCAAAGTCTGCCCTAGTCTTTCTACGCATTTCCATTCTGTCTCTTCGAACTGGCCACTATCCTCGGCAGCGTGTGCATGTCAATGACGTGCGTTGTGGAAACAACGACGAATTATTTTAGTATAACAGGCCTCTCACCAGAGATTCAGGACAAAACGCCCATATCTTGGTTCAATCAATTTTGAGGTTTTGGTAGCTCTGGGGGTATTCTATCGTCCAGAATCCGAATCCGGGTCGATCGGCTGCCTATCTCGATCCGCGGCTGCTGCAGCTGGCTGCAAAGATGTGAGAGTCTCGCTTTGACGCCTCTGGAAAAGGTTTCAAATCACTCCGATTTTGCTCAAAATTGACCAGTAGGCATAGCTTATGATGCTTTCTGACTTCCCCGATCGATTTTTTGGTAGATCAAAAAATGACCTCTGGGCAGTTTTTGCTCCATAATTTTAACAGTTCGGAACACAAACAAACCAAACTTTTGCATATTATAGAGCTTTCAATTCTGGCATCTACTGGAATTTTTGTGGATTTTTACCATGTGGTCTATCATGTTTCCCATACGAAAAACTACGAACAATTGCGGGGTGTGGCAGTCCGCTCATACTGAAAATCGCATGTATGCACTTATAAGTGTTTACGATTCGAACTCAATGGTTGAGGGTTCGATCCCTCATCGCGGAAAACATGTTTTGCATACATATTTACTTAATTTTCATCATTTGTGATGTTTTCCCAGCTGTCTGAAGGTTCCTTCCTATATACGGTAGAAATAGATGAACGAACCAAAGTATAAAAATCGTCTCAAATGATGCAAATGGAGTAATTTTCAGTAAGAGCGGACTGCCACATCCCGCAATTGTTCGTTGTGTTTCGTATGGGAAACATGATAGACCCCATGGTAAAAATCCACAAAAATTCCAGTAGATACAGAATTGAAAGCTCTATAAGATGCAAAAGCTTGGTTTGTTTGTGTTCCGAACTGTTAAAGTTATGGAGCAAAAACTGCCCAGAGGTCATATTTTGATCTACCAAAAAATCGATCGGGGAAGTCAGAAAGCATCATAAGCTGTGCCTACTGGTCAATTTTGAGCAAAATCGGAGTGATTTGAAACCTTTTCCAGAGGCGTCAAAGCGAGACTCTCACATCTTTGCAGCCAGCTGCAGCAGCCGCGGATCGAGATAGGCAGCCGATCGACCCGGATTCGGATTCTGGACGATTGATTACCCCCAGAACTGTTAATATCACAAAATCAATTTTTTAGATTGTACCAAGAATGGCATGCTCCCTAGCTGGTTTGATAGGCGAAAGAAAAAGCAAATGAAGGGAGTAATTTCTTACCAAGCCATCCAAAAGTCAAGGTTGAATTGTCAGAACTTTGTATGCACGCTGAGCATTAGATGAACATTCATGTGAACTAAACTCGCTGTTTGATCCCACTAAACCTCGATACATATCCTCAGTTATTGCCCGCAGTTGCTCTCTCTTTGTGCAACACAAATCGTATGATCGACCCTCCCTCTCCTCTTCCCCTTCCCTAAATTCACGCACATTCTGCGCCTTCTGAAACATCTTTGTGGTGTACACTAAATAAAATAAATAAATTGTTCTGTACACTCTCTCTTTATTTCGCCTTTCTTCCATCAATCTTTCTCAAGTAGGTACGTTCCATCCGAGTTTCAATCGCTTGTATCACCTTCAAACAATAGAGAAAATACTGTTTATCTTCAAATCATTTCTTCACATAGAGCCGAATACATAGAACCTTTACAGTAATCGAAAGTTTTTGATTCTTCTTCTTCTTCGCTAACTATCATCTCTCCTACCATTATTGAATCTGATGTGCATTATCTTCTTTATTTCGAGCTGAAAAGATGATATTGGTCATGCGTCATAAGTTAACCAGCACCTCAGCATTCTCAGCACTCAGCAGTTTTTGTATGCATGGTATCCACGGATTGATTCCTTTTGCACTGACTTACCACCAGTACCAGCAGTCGAGTTGGAGTATGTAACTGAAAAAATATAAAGGAAAAGATAGAGATACAGATAAAAGTAGTGATTAGAACTTCAGAAACACAAAATTAATGAGATATATGATCAGCTAAAATTACATTGACATATAAATTGAGGTTCTGCCTAGATCCGCGACAAAATAACATAGAAAAGCTTTCCTAAATCAGGGTCATGTTTAGTGCTTGGGTGACAAAAATTAAAAGGAATCAATAGACAAATTGTGAGGGTGAAAACAGCGGTCACATACAATCAGGGAGGCTGAGTGATCGATTGAGGGGAGCAGTGTTTATCGTGCCTATTCCCTATCCTCTCCCCGGCTCTCTCTGAACTTCCTTCACTCTGCTGCTTCCCAACCCTCTCTATCCACCTTGAACGAAAATCAGCATGGAACCACAAACAATAATGACAATCGAAGCGATGTGAAAGAGCGATGTGAAAAACCCGTGCATAAATGGGAGCGGGTGCATGTTCTTGGGTCACGAATAAATTTGTAAGGAATGAAATTGAGAGGGTCAACGCGCAGACGCACGGGCGAGTGATCGATCGAAGAAATCAGAGTGAATAGTGCCCACTCCCTCTCCTTTCTCATCTGCTCCTCAACTCTCTTCTCTCTCCTCACTCTGTTTATCTCATTTTATCTCAGTCTCTTACACCTTCTCTCTCTCCCGTTCGTTCAACCAGATAGTTGGCCATCGCGTCAATAGTAAACAAGGGGGAAGCGAGAGGAGGAATGGACTGACTCTCTCCAAATCACACGCTATCTCGTCGATCAGATAGTGCGAGAAAGTGGATGAAATGAAGAGAGCGAGGCCATTGTTCAGCGAGAATGGCGAACGCTCGCTCTTTTCTCTCAGATCAATTTGGCGTCAGTGCACGAGAGAGAATAATCACTGCAAATGGGGAAGGAATGTTTATCTTCAATTAATTAATTCACAAAACGCTATCGAGCGAAATAGAAGGTCACCTCTTCTTCTATTTCCTTTTTAGTAAGCCTAATTCATCTTCTTCCGAAAAGAGAATATTGTTTTCTTCATTTCGAATCATTTTAGAGATGGAACTTCCTAGGAAGAACAAATATAAATGAATAAAAAATTAGCCAACACCTGAGCAGTTTTGTCTGTTTATAGGATCAGAAAATGGATTTATTCCTTTAGAACCTCGCTAGCCACCTGCACCAGCGGTCACGTTGGAGTAAGCAACTGAAAAGGGGTAACGAGATTTGTGAAAATCCGAATGGAGATTTAATGAAGAAAGTGAAGTATCTTCCTAGATTAGCGAGGAAAAAGATTAAGGATACACCGATAAATGAGGATACACACTAATGGTTAAAATTACAAGAAATTAATTGGCGCATGGGCGAAAATAGCGGAGACACGCTAAGGGACACACTAAGGCGAGTGATCGATCAAGAGAGGTCGTCTGCCACTTCTCCCGCCGATTTCCTCTGGTCATCACCGATTTATCATCGTGATATTTGGTGGGAAATTATGAAAATTTGTAGATATTGAAAGCAACGTTCACTTAAATAATTTGATCGAAGAAATGACCGAGAGAGTTATTGAGTTCCCCGGGGATCTTTACAAACTAGCTTATTCTTTGCAATACCACATAAAATAATAATTTATCATGTGTGACATAGAATAGATTGCTACGGGAAATCAGGAATATTCTCACGTTGGTCATCCTGTCCGCGATTTCGATATCTTCAATTTGATTGAAATCGAATAAAAAACAAGATGATCGAAAACAAGATCAGACATGGTTGTTACCCATAAAATGCAAATGTACAGCTGATCCAAGCTAATTTGACTTCCCAGTTAGCTCTGTATCAATCTAATCGTCATTAACTTCAACGCCCTTCCCTTCGAATACTTTCTTATTGCTATGGATACTACTTGCACTGTCACACTAAACTGTTAGAGACATGGTATGTATACTTGAGATAGGGTATTTGCTTTACTATTATTTTATAAATCTTTGTAGAGCTACATGCGCCCACGTGAATCATGCAGTTCCCACGTTTGAAAATATTGCATATTGCTAAGATACGGATATAAAACAAATCACTCCACTGATAAAACATGATTTACATTTACGTACATCCACGAACACAACCACCGTCATTCACTGAAACTTCCACGTAAGTGATAAACAATTATTGAATGAGAATAATATTTAATGAAAAACGTGATTTCTGTTATTTTGCCTATTCATACCGCATCTTTATGTCCCTCCCAACCAATTTTGATCATTGCTTATTCAGTAGCCGCCAAGCTCCGCCAATGGTCTCTGAAAACTTTCAACTGTTCTTGGAGTTCTTGCGTACATTGGAAGAAGTAAATTTCGGTCAGTTTGTTGAAAATTCCTTATTTGTCCATATGCTGTGCATTGTTAACTAACTACTTTACAGTAATCTCAGTCCCTACTAATTTGCTCCTGATCTACCTTATTATCTTCCACTCATCGAGTGAAATCGGCACTTATCGCTATTTCCTTCTCGCTTTCGCTCTCAATGACATCTACTTCCCGACAGTTCACATGCTGACGCTGCCAGTACGATGTTTTGTTGTTATTTCATTTTTACAACGTAATACGATATGTAGTGATATGTAGTGATGAGTTTCATTAGTGATCAAAGTTACCCATTTTCGAAAAGTTCAGATTCGATATTCCAAATTTCTAAAGCATTTCAATATCTCAGGTCATATGCACCTACAAGGATGCTTTCCTGATGTTCGCAAACGGGATTCTCACCTCCAAGGTCGACTTTCAAAAACATTTAGAATAGTAATTCCATCCCAGTTCTCTATCTGCCTCTTCTCCACTGCACACTCTCAGACTATGCCACTGCTTGCCCATTTGTTCATTTACCGACTCATTGCTACCAAATGGTACGACTATGCAATTATTCTCGAGAACATGTTTGCCGATTGAAAGGAATATTTTTAAAAAAATCAGGCCCCATAGACTCACAATATACAGCGGAATTTCGGGATTTCTTTTCGTTAGCTGTTCTATGGCTTTGTCGATTTTGGTGTGGTAAGAGTATCTTTTTAAAATGTATCCGCTATTGCGGTCAACGACAAAGTGTTTTTATGAAGATTTATGAGAGATGGACACAAAAACTAACTGTGATCATCTTCCAATATGTTCTGCAATTGCTACTTCAACTACGCAGCTGACCAAGAGATGGTGGACTATGTGCAACCTTTCCTGGATGCGGAGTTCCCAGGCAAAGGAAAAGAGTTCATCGGAGCACTCTATTACGTACGTGTGGGGGCTTGATAGCAGATAAGATTCAATAATTTCCAGGGTTCTAATGGAACGTCCCATATACATTCTTTCCTTGCTACTAGTGGCTTCAACTTCGTTATGTTCGTTTCCATGAAGATCATCGCATTCTGCACTGTCTCGATTTCCCTCCACTTCCGGTTTGTCACACATTTTAGTTTCTCCCCAAAAAAGAGCTGGCTGTACCACCCTGATGTTGTGATAGCTTGTGAGCTTACGCAATGAGGCTTTCCACTGTTGCTAGCATCCACCTGCAAACGTTAGCAAGATATTCCAAAACGAGATATAATAATTTCACACGATGAATTCGAACGGCAATGTTGCTCATAAGGCAAACAAATTGAAGTGAATGTGCCGTAATATCTAAACAGTATCATAAAAAAGAGGAGGTGCTTAATATATTCAGAAACCCTGCAGTCGAGTGGTCTGACTCAACGAAGGAACAGCAGCGGCGACTATTCCACATTCTATTGGCCCAGGTAGGGCAATTACCCCCTCCACATTTTCCTAGATTTAAATAGTGGATTTCCTTAATTTAAGACGATCTTCCCGATGCTATTCGTCTTCTTCCCCTGTGCAGCCATCATCAATCTCCCGCTGCTCGGATTCAGAATCAACGTCTTCCCCAATTTGGTGTCGGCAGGTAGCAATGTTTACTGATCAGCTATTAAATTTTCCATTTGTGAAAAAGACAAATAATGCATTTTCCCCTTTGCAGCTCTTACGGTATTCCCCCTGGTTAATGCCTTTATCATCATTTTCGGAGTTGATAGCTACAGGTTGGACCAGTTTTTCTAATTACATAGCCGGTAGCATGAATTAAAACCAATTTTTCATTCACTGCATATTTATTGTCGGAGTTAGGTGTGCTTGAAACCTAGGATTTGGAATTCGAGAAAAATAGCGGCCCCTCCGCGCCCGCACCTCCCTCCTCGGTTTGCGAAATTAGACGATTTGGACATTGCGGGCTGTTCTTTCTCGGATAATGATAAACACTATGCAACACTAACAAGCACAATGACAATTTCGGTTGAGAAAAACAAAAACAAACAAAAACCAAAAAGGCAAAAACAATATTCTCAGAAACGCCGTCCTCAGCTTCCTCAAGTGCAAGAAACCGAAGAGCGAAGGCGGAATCGTGTTCACTTCAGTGGACGAAAATATGAAGGAGACTGTCACCGTCTACAGTTATAAACAATGAGGAAACTATTTGTGGTTACAATTTATTTGTTTTTTTTTCAAATCAATATTATTGAATCGTTGCCTGCATTAAAAAATCTGGCTTTATTTCAAAAATTGTATTCCGATAAACATAACAAATGATTCACATTGTTCATCGATGACCAAATTTGTCGCAGCAATTGTCCGATATGAACATCGCATAAACAATATCTAGTATTGAACTGTAACCATGGAATAATTATTTTGCATCCAACACCATGGACACAATTCACGTGATAATGAGTAATCAAGCAGCAAATATGTCTTACTCTGATCTCTTATCGCACACTTCTCGACTGATAAGGACAATGCCTTTCACTAGACTGTTGAACAATCATCTATATTCATTTTACACGCTCTCTCGTCGGTCAGAGAGCGCGACAGAGTGTAAGGAATATCGAGACCATTCACTAGACTGTTTATCGACTAATGTGCATGTGTAACCAAGTGATAAAGAGTAGAATGAGATACTGCTGATTGATTAGGAATGTCTCTCCTCCAATATTTATCCCGTACCTGTTCTTAGAAATATACTTTGCTGCAAACACCCACATTCCTCCTTTTCGATTTGAGATGAAGTTTACGTGTTTACTCATTGTGTTGTACGTGCGATTCAGCGGTTTATCGTTTCCGGTTTATCCTTCACCCCCTATATTCACGTTCAGCAGATGATCCGGTTGGTTATATGCGCCATTGTCCTTCCAATCACATGCTTATGCGAACTCATCACTGTCCAAACTTCGAGAGGAGCAGTTCAGGTATGATCTTTAGTTCTTTGATCGTTGTTATTTTTTTAAATGTCCAGTTTTGACCTACCTCAGGGTTTCGACCACGACTTCGGCAATGACACTACTCAGCGCTTTTTCGGCTATGGTCAGCTATTTCTCGGCATCCCCTACGCGAAAGCGCCCCTGGGAGCGAAGATTCACGGTACTTTCCCAAAATTTGCTCTAAATTTATTGTGTGTTTAAGCTCCCCGAGGACATCTGTCAGTACAACGAGAAAGTAGAGGTGCACAACGCTACTTACTACAGGTAGGACAGATCGAATACCAAAGATTAAAGACTTGATCTGTCAGGCCTCGGTGCTGGCAACCGCCCGATAAACTGCAACCGGCGGATAAAATGGACGAGAACTGCCTCTACCTCAATGTGATGACGCCAAATGTAAGCTTTAGCTTTAGTACTTTAGTACTAGTCTGTTTTAGTAATGCTTTCGAGCCCTGCTCTAGTTCGACTCAGTTCGAACCCCTATTGTGTAGGAATTTATCACGATACACTGGCCGTTGATTTGATAATAGTAATAATAATAATTTATCTACGCCTGAGGCGCTACCATACCATGAAACACATACTTAATTAATGATTGCAGCTGGGGGAGGGGAATGCAACATTTACTACAGTCGTTAACTTGTCAAAATGTTGGTGATTGACATGTCGCTCAGGTCAGTGGCAAGTATCCCGTGATGGTTTACATTCACGGTGGAACGGGAGGAGCTGATGTGTACGATTGGAAGGTGGATCACTTGAAAATAATTTTTAAAAAACGAGTTCAGGATCTGGTATATTCGCATACTCTATCAGCCTCTTAAAGTGAACAGAGACCGTGCTACCGTTTTTCGAGTTCTACCTGATAATTCAAGATAAATTTGAAAACCATTAAGGGAGCCGTTCGCAATCTCGTCTATCACGGCGTGGTAGTGGTGACTATTCAGTACAGACTGGGACTGATGGGCTTCTTTACAACGTTCACGGAGAGATTTCCTCCGAATCGAGGGATGTACGATCAGGTCGGATGAGATTCCCTTAAATTTCGATTGTCCATGGTCGATTCGTGCAATTTACGTATTACAGATTTTAGCGCCGCGATGGGTGAACGAGGAAATTACGAACTTTGGAGGAGATTCGAGCAGGTGTGGCGAAGGCAGTCTGCACCCGAGCAATCGTCTGACTCTCTTCAGTTTGCACGCTCTCTGAGTCTCGCTGACCGGTGAAAGAGCGTGCAAACCGAAGAGAGTCAGACGATTGCTCTTGCAACCCTAAAATGCTTATAATTACGTTCAGAGTAACAATCTTCGGTCAGAGTGCAGGCGCTACTTCAGTTTCTGATCTTTCACTATCGCCACTTGCAAAAGGTTTATTTCATATTTCAAGGCTGTTCATTATCTTGGAATAAATGCATACTCATTCCTAATTGCAGGTCTCTTCCACCAGCTCATCCAGACCTCCGGTTCGTCGCTGATGGAGATCGAAACCATCGACGACGTTCGCGGTTCCATCCATAAGGATCGCGCTCAACAAGTAATTAACTGATC
Organism: Pristionchus mayeri; assembly: GCA_036245805.1. Lineage (NCBI taxonomy): Eukaryota > Metazoa > Nematoda > Chromadorea > Rhabditida > Neodiplogasteridae > Pristionchus > Pristionchus mayeri. The sequence goes on along the minus strand of BTRK01000002.1, from coordinate 31,322,395 downwards.
TTTAATCTTTAATCTTTGTGATTTCGAGATTTGACGCTAAATCCGAAAACATACCCTCCATTCAGCTCTGCGGAATCAATACCACCGACTGGGGATCAGCTGAAAAGGATGAGGCACTGATGAACTGCTTAGTTAAAGCTACTCCTCAAGAGATCATCTCCTTCGATTTTGTTAGCTAATTTCGATTTCTTCCGGGGATTAAAGGGCCTGTTCTGCATCGAGGGAGGGGGGTCGAGCTCTGGACATATGTATGTCTATCGGTGCCATAAAACAGTGCCCCACCTTCATTCTTATTTGTATACAACCTACTTGGTCGATTTCAGACGGGAAAGAACTGGCAAGTGGCGATCGACGGCGCTTTTCTGCCTGATTATCCAGAGAAACTGGCTAAAATCCGGCCGAAATACCCGGCTCTGATCGGAGACGTGTTGGAGGAGGCCGCTTTCTTCAGTAATATGCATGGTTTCGCACCATCACATAATTGTTTTCAGTACCCGGTGTTGATGATGGCGATCTGTCCAACATCACTAGGCAGACTAATCTAGACATGTTCCGGGGTGATTGGCCGAACTACGACGAGGTTATCCTGTATTTCGAGTAACTGATGTATGATGTTCGGCTAATATCTTAGGAAACGGCGAAGAACGCATCCGATATCATGATAGATGGATACTCCTCTGGTACTATCCCTGCTGACGCTGACCACATGGGCTGGGCGAAGCTCACTACTGATGTTTGTCCTTTTTTCGTATATCTTTTGTTATCCCCCAACTACGAATATTTGCTTTCCAGATTAATACCGGCCGTGCATTCTCGTCAAACATGATTCGGGATGTTCAATGGTTTGTAACATTAAAACTCATGAGTGATATCGAATCTTCGAAGGCACCGCAAAGCCGGCAACGAGGACTTGTGGTTGTTTACACTAACCCACAGCAGTCTGCTGCCTTTCAGTGCAGTTGGTGGAGTAGTTGACGACTGGATTCGTGAGTTAACTTCAAACTTTCTTGAACACTTCCATTTATGTCGTTAGTCTAGAAAAACAAAAAAAAATTACATTTTTAAATGCGTTCGAGATAGTGATTACAGGATTTTTCTATTTACTGTGCTGCAAACTCTCCATTTTTTTAGCAATCGCTCACTGCTCGGACCTACCGTACATCTGGTTCTACGCGGATATCTGGGAGGCGTACAATGCCTCTGGTGAGCAGTACGAATGAGCATTCGACGGGCGGTTGTGATTCCACTAAGCCTCTCATTTCGCAATTCGAGAAGGGGGAGGCAAGCAGTATCGCTACTTCGCAAACTAGTGGACAATGTTCATACGTTGAAATGTGCGAACTATGAATTGCAGATGCCGATTTCGCAGTAGCTGCTTACATGGGTGGAATGTGGACGGATTTCTCCAAGAATGGATAACAGGGGGGGGACGAATGGACCGAACCATGCATTTTCAGAGCTCCCTCTCCCTAGAGTAGGCGAAGGGATGAATTACATCGAAATCGGCGATATGCTCACTCTGAATAGAAATTGGCGATCGGCTGCTGAGCTGGTGTTCAATGACGTTTGCCCTGTCCCCGCTTTGCAAGTTTCAAGAATGAGTTTTTTTTTTCAGCAATTGCCAGCATACCTCGGTGAGTATCCTCCACTAACGATCTCCGACGATTCATGGACGAAGCTAAACCAATTGGGAGAAAGGTAAATACTTTAGTGAGAGTGTAGTTCATAATTGAATAGCATTTCAGGGTGATATCGAAGTGGAATGCTCAGCAATGCCCGGGTGTTACAACTCCTTCGACACGATCAGAGTCGACGACAAGCGAAGCTGCATTTTACGCGTCGCCTCTATCAATGCTCATCCTGTTCAATTACCTCCTTCATTAATATGAATGTATTAGGCACCTTTTCCATAGACCACTGTTTTGTTGTGTCTTACACCGATCTTGCATTGTTATTACGTTGTAACTAGTATGTGATTGTGAGGTCGAGGCGTGATGTGTTTATCTCACTCTCGCCGCCCGAAGTGTAAGATCTAGAGACCCCCTTGATCACTCTAGTCACCTCTAATTGAAATCGATGAACCCGAACTAATCCTTGAAATCACTATGTTCTGTTCTCAGTTTATGAGCGATGCGCATTCAACTTTATGGCCAATGCTTTATCATTTTATGATCACAGATCCTAACGTGAATTTTGCTGTTAAAATGAAGCAAATGGCTACTTTTTAAGATAATAGCTTAGTCAAGTCAAAGGTTTCAAAGGGTTCTGCCGACTGTGAACCACATTTTCTCGTCCATAAAAATCCTTTATCAGAAACATCCTCGCCAGTCTCAGACCATTGAAATTCGTGCGTCTTTCGAATTTTATCAAACGTCGTATATTGCAGATGCTATGGCTTCTACTATTTGGTGTTCCTCTGTTGCAATGTTGCTCTTGTGAGCTCATCACAGTAAGCAGTTCTAGAGGAGCGGTACAGGTATGTTGTAGATAATTTTGATATATTTGATATAAACACATTTGAAGGGCTTCGACCATGACTTCGGGAATGACAGAACTCAGAGGTTCTACGGGTACGGACAGTTGTTTCTTGGCATTCCTTACGCGAAAGCACCCCTGGGAAAGCGGAGATTTACGGTAATTTGTCAGTCAATTGGTTGAGGGAGGCTTGCTTTCTTACTTTCAGCTACCCGAGGACATATGTCAGTACAATGAAAGAGGAGAGGTGCACAATGCTACTTACTACAGGTTAGACCACATTTCGATGCCTCTTTGGAATGTAAAAAAAGGTGAAACTCAGACCTCGTTGCTATCAACCTTTCGACGCACTCACACCCGCCACAGATATGAGCGAGGATTGTCTCTTTCTGAATGTGATGACGCCTAATGTGAGTGTCCTTAATCTGCAATTATTTGACCATGATAGTTGTCTAGTTGCATCCCATTCAGGTCAGTGGAAACTATCCCGTTATGGTCTATATTCACGGAGGTACTTTCACCACGGGAGGAACAGACATTTATCACTGGAAAGTGGGCTTACATTATTAATCGAGGCAGAAAACTTCAACGATCTCATCAAGGGTTCCGTTCGCAATCTCGTCTCTCGTGGTGTCGTAGTGGTCACGATTCAGTACAGAATTGGACTGATTGGCTTCTTCACTACATTCACTGAGCGATTCCCTCCAAATTCCCTCCAATATACGACATGGTTCGTTCTCCCCTCACATTTCATTCATTTCAGTCGTACGGTTAGCCCCGTGCAGGGTTGCGTTAGCTATAATCGCGCGGACGACTGATCTTACTTCAGCTTTGAAAATATTAACCAATTGAAGATTTTGGCGCTTCGTTGGGTGAAGGAAGAAATATCGAATTTTGGCGGTAATCCAAACAGGTAATCAATATTCCTCAAACTTGAATGGTAATCTCTCCACAGTGTGACGATCTTCGGTCAGAGCGCGGGAGCAGCTGCTTCGTCCGATTTGTCCCTCTCCCCACTAGCGAATGGTTTTGCCTATTCAAATACATGCCTAATATACTCGAACAAATGTGAAATTGTAATCGAATTCACATTGGAGTCATTTACGTAATGAATCGTTCTTCGTCCAGGTCTTTTTCACCAACTCATCCAGACCTCGGGCGCTGCGGATTTTGCGATGGAAAGCATTACTGATCCGCGAGGCTCGATCCATCAGGATCGGGCTCAACAGGTATGTCGAAGATCTTTAAGTTTTCCAGAAATTTGAGTTACATTGTTTATTCAGCTATGCGGAATCAACGCGACTAGTTGGGGAACCGCTGAGACGGATGATGCCCTAATGGACTGTCTTATTAAAGCTACGCCTCTAGAAATGAATGCTCTCGATAATGTGAGATGAGTGAAGTACTGGAAAATTTCAAACAGAATAAGCTCCGCTTACAGTGAAAAGACGAAAACCAATAATTATTCATGGATTGTCTGAAATTTTTATAAATTCAGACACTCGGAAAGCGATGGAATCCTGCTATCGATGGTGCTATCCTGCCGGATTATCCCGCAAATCTAGCTAACTCCCGGCCGAAATACTCGGCCCTGCTCGGAGACATGCTCGAAGAGACCGCATTGTTCTGTATGAATACAACCATAACTTATCTGAAATTAATCCGTTCAGTTACATATACCGGCGACATATCGGGCGTTAATGATCAAACCAATCTCCAATCCTTCCGAATGGGTTGGCCCAACTATGATGAAGTAAAATCAAATTTTATTTAGAAATATTTGTGTGTATTGTAGGAAACGGCCAAAAACGTTTCGAAGATGATGATCGAGGGCTACACCGGTGGAAATGTTCCTACTGACGACGATCATCTGGGATGGGCGAAACTAGTTACTGACGTGTTCTGTAAAAATAATTTTTCTGTTTTACATATATTTTACTGTCCACCGTTGCATCCCGCATTTCCAGACTAGCACGGGTCTAGTGTTCTCTTCGAGTTTGGTCAGGGACGCGAAAAAAACGAAACAAGTGATTCCCCATGACCTCTCCCCCGAACAGCTGAAAAATCGTGTTCAAGTCTGTCGGGAATTACTCCATCGTAGATCCAATCTTCGATGGGTCAATTCCATTATCGCTACAGATGAGAAGTGGATCATGTACGATAACCCTGCGAGGAGACTGCAATGGGTGGATGCAGATGAGAAGCCCACGCTCGTCCCGAAGAAGGAAGAGCACGGAAAGAAGGAACTCCTCTGCTTCTTCTTCTCAGTGCTCGGTCCCATCTACTGGGAGATCCTCGCCCCTGGCACCAGCACCAATGCCGACCTCTTCTCTGAACAACTGGAAGATGTCGCGATCAGAGTCCCTCCCAGACTCCTGAACCAGGGCAAAATTCTTCTTCTGATGGACAATGCTCGCCCACATCGAGCGAAGATGACCCAGAAGAAAATGGACGAGCTGAAGATCGAGAGGATTCCCCATCCACCCTATTCCCCGGATCTCTCCCCATGCGACTACCACTGCTTCCGCTCTCTCTCTGACTTCTGCAAAGGAAAGAAGTTCAAGAATCGAGATGAAGTTGTGAGGGCTTTCGTGAACTGGGCGGTATCGAAGAAACCCGCATTCTGGAAGAGAGGAATCGAGACCCTGCCCAATCGCTGGAGGGAGGTAGTGAGAAAGAAGGGGGCATACATTGGTCACTGAGAATTGTAAAGCATTGAATAAAAAATAAAAACAAAAAAATATACGAACTTTCCGGACACCCCAATACATCAACTGGGAGAAGCGTAAGCAAAGTAATGATCCCATTTACAAGGCACGTTTAGTGTGCTGTCGAAGTGGAATTCAAACAAGTGCTCCAATATCTCTCCTCCATCGAAGACTGATGTATTCACAGCGTAGAGCCAGCCACTACATGTATTTTGTTCGATTCCAACAATCGAATAAATTATATTTATTGCTTCCTCATAGTTTGCAATTGAGTGTTTTAGACCAAAGTGAACCGTTTCCTTTCAAATGAGATATGTCAGAAGCGTTGCTAATCTATGGGATGCCTCGATGAAATAGGTTCAACTATGATAGCATCAAGTTGGACGATTGCTCCTTTAAGCAGTGATATGTATCTGAGCAATTAACTCATGGAGAGAGAGATGAGTTTTACAACCCCGTAGTGATGGATATAGTGAGTAGAGTTGTGCAAACGATAACGATAACCGATATTTCCCTCTCATTCCTGGCATTACGATATATCGGAATCGGTCTCCCATTGTTCGAATGGAAAATTGTGCGTTGTGTTTCAATAATCATTAAAAAGTTTTCCGATGTCATCGACTATTGAGTGAGAATTCCGATATTATCGCATAGCTAATTACTCCATTCCGATATATCGGTTATCTTTTGCACATCCCTAATTCGGGGGGGGGGGAGGGTGACAACTGCACAACAAACGGACAACAACTGCACAACAAATCGCCGCTCGCTTGCGGTTTGACGTACCGATTGGGGATATGCTTCATTGTTCCCAGTATGTGCTACCCTATATTTGTATATATAAATTTTGTTACCAGGCGATCTTGAGTTTCACTCCAAATCAACGACAAATCAAAAAACAACGGGTTCATGGAATGTGCATTTCCATGACCCCCTATACGTTGAAACTCATGATCGTCCGGTAACAAGATTTATATATGCAAATGTAGGGTAGCACATACTGGTAACAATGAAGCAACTCCCCAATCACTACGTCGAACCGCAAGCGAACGGCGATTTGTTGTGCAGTTGTCCGTTGTGCAGTTGTCACCCCGTTAATTCATACCCGCTGGAAATGCTGAATCACCTCACTAATAGTAAGGTGATTCAGCATTTCCAGCGGGTATGAATATGTAGCATCACACGCCGACTTTTACAATGCGCGTCAATTTCATTGAGCGTCTTCCACCATTTGTACACATTCTGAAAGACTGTTCATGGTTTACACAGAATCACGCTCAAAAAATGATATCGTCCTTGAGCGTCCTTCCTTATTCTCAAGTCAAAGAAAATGTGCAATCCTCGCGCAATGTGTATCAGCTTATTGTTTTACACTGTGTTAATTCCCTTACATCGATGAATCATTGCAGTGTTTCTTCCGGCAAAGCCTACGGATAAACATGAAGAGATCGCACGACTCTAATGAAAGTGAGTTTTAACTGTAAAACGAAGAAGTACCTTAATTGCATTTTTTTCAGAAATGTTATTGCTTCGGCAATCAATATTTCAAAAGATCTCTGAATTATCATGCATGTCACTCACTGGAAACGGATCTTACCTTCTCTTCAAGGACATTTGCAATTACTACAAAAATATTCCAGAAGAGGAAAGAATCGGAGCTGAAAACATGACGGCCGGTGAAATTGGAATTGCAAAGGAATTTGTGGAATCCTTTAACATCATTACTGGCTCTTGTATTTGCGCTAGCCTTCCTTGCTTTTCTTCTCTCTTACCTCAGTTCGAAGTAGTCAGATCAGGGGTCGTCCATTTAAGATTGGACTTGATTCCTGAATTTGTGAAAGTGACTAGCCTTCCGCGAGTTGATCTTCTCGCCCTATTCAAGGCCTATATCGCCATCGAGCACGTTGTTGTATGCACTAGTTTACAAGACCAATCGTCTACCCGTGCTGGCAAGGATAGTCCATCCACGACAGTGTGTCAATGCGCTTCGAATTATCCCGAGTATGAATTGTCTGATTGATTTTGGCATACTTTGAATATTGATAAACGGCAGTAAATCTGAAAAAAATGGATGCGGCATTGGCTGAGGTTTTTCGTTCAGATCCATGTGAATTATGAGCGGAGAAATATTTAAAAGTACTCTATATTTCCACATTCTCATTTGAATAGTGCAAACACAAGATAACGTTGTAGTGTAATCCTCACCCAGTCAAGAACAAAATCCCTCCTTTAATCTGTTTATTTCACTTCTAATTTGAAATTTTTACAGCCCTTTTCCTTTTCGTTTGACGATGGTTCCAATAAGATATTGAACTATCACAGAGGATATCTGAGAGAATTACGTATAGGCCGTACAAGGCTAAATACAACTAACGGGGACAAGTCGGTCCTAGGGTAAACTTGTGGCGTAGAGTCCAAAAATCGACCTTAGGAAGTCGTATCTCGCATGCCTCATTCGCTGTTCAGTGATGAACTTGGGTGGTCGCTTTTTCTAACTTTTGAACGGATCATCTAAACCTCATACACATATAGTAATTATGAAAGCTCTAGACGAGATAAGCATTTTTGCTGTTGGAGGTGTTCGGCTATCTCATCTGTGAAAAAAAATTTGGCCGTTTCAATTTTTGAAATTGTCGCCCTGAAAATTTTACCCCACACTTGTGCATTGTTTATTTTCTCATAAGATTCCTCATGCAAAATGTTTAGTAAGACTAAAGGTAGCCAGAACCTGCCATATCGAAGGTTGGTAGAGTTCGGGGACTTATAGCAAAAATCAGTCACTTTTTCTTCGCCTCAAAATTTGTCCCTAGGGGTAAAATTGCATGAGGAATCTTATGAGAAAATAAACAATGCACAAGTGTGGGGTAAAATTTTCAGGGCGACAATTTCAAAAATTGAAACGGCCAAATTTTTTTTCACAGATGAGATAGCCGAACACCTCCAACAGCAAAAATGCTTATCTCGTCTAGAGCTTTCATAATTACTATATGTGTATGAGGTTTAGATGATCCGTTCAAAAGTTAGAAAAAGCGACCACCCAAGTTCATCACTGAACAGCGAATGAGGCATGCGAGATACGACTTCCTAAGGTCGATTTTTGGACTCTACGCCACAAGTTTACCCTAGGACCGACTTGTCCCCGTTAGTTGTATTTAGCCTTGTACGGCCTATACGTAATTCTCTCAGATATCCTCTGTGATAGTTCAATATCTTATTGGAACCATCGTCAAACGAAAAGGAAAAGGGCTGTAAAAATTTCAAATTAGAAGTGAAATAAACAGATTAAAGGAGGGATTTTGTTCTTGACTGGGTGAGGATTACACTACAACGTTATCTTGTGTTTGCACTATTCAAATGAGAATGTGGAAATATAGAGTACTTTTAAATATTTCTCCGCTCATAATTCACATGGATCTGAACGAAAAACCTCAGCCAATGCCGCATCCATTTTTTTCAGATTTACTGCCGTTTATCAATATTCAAAGTATGCCAAAATCAATCAGACAATTCATACTCGGGATAATTCGAAGCGCATTGACACACTGTCGTGGATGGACTATCCTTGCCAGCACGGGTAGACGATTGGTCTTGTAAACTAGTGCATACAACAACGTGCTCGATGGCGATATAGGCCTTGAATAGGGCGAGAAGATCAACTCGCGGAAGGCTAGTCACTTTCACAAATTCAGGAATCAAGTCCAATCTTAAATGGACGACCCCTGATCTGACTACTTCGAACTGAGGTAAGAGAGAAGAAAAGCAAGGAAGGCTAGCGCAAATACAAGAGCCAGTAATGATGTTAAAGGATTCCACAAATTCCTTTGCAATTCCAATTTCACCGGCCGTCATGTTTTCAGCTCCGATTCTTTCCTCTTCTGGAATATTTTTGTAGTAATTGCAAATGTCCTTGAAGAGAAGGTAAGATCCGTTTCCAGTGAGTGACATGCATGATAATTCAGAGATCTTTTGAAATATTGATTGCCGAAGCAATAACATTTCTGAAAAAAATGCAATTAAGGTACTTCTTCGTTTTACAGTTAAAACTCACTTTCATTAGAGTCGTGCGATCTCTTCATGTTTATCCGTAGGCTTTGCCGGAAGAAACACTGCAATGATTCATCGATGTAAGGGAATTAACACAGTGTAAAACAATAAGCTGATACACATTGCGCGAGGATTGCACATTTTCTTTGACTTGAGAATAAGGAAGGACGCTCAAGGACGATATCATTTTTTGAGCGTGATTCTGTGTAAACCATGAACAGTCTTTCAGAATGTGTACAAATGGTGGAAGACGCTCAATGAAATTGACGCGCATTGTAAAAGTCGGCGTGTGATGCTACATATTCATACCCGCTGGAAATGCTGAATCACCTTACTATTAGTGAGGTGATTCAGCATTTCCAGCGGGTATGAATTAAGGGGGTGACAACTGCACAACGGACAACTGCACAACAAATCGCCGTTCGCTTGCGGTTCGACGTAGTGATTGGGGAGTTGCTTCATTGTTACCAGTATGTGCTACCCTACATTTGCATATATAAATCTTGTTACCGGACGATCATGAGTTTCAACGTATAGGGGGTCATGGAAATGCACATTCCATGAACCCGTTGATTTTTGATTTGTCGTTGATTTGGAGTGAAACTCAAGATCGCCTGGTAACAAAATTTATATATACAAATATAGGGTAGCACATACTGGGAACAATGAAGCATATCCCCAATCGGTACGTCAAACCGCAAGCGAGCGGCGATTTGTTGTGCAGTTGTTGTCCGTTTGTTGTGCAGTTGTCACCCTCCCCCCCCCGAATTAGGGATGTGCAAAAGATAACCGATATATCGGAATGGAGTAATTAGCTATGCGATAATATCGGAATTCTCACTCAATAGTCGATGACATCGGAAAACTTTTTAATGATTATTGAAACACAACGCACAATTTTCCATTCGAGCAATGGGAGACCGATTCCGATATATCGTAATGCCAGGAATGAGAGGGAAATATCGGTTATCGTTATCGTTTGCACAACTCTACTCACTATATCCATCACTACGGGGTTGTAAAACTCATCTCTCTCTCCATGAGTTAATTGCTCAGATACATATCACTGCTTAAAGGAGCAATCGTCCAACTTGATGCTATCATAGTTGAACCTATTTCATCGAGGCATCCCATAGATTAGCAACGCTTCTGACATATCTCATTTGAAAGGAAACGGTTCACTTTGGTCTAAAACACTCAATTGCAAACTATGAGGAAGCAATAAATATAATTTATTCGATTGTTGGAATCGAACAAAATACATGTAGTGACTGGCTCTACGCTGTGAATACATCAGTCTTCGATGGAGGAGAGATATTGGAGCACTTGTTTGAATTCCACTTCGACAGCACACTAAACGTGCCTTGTAAATGGGATCATTACTTTGCTTACGCTTCTCCCAGTTGATGTATTGGGGTGTCCGGAAAGTTCGTATATTTTTTTGTTTTTATTTTTTTTTCAATGCTTTACAATTCTCAGTGACCAATGTATGCCCCCTTCTTTCTCACTACCTCCCTCCAGCGATTGGGCAGGGTCTCGATTCCTCTCTTCCAGAATGCGGGTTTCTTCGATACCGCCCAGTTCACGAAAGCCCTCACAACTTCATCTCGATTCTTGAACTTCTTTCCTTTGCAGAAGTCAGAGAGAGAGCGGAAGCAGTGGTAGTCACATGGGGAGAGATCCGGGGAATAGGGTGGATGGGGAATCCTCTCGATCTTCAGCTCGTCCATTTTCTTCTGGGTCATCTTCGCTCGATGTGGGCGAGCATTGTCCATCAGAAGAAGAATTTTGCCCTGGTTCAGGAGTCTGGGAGGGACTCTGATCGCGACATCTTCCAGTTGTTCAGAGAAGAGGTTGGCATTGGTGCTGGTGCCAGGGGCGAGGATCTCCCAGTAGATGGGACCGAGCACTGAGAAGAAGAAGCAGAGGAGTTCCTTCTTTCCGTGCTCTTCCTTCTTCGGGACGAGCGTGGGCTTCTCATCTGCATCCACCCATTGCAGTCTCCTCGCAGGGTTATCGTACATGATCCACTTCTCATCTGTAGCGATAATGGAATTGACCCATCGAAGATTGGATCTACGATGGAGTAATTCCCGACAGACTTGAACACGATTTTTCAGCTGTTCGGGGGAGAGGTCATGGGGAATCACTTGTGGGAGTTTCGGCTTCTTCCCAGATCGATGGAGGATATCGGACACCGTTGATCTGGGAGTACCAGTGTCCTTCTTCAACTCACGCACACTGGCCATGGGCTTGCGCTTCAATGTGCGGAGAACGAGAGGCTGATCGAGGGAGGGAGGGCGTCCAGAGCGGGGTTGATCATCGAGACCAAACTCCCCTTTCTTGAAGCGGGAGAACCACTTATAGCAGAAGGGTATGGAGGGGGCGTCAGCTCCTTCCGACTGGGCCAGGGCAGAGTGGGCCTCCTTCACGGATCGGCCAAGACGGTAGTAATGAAGTAAAACTGCTCGGAGGTAGAGATGGGAGTCCATCACAAGAATCAATGTAGCAACTAGGAGACTGATTAAATCCTCTCACTACTCAACGTCAGAATGATGCAATACATTGTTGACAAACAGATTGCGCAATCACTGCATTTGATCGCGAACTGACTTTTTTCCGAAGCATTATACGAACTTTCCGGACACCCCAATAGTTGTGTCCACGAATCATCGGAGATCCTGAGCGGTGGAAACTCGCCCAGGTAAGGCGGAAGTTCCTTTAATGAGATCGATTATGGTATTAGCACATGGAATTCCCGTCTAGAAGACTTGCAGGAGGTAATACTCTCATGCCAAGTTATATTAGCAATTTTCCATCTATACCGTATAAATATACCTCATTGAACACTTTGTTCGCATTTTCTCTCCAGTTCTTCTTATGCTTCAGCACCCCATCAATTTCGACATATTTCATCTGCTTTCCGGCTTTAGGAAGGGCAAGCTTTCTGCAATATTGTATAACTCTCTGTTTTTTTAGAATTCAAACCCTTTCTTCGCGAAGTCAGTCCATATTTTGCCCATGTGATCAGCTACGGCAAAGTCTGATGCTGAAATTAAGGAATGCACGTTTTATCGCGGTTATAAATTGGATGCCTGAGGCATTGTACGTCTCCCAGATATCCGAGTAGAACCAGAGGTAGGGCAGCTCGGCGCAGTGATTAATAGCTGAAGGAATAAGTGAATGATCATTTGAAATGTAGAATTGTAACTTCTAAAGTCTTGAAATTAGTAGCAGGTCAAAGATCGCAGATCAACTTACGCATCCATCCCTGTATATTGTAACTGAGCCTAGGTCCTGGCAGAAAACTGCGATGCGCGTGGGTAAACAACCATACGTTCTTATTGTTGGCGTTTTGGTGCCTTCAAACCTCTAATTAATTCATTTTTATCCATCTCACGCACCATTTCGCGTCCCTGACCAAACTCGAAGAGAACACTAGACCCGTGCTAGTCTGGAAATGCGGGATACAACGGTGGACAGTAAAATATATGTAAAACAGAAAAATTATTTTTACAGAACACGTCAGTAACTAGTTTCGCCCATCCCAGATGATCGTCGTCAGTAGGAACATTTCCACCGGTGTAGCCCTCGATCATCATCTTCGAAACGTTTTTGGCCGTTTCCTACAATACACACAAATATTTCTAAATAAAATTTGATTTTACTTCATCATAGTTGGGCCAACCCATTCGGAAGGATTGGAGATTGGTTTGACCATTAACGCCCGATATGTCGCCTATTGATATAAAAAGGGTATGTATGCGCATTAATGCATTCTGATGAGACAGGAGGGAGTGTGGTGTGGGAGCAAGTGTAGTTTGCGTCGGACAATTTGATGGATGGCGATTGACATGGGATAACTATTGTGATTAACATAAGGTAAATTGGTCCATACCCGTGCCAAAATAGTGATGTATTTGAATGCATGGAATGAGTGAAAGTGTATGCGGAATGATAGGTGGAACATGGAGGGAATGCCTGATTCATATCGAGAGGTTCGAGCGAGAAATTAAATGGAATAAGGGAGGGAGAAACTCTTGGCTGGGTGAGGATATACTATAACGATATCTTGTTTTTTTCTTCATGCCCACGATAAATTGGAATACGAAATTGTAAAATATTTATCACCATCATTCAACGGCCTTTCTAAATAAATGACACATATTTGAACAAATGCCATAGTATCATCCTCTCCACTCAATCAGCAAGCTTGTATTCGGATTTGATCATTTCATATTGGCATGCTGGCGTGGCTCGACTATCCTTGCTACCAAGCGCAGACAAATGTAAAATAGATTCTTCGAAAATCTGTTCTATGGTTAGACAAGTCTGGAATACGGTGACAATTTCATCTCGTGAAAGACTGCACAATTTCAAAAATTCCGGATGCAGATCCAGTCTTAAATGGGTGAGTCCTGACTTTACAATATCGAAATTTTGTGAGGGGAATTGGATGGCAGGAAGAGAAGCGCCCATGCAACAACCTGCCAGGATGCTATATGATTCCACGAAATCCCTTGCAATCTCTATTGCAAGGGATTTCGTGGAATTTTATGTCATATTTTCAGCTCGAATTGTTTCCTCTTCTAGCCGACGTGTGTAGTAATCGTGAATGTCCTTGAAGAGATTGAATGAATCGTCACCAGTGAGAGACATGCTCGATAATTCGGAAATTTTGCGAAATATTGATTGCCGAAGCAAGGACACATCTGCAAAAGTTAGAGTATAGGGCAAAGTATTGGGGTGTCCGGAAAGTTCGTATAATGCTTCGGAAAAAAAGTCAGTTCGCGATCAAATGCAGTGATTGCGCAATCTGTTTGTCAACAATGCATTGCATCATTCTGACGTTGAGTAGTGAGAGGATTTAATCAGTCTCCTAGTTGCTACATTGATTCTTGTGATGGACTCCCATCTCTACCTCCGAGCAGTTTTACTTCATTACTACCGTCTTTGCCGATCCGTGAAGGAGGCCCACTCTGCCCTGGCCCAGTCGGAAGGAGCTGACGCCCCCTCCATACCCTTCTGCTATAAGTGGTTCTCCCGCTTCAAGAGAGGGGAGTTTGGTCTCGATGATCAACCCCGCTCTGGACGCCCTCCCTCCCTCGATCAGCCTCTCGTTCTCCGCATACTGAAGCGCAAACCCATGGCCAGTGTGCGTGTGTTGAAGAAGGATACTGGTACTCCCAGATCAACGGTGTCCGAAATCCTCCATCGATCTGGGAAGAAGCCGAAACTCCCACAAGTGATTTCCCATGACCTCTCCCCCGAACAGCTGAAAAATCGTGTTCAAGTCTGTCGGGAATTACTCCATCGTAGATCCAATTTTCGATGGGTCAATTCCATCATCGCTACAGATGAGAAGTGGATCACGTACGATAACCCTGCGAGGAGACTGTAATGGGTGGATCCAGATGAGAAGCCCACGCCCGTCCCGAAGAAGGAAGAGCACGGAAAGAAGGAACTCATCTGCTTCTTCTTCTCAGTGCTCGGTCCCATCTACTGGGAGATCCTCGCCCCTGGCACCAGCATCAATGCCGACCTCTTCTCTGAACAACTGGAAGATGTCGCGATCAGAGTCCCTCCCAGACTCCTGAACCAGGGCAAAATTCTTCTTCTGATGGAAAATGCTCGCCCACATCGAGACACCCCAATAGTTATTATTTTGCTTACCTTCGACGGAGCCGCATGATCTTTTCATTATTATGCAAGAGCGTATCTGAAATCAGCAACTTTGAAATAATGAGTTTCGTTTAGAGAAGGTGACTATTATAATCAGCGAAGATTAAAACATTTTTATCAATTATTTATGATTATCGCTCCGAAAACCCATGCAAGTATGCGCGGCGTTCCACAACCTCATAAAAAGAGCGGATGTCGCTCTTAATAGAGGCGCATTGTAAAGCCAGTGTGACGATACTCATTCATACCCACTGGGCATACTCGATCACCTCATTATAGCCATCCATGTGGTTGCAATTTCGATCGACTCTCCATGCACCACTCCCTGCCTATGAGCAGACCAGACCTTGTCTGAGAAAAGTGAGGTAATCCATCTATAGGCCGTACAAGCCAAAATATAACCTACGGGGACAAGTCGGCCCTAGGGTAAACTTGTGGCGTAGAGTCCAAAAATCGACCTTAGGAAGTCGTATCTCGCATGCCTCATTCGCTGTTCAGTGATGAACTTGGGTGGTCGCTTTTTCTAACTTTTGAACGGATCATCTAAACCTCATACACATATAGTAATTATGAAAGCTCTAGACGAGATAAGCATATTTGCTGTTGGAGGTGTTCGGCTATCTCATCTGTGAAAAAAAATTTGGCCGTTTCAATTTTTGAAATTGTCGCCCTGCAAAATTTACCCTACACTTGTGCATTGTTTATTTTCTTTATAAACTTATGGCATAGAGTCCAAAAATTGACCTTAGGAAGCCGTATCTCGCATTCGTCATTCGCTGTTCAGTGATGAACTTGGGTGGTCGTTTTTTTTTTTGAACGGCTCATCTAATCCACATGCATATATAGTAATTATGAAAGCTATCGACGAGATAAGCATTTTTGCTGTTGGAAGTGTTCGGCTATCTCATTTGTGAAAAAAATTCTAGCTGTTTCAGATTTTGAAAGTGTCGCCCTGAAAAATTTACCCTACACTTGTGCATGGTTTATTTTCTCATAAGATTTCTCATGCTATTTTACCCCTAGGGACAAAATTTGAGGCGAAAAAAAGTGACGGATTTTTTCTATAAGTCGCCGAACTCCACCAACCAACCGAACTCCACGAACTCCACCACCAACGAACTCCACCAATCAATATGGCAGGTTCTACCTACCTTTAGCCTTACTAAATATCTTTACCGTTATGCATGTACTATCCATTTTCATTACATTAAACTTACGATGCTCGCATTAGTTCGATCTATGCATAAGAGCCGGATAATAGGTCATTGTAAACGTTTTTTTTCTTCCTTGTGACACTTGGTTTGAAAATATGCGGTATAAAAACCTAAAACATCTAGAATTCAGTACAAAGAACTCACTAGAAGTACTTTTTCACGTAGAAGTCAAAAATCGACCTCTGAAAGCGGAATTCTAATCTTGAAGTCACCTATGGCACCCTTCACTCTCTCCCTGGGGTGTACCGTATTTGAGAAGTGGACAAACCCTTCCAAATCATTAAAATACTATAGGATTTTGATGTAAATATATATTTTAAGTCATTTAACATCGATTTTTATTAAATTTCAGTTCGACATTGACAAAATTTCCATTTCATATATTCATGGTTCAGCCTCAATCTAGGCCTCGGTATCGATCTAAAAGAATAAAATTAATGACAAATTCAAACAGATCATACCACCAAAATATATTTGTTTTGAAACCCCAACATAACATTAACCAGGCAAAAGACGGTTGATCACCAATTGGAATGCTTCTTCACATAGCAATTGTGTGTTTCGCAAATTCACGATAAACCGTTTTGTTCCAGCTTGTTGTCAGGTTTGGATTGCAATACAGCCTGAAATATATTTTGGTAATATCAACTGTTTGAATTTGTCATTAATTTGATTTATTTAGATCGTTATCGAGGCCTAGATTGAGGCTGAACCATGAATATATGAAATGGAAATTTTGTCAATGTCGAACTGAAATTTAATAAAAATCGATGTTAAATGACTTAAAATATATATTTACATCAAAATCCTATAGTATTTTAATGATTTGGAAGGGTTTGTCCACTTCTCAAATACGGTACACCCCAGGGAGAGAGTGAAGGGTGCCATAGGTGACTTCAAGATTAGAATTCCGCTTTCAGAGGTCGATTTTTGACTTCTACGTGAAAAAGTACTTCTAGTGAGTTCTTTGTACTGAATTCTAGATGTTTTAGGTTTTTATACCGCATATTTTCAAACCAAGTGTCACAAGGAAGAAAAAAACGTTTACAATGACCTATTATCCGGCTCTTATGCATAGATCGAACTAATGCGAGCATCGTAAGTTTAATGTAATGAAAATGGATAGTACATGCATAACGGTAAAGATATTTAGTAAGGCTAAAGGTAGGTAGAACCTGCCATATTGAAGGTTGGTGGAGTTCGGCGACTTATAGAAAAAATCCGTCACTTTTTTTCGCCTCAAATTTTGTCCCTAGGGGTAAAATAGCATGAGGAATCTTATGAGAAAATAAACCATGCACAAGTGTAGGGTAAATTTTTCAGGGCGACACTTTCAAAATCTGAAACAGCTAGAATTTTTTTCACAAATGAGATAGCCGAACACTTCCAACAGCAAAAATGCTTATCTCGTCGATAGCTTTCATAATTACTATATATGCATGTGGATTAGATGAGCCGTTCAAAAAAAAAACGACCACCCAAGTTCATCACTGAACAGCGAATGACGAATGCGAGATACGGCTTCCTAAGGTCAATTTTTGGACTCTATGCCATAAGTTTATAAAGAAAATAAACAATGCACAAGTGTAGGGTAAATTTTGCAGGGCGACAATTTCAAAAATTGAAACGGCCAAATTTTTTTTCACAGATGAGATAGCCGAACACCTCCAACAGCAAATATGCTTATCTCGTCTAGAGCTTTCATAATTACTATATGTGTATGAGGTTTAGATGATCCGTTCAAAAGTTAGAAAAAGCGACCACCCAAGTTCATCACTGAACAGCGAATGAGGCATGCGAGATACGACTTCCTAAGGTCGATTTTTGGACTCTACGCCACAAGTTTACCCTAGGGCCGACTTGTCCCCGTAGGTTATATTTTGGCTTGTACGGCCTATAGATGGATTACCTCACTTTTCTCAGACAAGGTCTGGTCTGCTCATAGGCAGGGAGTGGTGCATGGAGAGTCGATCGAAATTGCAACCACATGGATGGCCTTAATGAGGTGATCGAGTATGCCCAGTGGGTATGAATGAGTATCGTCACACTGGCTTTACAATGCGCCTCTATTAAGAGCGACATCCGCTCTTTTTATGAGGTTGTGGAACGCCGCGCATACTTGCATGGGTTTTCGGAGCGATAATCATAAATAATTGATAAAAATGTTTTAATCTTCGCTGATTATAATAGTCACCTTCTCTAAACGAAACTCATTATTTCAAAGTTGCTGATTTCAGATACGCTCTTGCATAATAATGAAAAGATCATGCGGCTCCGTCGAAGGTAAGCAAAATAATAACTATTGGGGTGTCTCGATGTGGGCGAGCATTTTCCATCAGAAGAAGAATTTTGCCCTGGTTCAGGAGTCTGGGAGGGACTCTGATCGCGACATCTTCCAGTTGTTCAGAGAAGAGGTCGGCATTGATGCTGGTGCCAGGGGCGAGGATCTCCCAGTAGATGGGACCGAGCACTGAGAAGAAGAAGCAGATGAGTTCCTTCTTTCCGTGCTCTTCCTTCTTCGGGACGGGCGTGGGCTTCTCATCTGGATCCACCCATTACAGTCTCCTCGCAGGGTTATCGTACGTGATCCACTTCTCATCTGTAGCGATGATGGAATTGACCCATCGAAAATTGGATCTACGATGGAGTAATTCCCGACAGACTTGAACACGATTTTTCAGCTGTTCGGGGGAGAGGTCATGGGAAATCACTTGTGGGAGTTTCGGCTTCTTCCCAGATCGATGGAGGATTTCGGACACCGTTGATCTGGGAGTACCAGTATCCTTCTTCAACACACGCACACTGGCCATGGGTTTGCGCTTCAGTATGCGGAGAACGAGAGGCTGATCGAGGGAGGGAGGGCGTCCAGAGCGGGGTTGATCATCGAGACCAAACTCCCCTCTCTTGAAGCGGGAGAACCACTTATAGCAGAAGGGTATGGAGGGGGCGTCAGCTCCTTCCGACTGGGCCAGGGCAGAGTGGGCCTCCTTCACGGATCGGCAAAGACGGTAGTAATGAAGTAAAACTGCTCGGAGGTAGAGATGGGAGTCCATCACAAGAATCAATGTAGCAACTAGGAGACTGATTAAATCCTCTCACTACTCAACGTCAGAATGATGCAATGCATTGTTGACAAACAGATTGCGCAATCACTGCATTTGATCGCGAACTGACTTTTTTTCCGAAGCATTATACGAACTTTCCGGACACCCCAATACTTTGCCCTATACTCTAACTTTTGCAGATGTGTCCTTGCTTCGGCAATCAATATTTCGCAAAATTTCCGAATTATCGAGCATGTCTCTCACTGGTGACGATTCATTCAATCTCTTCAAGGACATTCACGATTACTACACACGTCGGCTAGAAGAGGAAACAATTCGAGCTGAAAATATGACATAAAATTCCACGAAATCCCTTGCAATAGAGATTGCAAGGGATTTCGTGGAATCATATAGCATCCTGGCAGGTTGTTGCATGGGCGCTTCTCTTCCTGCCATCCAATTCCCCTCACAAAATTTCGATATTGTAAAGTCAGGACTCACCCATTTAAGACTGGATCTGCATCCGGAATTTTTGAAATTGTGCAGTCTTTCACGAGATGAAATTGTCACCGTATTCCAGACTTGTCTAACCATAGAACAGATTTTCGAAGAATCTATTTTACATTTGTCTGCGCTTGGTAGCAAGGATAGTCGAGCCACGCCAGCATGCCAATATGAAATGATCAAATCCGAATACAAGCTTGCTGATTGAGTGGAGAGGATGATACTATGGCATTTGTTCAAATATGTGTCATTTATTTAGAAAGGCCGTTGAATGATGGTGATAAATATTTTACAATTTCGTATTCCAATTTATCGTGGGCATGAAGAAAAAAACAAGATATCGTTATAGTATATCCTCACCCAGCCAAGAGTTTCTCCCTCCCTTATTCCATATAATTTCTCGCTCGAACCTCTCGATATGAATCAGGCATTCCCTCCATGTTCCACCTATCATTCCGCATACACTTTCACTCATTCCATGCATTCAAATACATCACTATTTTGGCACGGGTATGGACCAATTTACCTTATGTTAATCACAATAGTTATCCCATGTCAATCGCCATCCATCAAATTGTCCGACGCAAACTACACTTGCTCCCACACCACACTCCCTCCTGTCTCATCAGAATGCATTAATGCGCATACATACCCTTTTTATATCAATATAGTTGCAGCGAGAATCATCTCGTGACATCATTTGGTTGATTCACCCAATCGCAAATCGCTACTAGGTGGCCTCTCCGATTCAATTACCGCTGCATATCTCTCTCATCTAATCTCACCCTTCATCTTTCCTATTACCCTCTTTCACTCAAATGTCACCGAATTACTGCAGAATTCGGCATATTTACATCATTTCCCCATAATTTCCTATTATTTGTGAACTAATTATCACTTTTATCATTATTATAGATGGACATTAGTGAGGTTTCTCACCGCATCCAAAAGTGGTCGCTCACGTTGGATTCCGTGTTCTGGACCGTGTTGGGAGGGCTGCTCTACTTTTTCCCAAACAACATGGGAGATTATGTTTTCGTATGTCATTTACTCTCGTATTTTTATAATTTCAAATCAATTTCAGCAGCGGAAAACCGACGGAGTCCACTGGCATCTCCTTCGATGTGTGGGTGGACAAATTTCCGCTACCGGTAAACTTGCATCCCATTTATTTATCTTCGACTTAACTAACAATCAATACGATATTGTTGATAACCGATCGTTAAAAACACATTACAATTATTGATTTTCGCAGCATTTGTAAACTACAAACTCCGAAGCGCCTCTCCTACATCCAAGTCAGTCTGCTATCTCGTTAGGATAGTTGTGAGTCCATATTTTTTAAGCCTATGCACAATCAAGCCCAATCCTCAAAACATATGTGTCGTTTGATGCGATATGACACAACTATTGGTAGCGTCCTTTATCTAATGTGTCGCTTGTAATCAAGAATGAGCGAGTGCCTTAGTTGAGGAAAGAGTCGCAAATACTGAACTTTCGATGTAGTCAAAATTAAACTGCAAATAAGTTTACACTAAAATGATTGATAATTTCAGTCCGGAATTGTCACACTTGTGCTGGTTCATCAGTGCATGGAGTTCACTCCCCACCTAGTCGAACCGCAGGTGAGCGATTGAAGGAAGGAAAATACAAAAGTGATGAAGTCAAACGGTCAAAGCAAACATTATCAGGAAGGTGATAGTATATGGGCGCTAGGTCGGATGAGAACCTCATGCTGCCTTTGACATCATAGGCAGAATGACGTCATAATTCTCGCCCAACGTAGTGCCAGTGTGTGTTATCAGATTCCTCCAAATGTTATCAGATTCCTCCAGGTGCTCGAATGGACTTTTAACTTATCCCTTGGTTTCATCGCCATCTACGCCTTATTCTGGTTCATTAACGGTTTACCAGTCGGTTCGTTCTTTCGATACTACTATTAGGTTGATTCAAAAGTTTCTCCCTTTTTTCAGAATTTTACATTTTTGATTCCTCTGACCTACAAAGTTGACCAATTCTCATAAGTTCTTTTGCAATTAATAAGTGCTTGAATGAGCTTTATAAAAAGCCGTATCGCATTGCTCCTCATTTAGCTACGCCGATACAACAGTCCGACAAATTTCGCAAAATTGATTATCAAACATAATATTTATGCATACATAGTTATGTGGAGAAACGAGATAGAGATTAAACAAACATACTAGAGTAAAGTGTGATTACTGGGCATGCTCGTGAATGCAATTCAGTATTTGTACACCGTCACGCCAAGTTCAGATGAGCGCCTGATTAGATATTAGTTCGAGATGCATTTCTGCAGAAATTAACTTCATATCCCCGAATGGGCAGTTGTTGACTCTGCAAGCCATAGTGTTGTGCACAATAAAGTACTCGCCAGTCTTAGTATTACCGTTAAACTTGAGATGAATACATCTACCTATTCGGGAACAGCACCATATTACAACAAAATTACGAAATTTGAACAACGAAATCAGCACTTTTTCTAATTCTCATCTTCCAAAGCCTCTTGAAGGTCGGATATTCTGTAATATTCTGGAAGAGCAACTCGAGTGGTATCACTCCTCAAATGGGCAGAATCGATTGTTAGCGCGTATTCAAATGGTAGGGCCCAGCAAAGTACACCTAAAAATCATCATATTTTGAGATTTTGACGTTTTCTTTATTTATTGCCGCAACACGCGTCCCAGAATCGATTCGGTCCGGCGAGTGTAATCTATCTATATGTCCACTACTTGTGTTAAATGTAAATTCCGGTCAGGCAACTATGGCTCGAGATAATTTTAAAAATAAAATAGGGAGAAACTTTTGAATCAACCTAATATTTACAAATACCCATAATTTTGTTTCCAAAAACGAGAACAATGCTCGAAACCTTCCTTCCCAAGCCAAAATAGGTGATGTAATAGCAGTTACTCTCATTTATACTCGAGTTGGCAATATGAAGGGAGGTTATGACCTCGTTACGCCCCCCCCCCTCCTCGTATTGCGACATACGAGTATTTCCAACCCTTATTTATACCATAATGTAGGAGAGGAAGTCTTCAGCGACAATCCCTTCATCGTCTGCACCTACCAGTTGGACTGCGTGGCGTCCATCTGCATTGGCGCAGCGTTCATTGCCTTCCCGCAGTGGCTGCTGCACCGACAGGTACAACAGGGGGATTCTCGGCAATCATTCTCATGGCCAAGTACTGCTTGTTTTCCACGTGAAGCCGGGGCGATGAACCCAGTGGTCTCAACACATACTTTTGGAATGTTTGGATTTTCTTAACCTCTTACCCTAAATTACTCAATATTTACTTATCCAGTTTAACACCCCCTCCATATATAGCGGCTTTAGGAAGATCGCATGCAATATACGTGGACACTGATGTAGTGATGGAAATGCAATATCCAAACAACTTACCGAATCTTTCCCAGTTTGAATGAGGGTGACGATATGCAAAATACAACAGCTCCAATAAGTTACACCGCGCGAAATGCACATTTCATTGCATCTACTCTGCTCATGTTCAGGTGTCTGTCTCTCTCGACGCATCTCACGAACTGGCCGCGCGTCTAATGGGCGCCTACTTCGTCGCCACGTTCCAAATCTCACAACACGCTCTGCACTGGGACTCAGTGGAGGACAGGAGGGTCGGCATTCAATCGAGAATCATCGTGAATCCTATTCTTCCTATTTTTAGGAATTTTGGTTGCTATTAGGGTGTTTCGTGGAATTGTTTTTCGAAAATTTATTTCTTTGAAGGGATCAATCTTACTGACTAATAGAGCGTAGCATTGGGTAGGGCTACCAGTGTTCTTCAATTACCGCTGTACACAGAGGACATATTTCATAGTTTACAAGAAAATCAC
Source organism: Pristionchus mayeri (assembly GCA_036245805.1). Taxonomy (NCBI): domain Eukaryota; kingdom Metazoa; phylum Nematoda; class Chromadorea; order Rhabditida; family Neodiplogasteridae; genus Pristionchus; species Pristionchus mayeri. The sequence goes on along the minus strand of BTRK01000002.1, from coordinate 31,298,851 downwards.
GAATTCGAAGTTGTGTCACAAAAATGACCAAACGCGAATTTCTTTCATATGAAGAGACTGAAGTCATGTTATAATGCCTCGTTACTTCGTAGTTGTCAAGTATCTTATTGGTCACAATCCCGGCGTTTAGAATCGCGCTGCACCGTTACTACGAAAGTCGAAAATGTCAACGTGTTTTTAAAATTTTCAGCGATTTTGACACCAACTTAGGTCCCAAACTCCCATAAATAATGTAAAACTTATTTACATTACCAAATTAGTCCGATTGATTATCAACCAACCATGAAAATTTGAAAAATTCTGAAAATTACCTTCTATCGATAAGATTAAAATGACAAGTTTTGATATTTTCCACCGTTCATTATAGAAAGATGCAATATTAAGGGTTCAAATGAAAGTAAGATAGCTGCAGCTACTTCACAGTAAACCAGAGTTTTGAACCTTGATCGAAAATGAAATTATAATGTTTTAAAATAGAGGCCAAAAACGCTCATGATTGACTATTTCATCATCATTAGGCAATCATCTATGGAACTATCCTGGAAAAGATACTGCAGGTCGATCTATATTATATATGAGTTATGATTAGTTTTCTTGACTTGTAGTTCGTGAGAGAAAAAAATCAGAAAAAAATTCCACGAACTTTTGAAACACCCAATATTTGTGACGAGTGGGGAAGTTGTGTAGCAAAAATATCAGAAGTGTATGCAACATAGCTGTTATGTGCGTGTATCAAATCGACAATCACTATATTGCAATAGATAAGCAAATTCGAAATATCAAATAACATATATTTTCAGAGCACGGCATCGATCCTGGCGGCGCAGCTGTGGTCTCAGAAGGAGTATAACAAGGACTGGAGCGGCGATCATTGGGTACGAATCAGTCAATTGGAAATTTATTTTTTATATCCGCCAAAAGGTAAGACCGGGTATTATAGGGGAATCTTCTAGAGATTTTGGCAGATATGCGAACTATGAGGAGTGGACTCGAATTCATTTCTTCCGAAGACCAGTGGCACATATTGTATGCGCGACTGGTCCAGAGATATAAACGACCAAAAAATATTATTTTCTAGATAAACAACATACATACTTAACTTTCCAAAGCCGAATCCATTTTTTTTTCTTACCCTAACATTTCTTAGGTGGGCATCTCGCTCTTCTCCATCTGGACAATATCAGCCATTGGCTACTCTTTCGTTGCTCCAACAGACACACCAGAAGCGAAGAAGAGTAATTAGCGGATTTCCCATGTTCATAGATCTATCCATGTCAGGTCATCAAATGTTTTATTTGTACTTTCGATTGTCTTTCGATTGTGTGTGTGATGTAAGTAAATGTAATTGCGCCAGCGACTATCATCTAAAGCTGAGGATTGCAAACAATGGTGATTTCGAGGACCGAAATTTAAAATTTACGTTTAGAAAACTGCCCTTCACGAACGGGCAACCCCAGTCCTCTCGAAATAAAATGGAATAATGTGCGTCCCGATTTCTTCACCGCTCAAAACAATCGAGCTCACAGTGACAATCGCCAATGATTCAAGATTAATAAAGTAATCTCAATCAAAATTCATTATGAGGCATTTTTTGATCAGGCGCCTATCTTCTGTATTAACGCATGGTTATTAGAATGTATCCATCATTATGATCCTTCATCACACTCTATAACAATGCGCTGTTTTTACCCTTAAGTCGCGGTCCCTTTTATACCCGACCACAGACAAACATTGGGGTTACCATCCATTGCGATGACTTTGGTAGTCAACTGTGCCGCCAAATCTGATCAGAGAGCAGTCAGACAAAGTGCGATATGAAGAGGAAAAGTCGACTCCACTCATTGACTACATAAAACCGATTGGCGTCGAATAACAGGCCAAGCTAGAAAGTATTTTGCTTGAAAAGGGGAGAAACTTTTGCATCAACCTAATAAATCATTCAAATTTTTTCTAGGAAAAGCATTACATAATAATCGAAAGGACAAACTTGGTGAATACATTACGTTAATCAAACGCTGTGTTTCGATAATATTTTGCAGTTTCACAAACGCGTGCGCTGAGTGGTGCACCGAGTGTGAAAAGCCGGCCGACTTATACGGCTCTCTTTTCAAATTGCTTCATCTTTCTCATACCTCGCTCAAAAATTTGTTAGTCACCCTTCTGTCTGTTAGTCATTTGTTAATCATCCGACTCTTGCCATCGTGCATACTATTCATCCAGCTGTCAGACAACAATTATTTTAAAATTGCTGATTTCATCCAATATTTGCTGCAATCCAGAAATGATCGTCCACTGCTGACCAAGGTGAGATATTTATCAGGATACCATTTCTCAACCAACGCCTTGGACGAGAGGCGTTGGTGGTTCTTGGTGGTGTGTGGGGAGGATCACAGTCTACTAGGCGGATCTTTATCTCGCACGCATGCAAAGAGTGAAAGGATCACTCGTATAGGGTGGCAATAAATGGGGCAATAAGGAGGTGGAGATCGTGGGAACAGGAATATGATCGTACTAGGTGGAGGAGTGAATCAATCCTATTGCACATTATATGTTCTAGACGATTGAGATGTATCGCGTCTTTATCCTATCTCCACTGTTCTTATCTTCACTGGGAAACACACTTCATGATGCTCAAGGGTCACTGTCACAAGTGGGAAGAGAGTGGAACGATACCTTGGTAAGCCGCTTTTTCTTACCTGCCTCTTTTCTAAAGTGATCGCATTCTTATGGCCTTTTCGAGTAAGCGCTTCGATATTAAAGGAGGAGTAAACTCAACATTCAATTTTTGAAGCCATCATATGCACTTCCTAGAGCTCCACAACGATAAGAAGCTCCGAAATTTTCACATTGATATCTACATTCCGAACAGAGTTATGGCTAGTTGGCTGAGAGCCAGATCAGGGAAAGCTCAGGGAAGGTGGCGAGATAGCACGCGACTTGAAGAGAGTGCTTCCCTGGGTGAAACATATTCCAACCGCTCGCGCGTTTGCATTTACTCCTCCTTTAAATGCTCAAAAAACTTTTCCAAAAAAGATTAACTCCACATATATCACTGTCATTTGAGATGGAAGGATCCGGTGAAGGCAGTGGACAATATTCATGGACAAACGACAACGAATCATCTACTCTCGCTCCCGAAGAGATCACTCCCAATTCTCAGCTTGATATCAGCTCAACCCACAGTCGTTCAGAAGAAGCCATAGAGAAGAGACCAACTGATCGTAATCATAAACTGGGAAGTCTTCCGATGCAATTCCTTGGCAAGATGGATTTTCGATCCCCCAGTTCAATTCCTTCATCGGCACTAATGGCGCTAGGCCGACCATTGAAGAAGGGACTGGGAAGGAGTCGAGCTGAATACGTTACCTTAGCGTGAGTATCCAACACTTCGATCGCACGTTTTTCCTTTATTCTACTCGTCTATTAGTTCATGTGTTTGTTTTTTAATCATTCTGTCCTCGGATACCACTTAGTCATAGAATTACGTTTCATTCTCTTTATTTCGGCGGTATATGCGTATTTTTAGAGTGCAATCATCATCTCGTCGTTGGGGCAGCCTCTTCCTCGATTCGAAACTCACTCCACAAGCTCATTTCATCGATAACACTCGGTTGTTGGACGCTCGAGTCTCTTCTGTTCCCTTCCGAGTTCTTCTCCTTCCACCATCGACTTACAATGTCGAAGTGGAATGGGTGCCGGCTAGTTTGGTGGATCCGCTCTCTATCATTGTGCAGGTAACTTTCCTTATGAACAACATGCGCAACCGGGATCCTAGCAGCATGGAGCCTTATCTGGCAATACAACGTAGTAGGGTTGGCTAAATCGAAAAAAAAATCATCCCCCATTTGGCTTGACTTGGCTCGAAACCCGATCGGGCGGCTCGGCATCGAGGTTACGAGCTCGACTCTAGCATCTAAGTTCGTGTCGAGCCATCTTGTTCGACTCGATTTTACCGACCCTACAACATAGCATAATCGTATCATGATGACTATAAACTGATGTGGCTGAACTTTAATTTTTTTCAGGTGGACACTCGCAAGCCATACGCCAAGATAACAGCTGGAGTGCTGGTCTATCCAGAGTACGAATATTTAGGAGAAGCGGATGTGGAACATCGTCGATTCACCTACTACGACGGTTCACATGTGATCATTGTCCAAGGAGAAGAATTCGACAAGAATGTGCACGTGCTCACCAAGAGTGTGTGTACGTGTCCGTGTCACTCTAGAAGATAATCCATCCTGGCCAACAACAACTAATTCCTCGGATAACCCCTTTCCTCGCTTGTATAGTGTACTTGTTTACCACGGGTTTTCAAACGTGTTATAATGATAAACATTTCCTAATGCAAAATTCTTCCTGGTTATGTTATTCCCTTGGTGGCGAAGATATTTATGCATGTAATGCGATTTAGTCAACTATTTTTGCCCGGAAATTCACTGTTTGTTGAAATTGCATTCACCATTCGCTTACGTTGCAGGTATATTCACGATTGAGTTACATCCAAAGGGACAAGGTCTGCACTAGGTTGGTTGATATATTTAAGTCGGCATGACGTCACAGTCTCATCCGACCTAGTGCCCATCCAAAGTTTGAAAATTTTTCAGATTACATATCATCGAGGCATGCCCCGTTGGCTTCTCGTCACTATCATTTTGATCAGTCTTGCTCTTCTTTCTCTGTTTTTATTCATCCTATTTCCGAAATCTACTAGTGTGATCGGCATCGTTCCGAAAGTCGCATACAATGTGAGTCGATAGCAATCAGTACACATGTTCATTGTTTTCCCTCGGAAAACCAGAAGTTGAAAAAATCGCGATTTTCGAAAACTCTCATATTTGATGCAGCTGCAACAGCTACAGATCAAAATTGAAAAAAAAACAATGTTCTCAGGAAACTCTGTCCAAAGTGCTCCTCAAACTATCGGCAGCTGCTTATGGAGAAAAGAGGGAGGGATGCGTACAGAAATAAGTTCAAAAATAGGGAATTAGCCTAATATAACCTTTCAGCATCTTTCCTTTCTCTGATGGCCGCTTCATCTATTCCTCGACGGTTGAAGAGTGCGATATAGTAGATTCGTAAGCATTCTGATATTCGGCAGAACGAAAACATCAAGAATTCAGCATGTGCGAATCGTTCATCCTTGCTTCAAAGGTCTTTCCAGAGTCAATCATCGTCTTTAGAGGAACTAAGAGTTTGGTAATTAAAAGAGGCAAAAAGTGGTGATTAATAAATGATCACAGTCACAACTTCTTATGGAGGGACTGGCCAGCTTTGGTGGTGGGCAGGATTTCATGAGAATGGGCAAGGTAATACATATCATGTGCAAAATTAGTGGAAAGATTATTTCAGATAAATCCATATTTTGCCAACGCTCTCAACTCGCTGTGGGAGCCGATTTCTGAATTTCTCGAAGATCCTCAATATAATGTTTGTTTGTTTGTCCAAACAAGTTGCTCCACTTCTATATTTTCCTGCATCTCGAACCCTATCGCAGTCTCACTCCCTCATCTTCACTGGTCACTCTCTAGGCGGAGCAGTCGCCTCACTTGCCGCTGCTCGGACTGTGAAGAGTGGTCAGATTTCCAATCCAACTCAATCAATAGATATTTTAAGATATGATTCAGTCGGGATACTTTTCCAATATGATCAACGAAGGAGATGAAAAATGCCTGTGATCAATCACTTTAAAGGCACAAGAGCAGCGTCTCAAGTGCGACTGTATACATTCGGGCAGCCCCGCACTGGATCCCTCCAATTCGCGAGGAACTTCAACGAGCTCGGCATTGAGAGGTCAGCAATTCGAGATCTAAGTCCAAGATCATGATATATTGTTATTCATAATGAAAATATCGCACAACGAAATTGTAAGTATGTGTAGGGTTAAAATGTCATTGCATTTTAGCTATCGAATTGTAAACGGTGCCGATATAGTTCCTCATCTACCTGCACGAATCACGGAAATTCCTAAAATTGCTGGCATATTTTATCGCAGAGCAGCGCTAGATGATAATTACCATTTTGGAGCTGAGATCTGGTATAGTTATGCAATACATTCCATACATTTCTTTCATAACTATCAAGGTCTAGGTACCCACAAGGAATGGAACAGGGCGCTCGTTACATCGAATGTTTGCCCATGGATGAAGACTCGAAGTGCTCGAACTCGCTCAATTTGACGGTAATTCCTTAACTTTATTTTCACATGAATTACGCGAATATACAGGCTGCTAACATGGAAACATACATAATGGATCATCGAAACTACTTCGACGTATTGGTAAAACATCCCACAATTGCGTATCCAACAATAATCTTCTAGGTTCCGAACTTTGGTCAATCAGGATGCACAGCTTAGAAGTAATAAATGATATTTGCCCAATGCGATTGGAGAACGAGAAATTATTCTTCCATAGTGAATTATTTGTTCAAAACGATAATATTTTTTTAATAAATGGCGTGGACTGTAGATATTTAAATAATACAGTAAGATTATAAATGCATTTCGTAGCGTCATAATTTTAAGAAACGCCGCGTGTCGAGCGTGAAATTCCCGCCTACTTTTACGGATTTCTGCTCAAATGAGCTAAATGGGCAACTTTTCTCTATCTCTACATGGTTTATTATGATTCATTTGTTTATTTGTAAAAAAAATATTCTTAGAATCTCGAGATTTACGATTCGCTCGCCACTAAATCTTGCTGCCAATCATGAAGCGGGCGAGAGAGCCAGACCAAGGTGAACCCAAGTTTGGTTTCAATGAATTGCTTTGCATTGTAGAAGATATTACACCCTTACGGCGATCAATCTTTCAAAAAATCTTGGACTTGTCAAGCGGTGCAATCACTGGAGAAAACTACATTCAGCTTCATGTCGAGATTCACAAATATTATACCAGTGAATCGAAAATGGAGGAGATCCAAGCAGAAAACATGACTGAAGTGGAAGTTTCAATCGCACGCGCATACATTAGATCTTACCACATGCGGCTTTATGATGGTTACCGTCTTCCTATTATCCCACTCACATCTTGTGATGAGCACAACTCTACTATTTTTCTATCAGGATTAGTGTACTTTCGACTAGAACTGCTTCCCATAATCCTTAAGTGCGCAAGTCAATCTGAACTTGATTTCACTTTTTGTTCAAGTTATTCAAGACTTTATTACTACACTTTTCGAAAATGTGTTGATATCGAATGCGTTCTGGCTGAAAATTTTCATCAAAATCGGGACAGAGTTCTGACTATCAGAGCTAATCATCGTCTCATTGCATCCGAATACAAGCTTGCCGATTAATTGTGATGCATACGAATAAAATCAATGAACATCATCAATGAAATCGAAGCTGTTCAAATCCTCAAAAATATTGCATAAATCCAATGAAACAACGTCGATTGTGTTGAAGATTGCGTTATATTTCTCAAATGTACCGCAATCGAATGTGTTACATCTAATAGAATGTATACACATGTTGATGGTGTTTTAACTTTCTCGATGTTCAATGGATTCCGGGTCGCTTGGTAGATCCACTCTCTATTATTGTACAGGTAACGTTCCCTAGAAGCGCCTTGGTCATCAGGAATACGTAGCCCTAGAAGGTTTAGACCTCATTGTACCGTCTATCATTGTAATTTCTTTACGATTATAATAACCGCCTTACAGATTGACACTGGCAAATCATACGCCAAGACAACGGGGGGGGCGGACAAAACCGCAACGGACAAAACCGCAACGGATCGCCGTTCGCTGGAGATTTGATCACGCAACTTGGGAGTTGTTGCATTGTTATTAGTATGACATCTATTACATCACCTTAATTAGATCCTCTAACTAGACGATCTTGAGTTTCACTCCATATCTACGTATAGGGGTTCATGGTCTCAAATTAATAATTTGAGTTAAAAATCATTAAAGATATGGAGTGAAACTCAAGATCGTCTAGTTAGAGGATCTACTCAGGGTGATAGTATAGGTCATACTAATAACAATGCAACAACTCCCAAGTTGCGTGATCAAATCTCCAGCGAACGGCAATCCGTTGCGGTTTTGTCCGCCCCCCAAGACAACAGCTGGAGTGCTAGTCGATTCGGTCTATGAATATCTGGTTGAAGCTGTTGTGGAGCATCGAAGATTCACCTACTACGACGGCGGAAATGTTGTCGTGGCGCAAGGAGATGAGTTCGACAAGTCCCTCTACGTGCTTACCAAGACATCATGTTCGTACTCGTTCACCAACAGCAAGATATTCCTCGGTCTACCCCCTTTCTCAATCATGTATCTTACTTGTTCAACACGGGTTTGAAAAAGAGTTATACATTTTATCATGTAAACTTTGCCTGGTTATGTTGTTCCCTTGATCATGATGCGATTTATGTACGTGCTCGGCATTCTACTTTCTCAAATTGCATCACTGTTTTGCAACGGATTGAAAATACTGTAATATGTTAAGCGTAGCGTCATGTAAGGAACATGCGTGTGCATTGCGTGCTTAGTGTGACATTCCCGCCGACTTGTATGGCATTTTCATCATATGCGTTACTTCAACAAAGCGTCGATTTTTGTTATTATTATTTATGTGCGCGTTTGTTCATTGGAATATTTAACTCAGAAACTCGATATTGACGAATTGTTCGCCTCTAAATATCACTATAAATCATGAAGCGATCAAGGGAGTCTGATCAAGGTGAATTATATTTATTATCAATGTTTTGCATGAAAATAAAATCCATTATATAAGATATGGCACTGCTTCGAAGGTCAATCTTCCAGAAGCTCTCTGAATTATCAAGATGTGAACTCACCGGAGAAAACTATATTATCCTCTTTGTGGACATTCACAAATATTTCACCAGCGAATCGGAGGTGGACCAGATCAATTCCGGAAATATGTCTCAGCATGAAGTGTCAATCGCACGCGCCTATATCAGATCTTACAACATTCGTTATGATGATGGTAGATCTTGGCCTGATGTCTCGTTCACATCTTGTGATGATCAAATGTGTGCTAATTTCAAATCAGGATTGGTTGTCTTTCGAGTGGAGCTGCTTCCCATATTTCTTAGTTTCGCAACTTCAACTGAACTTGATTTCACGTTTTCTAGAAGTTACTCAACACTTTCTTATAACACGATTCAAAGATGTATTACAATCGAATGCATGTTAGCTAACAAATTGCTTTCAAATGATGGCGAATTTCTGACTACCATTTCTCATTACTATTTTATCGCATCCGAATACGAGCTGGTCGATTAATTTATGATACATATGCATAAAATCATTAATTTAATCTAATCTGTTCAATACATGTAATATGTCGAATTTAGTGAAATGTCGTTGACTGCATAAGATATTATTACTCTTCCTAACTGGTCTGTGGCAATTCGGATTGCATACTGCCACTTGTTCATTCAACGAACAATTAATCTTCATTGATGTGTTTTCGGTATATTGCATTGCAATTATTGGCACGGCGGTAATCGTTCGCACAGTATGTAGAGTAGGGGTGTTCGGGAGGGGATTTTCATCTTCTTTCTGCTCACACTCTTGCCTTACTGACCAGTGTGACAACACAAACCAATGGTTTCACTCCATGAATGGACGCCAGTAACTGGAGTCAGTCGTCTCTCCATCGTGCGGGAGGCATTCCAGGGGGGGGGGGGTCGATTCCCGCCGCTACCTATCACCCAGCGTCTAAAGATAACGAGTTGTGACTATTTCATTGCACTCTCATACTATTGTACACTCTGTACAGTGCACTTGGTGCGCATTTGATCTATATTTCAAACTTTTTTTTCAATACGATATGTTCTAACCTTTACCCAGATGCTTCGTGTTTTATACAATCTACTTTCATCTTCGGTTATATTTAATCAATGGATGCCTCCTGCACTAAATTCCGAACTCATCACTGTTAACACATCAAGAGGATCAGTTCAGGTTTGCTTGTTCAGAAGAAAGTTAAAATTCGATCCAAAAAACATAACATGTGTCCGTGTATTGCTGATCGAGGGTATACGATTGATATTAGAGTTAGTTACACCTCACCAATGACATTACAGGGCTTCGAGGAGGACTTTGGAAACGACACGAGTCAGACTTATTACGGCTACGGCCAAGTCTTTCTGGGCATCCCCTTTGCGAAACCGCCTGTGGGAGCAATGAGGTTCCAGGTGCGCTCTGTCCCATATTTCCTAAGCTCATATTATTCTACAGCTTCCCGAACCAATATCTAAGTACAACGACAAAGGAGGGGTGCACAATGCGACTTATTATAGGTCGGTTTGAACTATCATTGTGAACAAATAAAAAAAATTATCAAGGCCTAGATGCTGGCAGGTGAATTTCCATGGCGAAATGTCGGACGATTGTCTTTATCTGAATGTGATCACGCCAAATGTGAGTGTCACATATAAATTGAGTGAATTTAAACCCTCCATCTTTTTTTTATTTTTACAGATTTCCGGTAAACATCCAGTAATGGTTTACATTCACGGGGGCTCTTTCACCACGGGCGGTGCAGACAAGTACCATTGGAAGGTAATTGTGGCGTCAAATGGCAATAAAATTGCTGCATTCCACTAAGAGTAATAGTTGTGTGTTGATCAGCTAGATAAGGGTCATGCATTGCATTGACAAGCATTGCCTCACACTTAACATGAAGGACGAAGGGTCACCGAGTACAAACTTTATTTAAGATAATCGACCCGTTTAATCTGTCAGAAATGTGAGAGAAAAGTTGCGTAAAAAGTTCGTGAACTTCTGAGGTGCGTAAAAACTGTTTCTCTTTAAAATGCCGAGTTTTATTTAGTTTTATTTTTATTTTATTTATCGTCCGCCACAAGGGCTCTTCATCAATTGCAGAGTGTTCGAGAATTTATAGAAAATATAGAAATGATATGGGAAGGGAAACGTTTTAATCAAACCATTTCGAAGAAAAGTTCACGAACTTTTCAACGAGCTCGATGAAAAAGGTCGATGAAAATCTGCGAGAAAAGTCAGAGAAAGACGAGAGAGCTTGCATTTCGGAGAGAGAGAAAAGTAAGTGAACAATGACAGCTTCCTTTTCCCTCTCTCCGAAATTCTCTCGCCTTTCTCTGATTTTTCTCGCAGATTTTAATCGACCTTCTTCATCGAGCTCGTTGAAAAGTTCGTGAACTTTTCTTCGAAATGGTTTGATTAAAACGTTTCCCCTTCCCATATCATTTCTATATTTTTCTATAAATTCTCGAACACTCTGCAATTGATGAAGAGCCCTAGTGGCGGACGATAAATAAAATAAAAATAAAACTAAATAAAACTCGGAATTTTAAAGAGAAACAGTTTCTACGCACCTCAGAAGTTCGCGAACTTTTTACGCAACTTCTCTCGCACATTTCTGACAGATTAAACGGGTCGAATATCAAAAAATCAAAGATCAATTCAGGGTGCGATTCGCAATCTCGCCTCTCGAGGGGTAGTAGTTGTTACCATTCAATACCGTATCGGGCTGTTCGGATTCTTTACGACGTTCACTGAGACATTTCCACCGAATCGAGGAATGTACGATCAGGTAAATCTAATAACGCACACGGTTTATTATTCTTTACGATTTCAATATTATCCTTTCATTTGCACAGATTCTCGCGCTCCGTTGGGTTAACGAGGAAATTGCCAACTTTGGAGGCGATACAAACAGGTGTTGTTGTAGATTCCGTTAGCAGATTATGAAGACTAGATTAACGAAAAAAATGTTTTCATCTTAAAGACTGAAAAATTTTTCTTAGAATTACCATCTTCGGACAGAGCGCTGGAGCCTCCTCCGTCTCTGATCTCTCTCTTTCACCACTTGCAAGAGGTGTGATGAATACCATATAGCCCGAAGTCCTCAAATATATTTTGCGACATGCATCTAAATGTAGGGTGTTTAGGCCTCTTCCACCAGCTCATTCAATCTTCGGGATCATCAATGCAAGAAATCGAGGCGATTGCTGACCCGAGATGGTCCATTCATAAGGATCGTGCTCAGCAAGTTAGCTCCAGCTACATATATCAAGCTATTTTGCTTTGAATTTTTACAGATTTATCAAGCTATTTTGCTTTGAATTTTTACAGATTTATCAAGCTATTTTGCTTTGAATTTTTACAGATTTTTACAGATTTTTTCTTTGCGATTTTACAGATTTGCCAAATAAACTCAACCGATTGGGGATCTCCAGAAAAGGACGAGGAGATTATCGGATGTTTTCTTAAAGCAGACACTAAAGCGATTGTTTCCTTCGATAGCGATTGCTTAACAAAAAATGAATGTTGGAATGTGGCTATTGATGGAGCCTTCCTGCCTGATGATCCGGAAATTCTTGCTGAAAGCCGGCCGAATTTCCCGGTTCTGATAGGAGAAATGCTCGAGGATTTTGCACTATTTAGTTAGTTTTCAAGAGCAAGCGTAAATAATTTTAAAATTCAGTTGACGGTGTGGTGAACAATGACACTTCAACAGTAAATTCACAAACCAATAAATACTTGTTTCAACTCGACTGGCCGAACTATGATGATGTGAGCTAGATCGTTGTCAGTATCGCATATGCTTCATACCTTTTTAGGAGATTTCGAAAAACATCTCCGATATTATGATAGCTGGATATTGTGATCGAGCACCTCCAGCAGAAGATGACCACCTCGGATGGACCAAACTTCTCGCCGAAGTTGGTTACTTGAACAACTTTCTTATAATAATATGTTTACAAATGTATTATTTTCAGATCAATACTGGCCGAATGTTTGCCTCAAATATCATCAAAGACGTTCAATGGTTCGAATGTTGGTTATGCAAAATTCATTCTCGTTATTTGAGGCACCGAAAAGCTGGCAACGAAAACGTATGGTTGTTCACGTTCGCTCATCGTAGTTTGCTACCATCTCCTCAAATTGACATCGACGGATGGATTCGTTAGTTTTCTTAGAGCAAATCTATGCAAGCTAGTTATTCTGTTTTTGAATAAAAAATGTCTAGAAACTGAACAATTTAAAAAAATATAAATGGTTACCCGTTAGTTTTGATTCTAGAACTTGTTTTACAGCCGTTGTCCACAATGATGAACTCACTTTCCTCTGGCTCTACCCAAACATCTGGGATAATGCCAATGCTACTGGTATTGCCTTTTCTAGAATATACCAAGCGAATATTTTTTCAGAAGAGGATTTCAGAGTCGCTGATATCATGGGTGAAATGTGGACTCAATTCGCAAAGAATGGGCACGTTATAATAGTTAAAATATTTGTGAATATTTTTTTTCAGAGAACTTCCCTTGCCTAAAGTCGGGGAAGTGATGAATTACGTCGAAATTGCAGAAAATTGCACCTTGAAACAGAACTGGCAATCAAAGGCTGACGTAGTGTACAATCAGGTAAGCCCAATTTGCTATCGGAAAATGAATTTTACGTTCCAGCAATTGCCCGCATATCTCGGTGAATTCCCTCCAATCAAGATGTCGGAGGAGTCTTGGGTGAAAATAAAGGAATTGGGTGAAAAGTATGCCTCCATAACAAGAATTTGAAAGATGTTGCGCATTTCATGGTACAATCGATGTGGAATTCCATCATCAATCCATCCTCAACATCGACAACAGTGTCCCCCACGACTTCCGGAGCGTCTATTGTCTCAGTGCTCAACGTTGTAATAATTTTGTTGTGTTTGTCAACTTGAAAATATATCACATACTTCCCTATTCCACTACATGCGTTCATTATTTGTATCAAATTCTGCACAAAAGGTCGAACTAATGATTCACACTTTGGAATAGTAGGTTTTGCCTGACTAATATTTCACTGACTTTATTCATTGACTGCGGTTTCCACCCTGCAAGAAGGCGTTTGAACTGCCTGATAACAATGCGCAGCGGAACACGACGAGGCTCTTGGCAGATGGCGGTTTGCACTTTTCGAATGATAAGGTTTCGCTCTCTCCAATCCTCATGCTCTTTTACTAAACCGAGAAGCGTGAGAGCGTTGAAACCGCGGGAGCCACACTATTCAGAGCGTACTTGATCTCTGCATGGTGTCCAATCATCTTTTGTGCGGTTGCGGATGGAGAGTACGTATTAAATCAATCAATCAATCAAGTTTATCACGTCAGGCGATTAACACCAGATGAGGAATAGGTCTATTCTTCGGCAGTTGCATGCCACCAGTTCGCGCCAAGGGATCTTCTTAGGTCATCTTTCCATCGCGCTCTAGGTTGTCCTTGGGGGCGGGTCTTGTTGTAAGGGACCCAGTCTGTAGATGCGCGGCTCCACTGGTCAAATCCCATGCGTCCCAGCTTCCGAGCCCACTTAGTCTTCCTTCTGAGCGCTTCTTCATTCCAGTCGCGCAGGTTGGTCGCTTTGCGGATGTTCTCGTTCCTCCATCAATCTCGTAAGCTGATTCCAAGCATTTTCCGCTCCATCGTACGCTGCGTCACACTAAGTCTCTCCTTCTCACTTGCTCGCAGTGCCCAAAGCTCGCTCCCATAGAGTACTGTAGAAGAGACGCAGCTCTCAAATAGTCGTCGTCTAGTCTTCATAGGAAGCAACCTTGTGGAAAGGAGGTGGGACAATTTACTCCAGGCGAACCATCCCAAGCGAATCCTATGTTCAACTTCAGCCAGGTGATCGAGGGGGAGGGTGATTCTTCCTCCAAGATAGGTTGCAGAATCGGCGAAATTGAACACTTGATTATTGATGATGATTGGGGCTCGGGTTGTTGTGCATGATGTAAGGAGCACTGTCTTTCCTGAGTTAACTTCCAATCCGACACGAGCACATGAATCCATCAGTTTCCGCAACATTCTTTCAAGTTCGGGGCGTGTCTTGGCAACGAGAACCACGTCGTCAGCGTATTCGAGGTGGATTAAATTTCTTCCATCGATCCTCAGTCCATCTTGCTCCCAGTCTATGTCGTTCATTGCTTGTCTCAAAACGGCATTGAATAGGCTGGGGGAGAGAGTATCTCCTTGGCGGACGCCTCTTCTCACATTCACTTCGACGAACTCCTCGTTGACTCGAATTCTTGTGGTGGATGACTCGTACAAACGTCTCAGAAGATGGATCAGTGTGGGGTGTACTCCGAAGGTCCAGAGAGCTTGCCAGACTGCACTCCACTCAACACAATCGAACGCCTTGCGAAAGTCGACAAAACCGAGGTACAAGGGAATACCGAACTCATGTGTTCGTTCAACAATCTGTTTGACGGTGTGAAGGTTATCGAGAGTGCTATGTCCTCTGCGGAAACCAGTCTGGGTGGGAGACTCTGTTTCTCCTAGCGTCCTTTCGATTCTTTTCAAAATCACGCGCGTACATGTCTTGAGAGTGACGGTGAGTAGCGAGATAGGTCGAAAGTTATTGATGAGGGAAGGGTCCCCTTTCTTGTGTAGAAGTGAGACGACAGCTTGGACCATATCTTCAGGAACTTGATCTCCAGACACTAGGTGATTGAGTAGATCAGAAAGGAATGGAGCAAGGTGAGCTCTCGAATGGTAGAGCATATCGGGGAGAACACCATCTGAACCAGCAGAGTGACCACACTTGAGATGAGAGAGGGCATCATAGGTCTCATCAGGAAGGAAAGGAGGGAGAGAATCGATAGATTGGGAAGGGATGGCAAGAGGAAGCTGCACTGCTGGCTGGTAGATGGACCCGAAGAAACTTTGGACCGCAGTCTTAGTTGCAACTTGTGAAAGAGCACCGGTGACCGGGTCCGGAACTTGAAGTCTCTTGCGGTAGGAGTGAAGATTCAACATTGCTTTGACTATGCTTCTTCCTTTGCGTACTGCTTCTATCGCTTGGCTTTCTTTCCTTCTCTTGATATCCGTGATGATGCTGGTTCTGGCCATTTTGCAAGAGATGGAGAAGGCGACATTGGATTGTGGAATTGATCGAAGGGGATGTCGCTGGGCCAGGATGTTTTGGGTTGCAGGGGAGATCCAGGGTGGGGACTGCTTCTTCTTCCAACAGTTTGTTGCAGCCGTCTTTGCAAACGCTTGTATCTTGTAAAAGGCGTCTGTGGCTGAGGTCGGGCGAGCAAGGGGCATCGATGCGAGAAGACTCGCATTGGCAGTAAAAGCGACTTTATCGAAGACCAGTCGCTCCCTGCATCTTTTATGCCGCACCTTGTTGGGAAGAGAGAGGGCGAGTCGGACGAGGCGATGATCCGAGTTGAAATGGAAGTTTCCGACGACACCACAGTTGACAACTCGTGCTGTGATGGGCGAAGCAACGAAATCAATTTGGTTGAATGCGGTGCCGTTGGGCGATCGCCAAGTCCAGATCCTGCCCCGACGCCGTTTGGGGAAGGTGTTTTGAATGCGCAACTTGTTCCGTACGCAGGTCTCTGTGAAAGAGCGCCCACGTGAGTTCGGGGTCGGAGAAGCAAATTCGCCGACAAATCTTTCATTGCCAGGCTCCTTTGCAACTCTACAGTTGAAATCCCCGACCAAGATTGGCATGAATCCCATCGGAGTGCTCTGCAGCGCGGCTTCTACTTGGTCAAGGAAGTCGTCGTATACGGCGTCATCATATGTTGATGTTGGGGCGTAGGCATTGACCAGGAAGAGCTTGTGTTGAGGCAGTTGCAAGGTTGCAATACGGTCCGATAGTCCTTGAAACACTGCTCCTTTTGCGAGCGTCGGTTGAAGCAAGAAAGCGACTCCATTTCTTGCGGTGGCACCTCCCGAGTGAAAAACGACGATGCCTGAGGCCGCAAGATTGAAGGAAGCTAAACCCACAATCCTGGCCTCCTGGACAGCAACGACGTCCCACTTGATCTTAGAGAGGGCCAGCTCGATTTCGAGAAGCTTCTCCTTAGGCGCGAGTGTCCGGGCGTTCAGTGTGCCGATGTAGAACGGACGACCCATCGAGGCGGCTTACAACTCCCGCTTGCCAAAGCTGCTGGGAGAGGGAAACTGGGGGAGGGAAGCAGAGACGGGGGGACGAAATTCGCACCCCACCGCTCGCGACTAGCGTTGAAGACCAGAATTATTAAAGGAGGATTAAACTCAATTTGTGTAGCTATCATATGCACTGCCTAGAGCTCCACAACGCTAAGAAGCTCCGCAATTTTCACATTGATATCTCCATTCCGAACAGAGTTAGAGCTAGTTGGCTGGGAGCCAGATCAGGGAAAGCTCAGGGAAGGGGCGAGAGAGCACGCGACTTGAAGAGAGTGCGTCCCTAGGTGAAACACATTCCAACCGGGCGCGCGTTTGCATTTACTCCTCCTTTAAAGGAGAGAAAACAAACTGAGTTCTGACCAACGCTGCAAGCTGACATCCACGAAACTGAACACTTATTATCTGCATAATAAAGTGAAACCCTTGCCCCTTGCGCACTCGCGCGCTCTTTGTAGTCGTTCTAATTTCATCCCCGTCAATGACGCGATTAAAAAAGACTATTTTATCCACTTTTGCTAACTCTACATTTTGATTTTACTATGTTAGTCACGTCAAAAGGATCAGTACAAAATACCTTGTTATTTTCAGTAGAATCGTGACATACTGTTTCGATAATCGTTTTGTGTCAGTTTGAACAAAAAATAGTCCCACTACTATTTTTGAAAGTTTTATTGAATCGAACATAGTTATCTAGAATGATATGGCTTGATCTCACTGATCTCTTACTGGCTTCATTGATTGACAGTGGTTTCCAATCTCCAAGAAAGTGTTAGAATCCCTGATAGCACCGTGCAGCGAAACACAAGCGCTTGCAAGATAACGGTTTGGACTCTGCGAACGATAATGCCTAGCTCTCTCCAATCTACGCTCTCTCTGGTTGTCATTATAAGCTAGATAGCGAGCATAAGACCCGTATGATACTATCTAATCTAACCGTACTTGATCTGTTCTTTCTGCAGTGCTCTCAATCGAATGACGAGAAGTGTGGCTTATTCCATGAGATAATATACCATAAAACACACTATCTGACAGAATCGAAATAGACTTGGCACTGACCACAAATTCGAATTCCTACTGACCACCAATAGGTCGGCCTCGTCGAGGGAAACCGACGTGCATCGCCAGAAGTTCGATCCGCATCCGCGCGGTCGCGGGCGCGTATGTCGAAAAAATACTACGGCAGCATCGATTTCTTTAAATCGACTCCAATCACTGCGGCGGTAGGGGCGCTGCATTCCTCGACAAATTCGAAGACTTTTTTACTCCGGTAAATTTTTCGATCAGATTCCATCTAACGCTAGAAATCGATAATTCTACTTTTACTTCGGATACAATTTCAATTCCCCAGAAATTTTTCAAGAACCCCCACAAATATTATTGTTGATTTAGCTTTTGCTTGAGCCGATACATACTTCAGTAGAAAGGCGCGAATTAAAATTTCCCGGAAGGAAGTTAAAATTAATTATGAATGATTATGGTGCAATTTTTGGGTTACGGTAGGTGAGTGCAAAGGTCGGACGACTTTTATCAACGGATGTCACATGGTCTTAAACTCGATTTTAGACAATCCTACACCATTTGGGAAAAGTCGTCCAACTTTTGCACTTACCTACCGTAACCCAAAAATTGCACCACAATTCATTCATAATTAATTTTAACAAATTTTAATTCGCGCCTTTCTACTGAAGTATGTATCGGCTCAAGCAAAAGCTAAATCAACAATAATATTTGTGGGGGTTCTTGAAAAATTTCTGGGGAATTGAAATTGTATCCGAAGTAAAAATAGAATTATCGATAGCGTTAGATGGAATCTGATCGAAAAATTCACCGGAGTAAAAAAGTCTTAGAATTTGTCAAGGAACGCAGCGCCCCTACCGCCGCAGTGATTGGAGTCGATTTAAAGAAATCGATACTACCGTAGTATTTTTTCAACATCCGCGCCCGCGACCGCGCGGATGCGGATCGAACTTCTGGCGATGCACGTCGGTTTCCCTCGACGAGGCCGACCTATTGGTGAAGTCAGTAGGAATTCGAATTTTTGACCAGTGCCAAGTCGCTGAAGAAATATGTTGATTTTCTCAGATAGTCTGTTATAATATCTTAATTATGTGTAATGCCGATCGGCGGATCGGCAAATGATGCCAATAGGGGGCTGCGTTCTCTACATCGTTGCTGGCAACGATGACATGGTACACTTCTTATCTTGAGCAATAAAAACGAAACCCTTTGCTCGCTCTTTGCCGTCCCTCTAATTTAATCCCTACCGACTACTAACAATTGCCACAGCTATTTTCCCGAATCTTGAACAACCCCTTGTGATATAAACATCAAGATTACACTACTATTTGCTTTCAAAGTGTATCATGACGCGGGTGGCGCAGTGGTGAGAAGCGCCACTCGTCATATAAGGGTCCCGAGTTCCATCATCCGCCTGTTCAGAGACCATCATCCCCACTCCGTCGGTAAATTGGTAATGTTGCGAAAGGTGACATTCCCTAGAAGCACTTTGGTCAGTAGTCGGCTTCTCGTAGTTCTAGCAGTTGTCTCCTCTTGACTGCTGCAAAATCGTTTGACGTGGCTGCCTTTTTAATGTTTTTACCTTAAACTTTACAAAGTAGTACTTTGGACGGGTACGTAATCCTACCAGCAGTCATCTTCATCGGAATGTATCTCCTAGCGAAGCCGCGACTATAAATCGCTTGACATGGCTGCACATTTACATTCGATGCCTTTATTCGGCTTGCTCTCACAGGTCTCTTATTGGCATCCACAATGACTTTCACTCTGCGAAAATGAGAAATAAGAATGCGTCTTCCCTGCGAATCTCAAGCTATGTCAGATAAAGTATTTGCATCCTGTGTATGAAAATCTCTCAAACCTACACACACTCTCGCTAACGGAGAAAGCTCTATGGTGCGTTCTAATCTAACTGTACTTGATCTGTTCATTATATGGTCTCCTTTTTCGAGTTAAGAGCTAGAGAGCATGTGGAAGAAGAGAGGCATGTGAGATGTTTAACTCTCTCCAACATGTACTCTCTGCCTCATTCGCATGAAGAGCTACAGAGCGATTAATCTGTGCCTTGTGCACAATTGTACGCTGACATCGAAGAAACGGTACACTTCTTATCTGCGCACTCAAACCGAAGCCCTTTGTGATATCGCAGTCTCTCCGATATCACCCATTTCAATGATGGGGCGACTAATAATTGCATCATTTCTAATTTTACCCACTCTAGCTGAACTAATTACAGTCAACACGTCGAGAGGATCCGTTCAGGTAATCCTTATATTACATATTGATAAAAATGATTATTCAGGGATTTGATCACGATTTAGGAAATGACCAACTTTTTTACGGTTACGGACAGATATTTCTTGGCATTCCATTTGCAAAAGCGCCCGTTGCAAAGCGGAGATTCGCGGTATCCCATATTTTGCAATTGACATTACGTCATCGCTTCTCAGCTCCCTGAACCACTTGTAAAATACAACGATAAAGGCGATGTGCACAATGCTACTTATTACCGGTATGAACATTATGCCGAATATTTACCATTTTAATTAGTTAAGTCATTATTGCCTAGAGCACGATGCTGGCAAACTGGGTACGAGGGTGCAATGGACGAGGACTGTCTCTACCTCAATGTGATGACTCCGAATGTTTGTGTTTTCATACAAATTCGTTAATTAGTGACGCCAGTTGTCCTTCTCCGTTTCCAACAATTTTAGATAAGCAAATCATACCCAGTGCTCGTCTTCATTCCTGGTGGCTCATTCACTACTGGCGGAGCGGACATCTACCATTGGAAAGTATGTAATTTTGTTCAAATCAAAAGATCAAAGATCAACGTCAGGGAGCAATTCGCAATCTTGTCTCACGAGGAATTGTTGTGGTGACGATTCAGTACAGATTGGGATTATTGGGATTCTTCACGACATTCACTGAGCGGTTTCCGCCGAATCGAGGAATGTACGATCAGGTTCGCAATTTAGTTGTTTTTTCCATGGTAGTACCATCTTCTCCTAGTAAATTGGTGTATAATACCCATCGTCAAAATACGAAAGAATAGATTATGATTAAATGACTACAGATTCAAGCTCTCAGATGGGTCAAGGAAGAAATAGACAATTTTGGAGGAGATTCTAATAGGTGACACTAGGAACCAAATAACATTTTACATTCGTTTCATTCAGAATCACAATATATGGAGAGAGCGCAGGTGCCTCCTCTGTGTCAGATCTGTCTTTCTCACCACTCGCTAGAGGTAAATTCTTTTCTGCTTATGATTTGCAATTTCAAGTGGTTTTTCGACAGATTATGCAATTTTCATAAAGTATTGACATTAAGATCGCATTTAGGGTTATTTCACCAAATCATTCAATCGTCCGGGTCGGCTATTCAACAACTCGAATCGATGAACCCACCAATGGGTTCAGTGCATAAAGATCGGGCAATGCAAGTAGGTTTCCCATAGCCACATACAATTGTCGGATTTTAAGATAATATTCTAGATCTGCAACATCGACTCTAACAATTGGGGATCTGCAGTAAAGGATAAAGAACTGTTTGATTGTCTTCAGAAGACAGCGCCACAACGGCTGACTGAATTCGATTTTGTTAGATGTTCTCAGAATATTTAAAACATTTAAAATAATTCAGTCCGACGTCAAGAACTGGAATGTCGTCATCGACGGTGCATTTCTTCCTGATCACCCTGAGAAACTCGCTGAAACCCGGTCCAAATATCCGGCGTTGATGGGTGATATGCTCGAGGAGTTTGCGATATTCAGTCAGTTGTACTGATCTCATAGTGGAAAATTACTGTTGTATTTCGAGAAGAGTTTAGTGTCAGTCTCTCGGCTGATCTTCTTTTCCAAAATGAGAACTCTAGTCAATTGAAAAATAATTTTTTTCCGAAACCTCATTTTTTAGCTCCAGCAGTGATCACGGGCGATATCTCTATAATGAACCAAAACAGCAACTTGGAGTTCGTGAAGAACAGTTGGAACTACTTCGACGATGTGAGTTACGCCCTCTTCGCAGTTTCAATATTCGTGACATGCACAGGATACAGCTAAAAACTTCTCGGACACGATGATTGACGGCTATTCCGATGGAATTATTCCTGAAGACGACGATCACATGGGATGGACGAGACTCTTTTCGGATGTACGCGTTATTATTTGTTCCGGCAATTTGAAGTAGAGAGAATGTAGCGAATGTCTTCCTCGTCAAATTTTTCAAATTCAGATGAACACCGGCATGGCATTTTCCGCATGGATGCTCAGAGATGTGAAATGGTACTAAATATAGTAATGGATACATGCATATTAGGATTGGCAAAAATAGTCCGATGCCGAGTCTCAGAATCTGAGAGTCCGAATGATTGGGTCTATGAGAGTCCGAGACTTTCCGAGTCCGAACTTTGAATTATGTTTCATTGCGTTGTTGAAAGCTTGGCGCACCGTTAATTTTTGGGACTCTCATATAGGGATGGCGAATGAAGAACGAAAATGAAGCCTTCATTCGCTCTCACAATGGCGCGCGGAGCGGTGTCATGCTGCGTGAAGAGGGAAATGACTCGGCCTGTTCTGCGTGAAGAATGAGGCATTCTTCACGCAGAATGAAACAGGAAACGTCGCACTTTTAAATAGAAAAAAGGAAAATGGGCAGCAATTGGGCTGCCCAGATTGTGCGACCTCATTTGCATGCCGCTACGGGTCAAATACGAGCACTCAAGATGATTCTAAAAATCATCTTGAGTGATATTTCATAGCTGTTCCTTTATTTATTCCTTCGCACCTTCCGTGCCTAACTGTTCCTGATTCAAATACAAAACTAAGTGGTTGAACAGAGAAGTGCGGATCAGCTTGTTACGCAAGTTCGATCAACAGGGAACATGCCGCTCTCTGTCGATCGTCCCTCTCCCTCATCCCCACTCTTACTGGGAAGCTTTGAAATCGCGCTTATTTCACTAAAATTGCACACTGTTCTCAGACGCTATTCCATTTTATGACTCCTAATAGGGATGGCGAATGAAAAACAACGATACAACTTCATGTTTTTTTCAAAGGATATCACCTTTGTGATAGGTAAAGCCTAGTGAAATTACTGCAGCGATCATTTTCATTTTAATGACCTGATACTGACTCAAGCAGAGGTTCTATGGTCCAGAACGTTATGGATCTTGTAAATATCGATTCAGACAGAAGTATATCATGATCAAAATCCCATTACTCAAATACATAGTGAACAGTTTAAGCTATGAATTTGTGGGAATCAATCATACAAAATAACTGCTTGTAATATGCAGCATCAATATGCATATGCTTGATTTTGAGACAAAAATGTTCATCCGTTCTCCAGTTGTATCATGTTTCGTGAAAATCGTTCTTCATGAAGAGTGGGAACGACGGCGCAGTTCCTCATGAAGAGAAAATGAGAGGGAGGGAAAAATCGACTCTTCATTTGTCACAAAATTCTTCATTCGCCATCCCCACTCTCATAGTCCCAGAAAGCGAGGGATCATTTTTCATTCTGACTCATTCGGGACTCATTGCGCGCGATGAACCGGCCTGTCCAGACTATTTTTACCAACCCAAATGCATATTTCATATTAGCAAAGCTGATTACTTGGAATTGTATATGCAAATTTCAGTTATTGTAATTTCAGGCATCGCGAAGCCGGGAACGACAACGTCTGGTTGTTCACCTTCTCCCATCGCAGTTTGCTTCCGTTCGGAAAAGAGATTAACGGATGGATACGTACGTTCATTTTGTTTTACATTTCGCCTAAGCTAGTTATCTCCAATTCTCGATTTATTAAGCTAGTATGCTGCATTTATTGAATCAAAAGTTTATTTTTAGCGGTCGGTCACGCTTCCGAACTTCCCTTTCTCTGGTTTTACCCAGAGGACTGGCAGAATAGCAATGCAACGAGTGAGTCCTAGTAAGGAACTGTTGCCAGAAAGTATGAGATTCAGACGCAGATCTGTCAGTAGCGGACTACATGGGCGCACTGTGGGCGCACTTTGTGAAGCACGGGTGAGGGTTTTTTTCGAAAGCTATGATTTCTTATTGTATCTTAAAGGGACCTGCCGGCGCCTAGAGCAGGAGAGGCCAGGAACTATATTGAAATAAGCGATTTTCTGGCGTTGAAATCGAATTGGCGTCAAAAAGCCGACATTGTGTTCAATCAGGTGACTACATTTCCGAATGTGCGAGCAGGCCTCCCTCATTCCAGCAAATTCCCAGCTTTATCGAAGACTATCCGGCTTTTGGAATGACAGAGAGGACACAGGCTGAAACTCGCAAGCTCGGGACAAAGTTCGGATTGTTTTTGGGGAATAAAATGAACGTTAGCTTCAGAGTGATTGCTAAATGGAATTCGCTAACTATTGGCAAGCTAGGCGCCGGAGATGAAGAAAACGGAGCGTCATTTACCCACTCTCGATCCCTTGTTGGCATTCTTTCCATTATCATATTGATGATTTTGTGAATACATCCGTTATCAGTGCGACGAGCAATTTTCGATCGCTTTTCCGTTCTTATCACTCATGTCGAAGCAATAAACGCGTCTCGGTTTACCTTCTATCTTTATTTTAGTTCCGTTGACTTGTACCAGCTCCGTCTCCACGTTTCTGTCTAGCAAATCCGCTTAGTGTGACCTTGATGCTGACTGTCATATTGTCCGTTTCTCTAGCTATCTGAATACGGATAGTGCATGTAAAACAGAGAGCCCCAAACTGTCTCTCTAATGCTTGTGACGAGTGATTGGCTCGAGAGAGCCGCTCGTGCATAATTCAGTGCTCTTTCGAGGGCGAGTTTCTCGCAGAGATCAATTTGAATGATGCTACTGCTACTCATTCTTCTGCCAATCTCTGCAGCAAATCTGATCACCGTCGATACGTCGAGAGGAACTCTTCGGGTATGCAAATTTATTATTTCTCATGTAGAAATGAAAATTCACCAACGATAATAGTAGTTGCACCAAAGATTTTCAGGGCTTCGACCACGGTTTTGGCAACGACCAGAGCCAGCCGTACTATGGCTACGGTCAGGTATTCCTCGGAATACCATACGCCAAGCCGCCGCTCGGAGAACGACGATTCACGGTTCGTTTATGATTAGATCTTTGATAAAAAGCTGATTTGAAGTCGAAAGCGAATGAATGCTGGCGACGCTCTTTGATTTTACAACTTCTTTCTCGAACAAGAACGCAAAAACAACTGCATGGATTAGAGTTGGCTAAACGAACGCGGTATTGCGGTACATAATCCCTCTCACAACGTTGAAGGGTCGTAAATATATCAAGGGAAAACGTTGCGGGCATGTAGCGTACTATTAGTCACCACTAGCGTGAGCGATAACGAAATTTTGAGCATTTATGGAATCTGTAGATGTAGCTCAGATTGATGGCAAGTCAAGATTTGGAAAGAAAGATTTAATAAAAATTAATTTTCAGCTGCCCGAGGACATCTGTCAATACAATGAGCACGGTGACGTCCATGATGCGACTTACTACAGGTGTGTATGTGTTTTCGAATCTTGTTTTATTAGGTTGATTCATAAGGTTTTTGCTCAAAAGCGTAAGATGGGGAAACGTATCGAAACTTATGAATTAACCTGATACTACATAATTGGCAGCAATTGAGGAGTAACTCTTCATTCCCTATCTCAGACTAGAGAAATGCAGTGAGCCAAACCTGAGGATTGTAGACTACGACTCATAGATTACGCAATTTCTGCATCAAATATCAATGACTCACATTTTCTCAATGCAATGACCTGTTTGCAATAGTCTAGAAGTGTTCTCCTTCGTGTACCTGAATTGAACCATACTCTCTTTCTTGTGCGACACGATTCGGACGATCTTCCTCCCCCCTTCATCTTTTCCCTAACCCCCAATTACATTCTCGAACACTCTATACTTGATGAATCGCGACTTGTGATGTACGATAAATACTGAAAATGCATTGGATAATTTGCAATCTTTGAGACCTCGCTGCTACCAGATCCACGACGACCTCCAGCCCGCACCAAATATGTCAGAGGACTGCCTCTACCTCAATGTGGTCACTCCGAATGTGAGTACCTTCAAATATTTTACTGCTGGACCTGCACAACAATTGATGGGTGAAATTTTAAATTGGAGAAATATTTTCATTGAATCACAATTGCTCATTGTGGATCAACAATGAACTCTGCTCAGTAACATTGATGTGTTTCACTTGTACAACATATAAGGGTGTCCCGAAAGTTCGTGCACTATTTTTACTTATTTTTTCCCTTTCGAACTATAATGCACCATATCAAATAAAGTTTTGTGTTTTGTACATGTGCAGGTTTACTAATTGATTCCGCTATAATATTCTGAAAACACTATCTAATGACGCTGAAATTACTTGAAAAGTCGATTTTCGGTCATGTCGTTTTAAAATTTCTAACACAAATTAAGACTATTGTGTGAGACTCGGATTGAAACTAATGAAGGAGATGGGTGTGCAGTTATTTTTAAAATAGTGATTCAACAGCTATCTTTAGTGATAGCTGAAGTAGTGCAAAACTTTCAACTTTCATTAATTTTAAAGATGTCGTTTTTTTAATTATTAAATTTCGTAATCTTTCTTCGAACGACAAGCCACTCAAAAAATAATAGTTCTTAGTTTTAGTTTATTAGAAATCGTTTAGATCCATGTTTGGAATGATATTCTCAACTTTTTAAAATTTTGTGTGGAAAATCAAGTTTCGTTAAAATTCTGAAAATGCAATATGGGGCAGCGGGATGTTGGGAAACTTGCTTAGAATGAACTACTAACTTACAGGAGCGGATAATCTGGTTTATATCTCTTCAGACGAGAGAACTGTAAATGGGGTGTTTTTATATAGATCAGGATTAGTTATATTATTTTTGCGAAAACGCAAGGATTTCAAGCCCTGAAGTGTGTAAACGGAAGAACAGTGGATTCCCTATCCAGCGCCGATTACTACCCCCTTACAAGTTTGATGACATTTGAAAAACATATTTTCAAAAAGTAGTGCACGAACTTTCGGGACACCCTAATATCAAGTTTTCACGTGTTCACTCATTTATTGTCCCAAGGCAGGCCAACACAATTAAAATGATCAACTCGCAGGTGAACGGCTCCTTCCCCGTGATGGTCTATATCCACGGAGGAGGACTGCAGACAGGCGGAGCTGACGTCTACCACTGGAAGGTGATATTGATGATTGATTATGTTTTTCCGAAAACTGATCTGATGGAATCACTCATCAACGGAATGACAATGTTTGAAAGAGTAGTGAAACATAACCCACTGTGAAAGAGCTGCAAAATTTGTATTAATTGAAAACAAGTTTTCGCGAAAGTGTACTATGAAATAAATGAAGGGAACATATCACCCTCAGGGCACAATCCGCAATCTCGTCTCTCGCGGCGTTGTAGTTGTGACGATTCAATACCGGCTTGGATTAATTGGTATTCCCTTAATTTTGATTAGTTTATTTCTTGAAATAACATTTAGGTTTCTTCACCACCTACACGGAGAAATTCCCTCCGAATCGCGGCTACTATGATCAAGTATGCGCTCTATGTAATTGTTATTCACTGAATCGTGAAATGAATTCACCACTAATGTTTACGAACATTTCCATTTTAGATGCTCACTCTCACCTGGGTCCAAGAGGAGATCAAGAACTTTGGAGGCGATCCGTATAGGTGTTTAACTTCATTTTCATCCAAATTCCAATCATAGGTTACAGAGTTACGATCTTCGGCCAGAGTGCTGGCGCGGGCTCCTCCTCCGATCTATCTCTATCGCCTGTAGCTAGAGGTATTAGAGCGAGCAATGCGAATTGTTTTTTGCGAGCTGTAAAAAAGAGCAATGGTCTAACTATCTTCAGTTTACACACTCTCTCGCATGTCAGATTGATCGAGAGAGCGTGTGATATGGAGAGAGTCAGACCATTGCTCGTAAAAAACGTAACTGTGTGGCACTAGGGATGGATTCTCAAAAAAGAATATCTTCATTCTGCGTACTCTGGTTTCTTACAACCAGTTGGTGGGCAACGCGCCACCAAATTTTCAGGGCACTGGTTAGCCAGTGGTTAGCCTAAACTCCATCCACGTGTCAACAAATGGTCAAAACATCTTACAACCAGTTATCCAGTTAGAGTGGGCGGAGCTTAGACTAACCAGTGGTTAGCCATTGCCCAATAGCCAATAGCATAATATGAGCGCGTTGCCCACCAACTGGTTGGAAAAAACCAGAGTACTTTCTCGTCCTCAGAAGGGCGAGATAGTGTGCAGAATGTTGAGAGACATTGCTCGCCATCGCAAGTCATCGCTACATGATACTCTCATATGCGCGTCCTTTGAAACGTATCGCAAACATCGCAGGTCTCTTCCACCAACTGATTCAGACTTCGGGATCAGTGCTGCTCAAGCTTGAAACTCCCGAAGATCCGAGAGGATCGATCCACAAGGAGCGCGCGAGACAAGTTGGTTCGATTTCTTCAATATGGTCTAGTCAAAATTGTTCACAACCTAATTTTGCATTATTAATTCACAATAATTCATTCGAACTTTACGCTACACGATATGTTGTGCTATCGTAGCAACGATCTCACGAGTATTGAAAACAGAACATTCAATTTTTTACCGGCATAACCATCTTCAGATCTGCAACATCGACGATTCTAACTGGAGTTCGAACGAGAAAGATGATGCGATCATGAAATGCCTTCTCGCAGCTTCACCTGAACAACTCATTGAATATGATGGAGTAAGTGGAATGATCCACAGGTTCACCTATTATAGATAAAGCACATGATAAGGTAGGCAGCATATAGGTAAGGTAAAGGTGTAGCCACGTCAAGAGTTTCGTTTGTCAAGATACGACTACGCTGGATGGTTTTTTTAGATAGTTAGGTGAGGCGATACTATATCACGCCTCTCATCAGAGAATCGAGCTGGCTATGGGAATGGAGCAAAAAGCGTCAAATGAGTTGTAGCCGGTTTTGGGCATAT
Source organism: Pristionchus mayeri (assembly GCA_036245805.1). NCBI lineage: Eukaryota > Metazoa > Nematoda > Chromadorea > Rhabditida > Neodiplogasteridae > Pristionchus > Pristionchus mayeri. The sequence continues at coordinate 31,269,918 of BTRK01000002.1, read as the reverse complement.
TGGGGCATGCCTAAGCCTCCCCCAAAGTCTCATTGTGCACACTTCATTTTGGAGCTCACTACACCGGGTTGGTTTTCGGCACTTCCTTCTCAGAAGGCCTTTTTCGCGCCTCTCGTGAAAGATAGACAAAAATTGTACTCTGAGTGACCCACTAATTTTTAGAGCTCTATCGATCTGAATATTTCATTTCCTCTGAAGATTAGTTTGAACTATGTTACAGTTCAGTCCACTTTTCTCAAAATTGTAGGCAAAACCGCAGCTGAAACTTTCACAATTTGTGTAGTTTGTAATGGGCTATCGAATGAGTGGTTTGTCATGAGAATACCGGGGGGAGAACAAGAGTTATGCCAATTTTACTTTTTCCGATCGTTTGAAGTCCTTTCATTCCACCCGCACCGTGCCTTTCTGTGCGAGCGAGCTAAAATTACAATGGAGAGACAATGAAACAATGGATCTTTCCATTCCAATCGCTCAAAAGCGCGCGGTGCGGGGTGGAGTGAAAGGACTTCAAACGATCGGAAAAAGTAAAATTGGCATAACTTTTGTTCTCCCCCCGGTATTCTCATGACAAACCACTCATTCGATAGCCCATTACAAACTACACAAACTGTGAAAGTTTCAGCTGCGGTTTTGCCTACAATTTTGAGAAAAGTGGACTGAACTGTAACATAGTTCAAATTAATCTTCAGAGGAAATGAAACATACAGATCGATAGAGCTCTAATAATTAGTGGAGGTCACTCAGAGTACAATTTTTTGTCTATCTTTCACGAGAGGCGCGGAAAATGCCTTCTAAGAAGGAAGAGCCGAGAACCAACCCGGTGTAGTGAGCTCCAAAATGAAGTGTGCACAATGAGACTTTGGGGGAGGCTTAGGCATGCCCGAGGATGCCCAAAACCGGCTACAACTCATTTGACGCTTTTTTCTCCATTCCCAAAAATCGTCGTTCTAGCTCGATTCTCTGGTGAGGGGCGTGATATGGGTTAGATTTTTTGATGATCACTCTCTATTATCACCTCGATGACTCTTAATCGATCGTGCTTTATTTTCTAATGTCATCGTTGATCTTGCAGCGCACTTCGAAGGGATGGAATCCGACTCTCGATGGCGCCTTCTTTCCCGACTACCCGCAAGCACTAGCGAACAAGCGGCCCAAGTACCCAGTCATCGTCACTGACATGCTCAATGAATATGCATACTTTTGTGAGTGTATTTGAATTTATATTAACAATGCAATGGAGAAACAATCAGAAAGTTACGTTCATGCAATGTTTCTCGGCCTGATGAAACATAATCGAAAATGCTTTGATTGTTGTAATTATAAAAGTGTTTTTTCGTTATGTTTCTGCTTGCTCATAAAACGTGTTGAGAGAGAGCAAATCCAATAAACGATGCACTTTCAATTAAAAAAACATCATTTTAAGTGCCCGGAGCTCACCAGAACGACATTTCGACAATCGGTCCAGATACCAGCATGGACTTGTTCAAGAGTTCCTGGCCCAATTATGATCAAGTGAGACCATTGCCAATTAGCAACTATTTTTCACTTATCAGATGATGATCTTTGATCATTTCAGAACACCGTCGAGCGACTCAACGACCTCTTCCTTTCCAACTTCAGCAATGGTCCTCTTCCCGCGACAAACGATCACTTGGGATGGTCAAAGCTTGTTTCTGATGTAAAGATTCAAACTATATTATATAATCCGTCATTGCGATCTGTATTGATCAGCAATCAAATGAATTCTTCATTCAGATCTGGTCTGGCTTCCTATTCGACGCTTTCATGGTGCGAGATGTCGAGTGGTAAGTTGGGATGGCTTCCACATATATCGTGATTTTGTACACTATCTCGCCGAGTCTCCCGTGGTGTTACGCTACAAAATGTAACATTTTATGTAATGGTTTAAATTTCCAATTTCTCCAGAACGTACATGCAACTTTTGATGGTATTAATAAGTTCGAATCACAGGCACAAGGCCAATGGAAATAAGGATATCTGGTTGTTCACTTTTGCCCATTCCAACAAGCTTGGCATCCCCATCGATCTGCAAGGATGGATTCGTTAGTCGATCTTTGATCTATGATTTTGTTGAATTTCCTCTTTTTGATCACGACATTACTGAGAATGGACACAATGAAGCATACTTATATCATTATTGAAACATATCTTGCCCCAATTCTAAACACACACTTCAGCCGTGGGCCACTGCTCAGAACTACCATACCTCTGGTTCTACCCGGAGGTCTGGGATAATGCAAGCGTTGCTCTGACTGGTAGGGCAAAGAAGAGTATGAAAGATCAAATATCAAAGTTCAGATGTCGATTTCGCAGTGGCTGAGCACATGGGAAGAATCTATACTAACTTCGCAATCGATGGGTAACTATTTCAACTATTTCGAAAATCGATTTTTGCGCCAATTAAAAAATGTTTCAGGGAACTTGCCTACGAAAGAGCTGGTGACAATCGGAAATATCTGGAGATCGAACTGGAGCTCACGCCCAAAATGAATTGGAATCAGAAGACGGATGACGTATTCAACAAGGTACGAGCAGTCCCTGAAATATTTATCACAATATAATGCGAAATCAACCACTTTCCAGGAAATGATCGCGATTCTCGGTGAATTCCCTCCCATAAGCATCTCTCTGAATTCTTGGGACATGCTGCACACTTTGGGAAAGAAGTAGGTTGTCTTCCACTCTGGTACAATCTAGTAACGGCTTCGCTAGAGATGACTCTATTAATTCTGCTCTTTTCATCAATCCGGAAGGTGAAAGAGTACGTAGAATAATGATCAGACCATGTCATGTAAAGCCATCTTAGGTTGAACACCGAAATGTTTTGTTCAGGGTGCTGAAGACGTGGGACTCGATGGAGTGTCCCGACCCGGAGCAATCGCCTTCAACGACCACGCAGAGTGGTTCTTCTATCGGATCATTGCCGGCTCTAATTTTCGCGTTGATCGCACTCATATTTGTGTAAATAAAGATAAATCACAACATAATTTTTATTGCGCATCACGTCTTCGCGAGTGAGCACGAGGGAGAACATTGGTAGGCAGTGTCAACAACTTTAGGCAATAGCTCTGACAAATTTGCTACTGTATTTGGATGTGATTAATAATGTGTATGTCAAATAAAATGTAATATGATGCATGCATACATTGCGTTGTTTTTACAATCATTTGATCTGATGTGGTTTTTCCCATGTGTTTACATAGCCGAGCCTAACACTGAGGTGTTGATACTTATGGCTCCGGCGCAAGTCCTCAATGAACTAGGAAAATGAGGCGGAATGTGTTGTTGGTGAACCATATATTGAGTGAGAAAATATCTCAACATCGGAATCCTTTTAGCAAAATGTCAAATATAATTTCACTCAGGATGATAAATCTGTTATGTGATCTAAAAAATGACAGAGACTCGACCAATCAACCATGAATCAATCCGGCAAGTTTGCGATTTGTCTGTGATTTTCTTTGCGTGTGATTCTTGCTAATCTTCGATCAACCTTATTCGAACAAATGCAACCTAGGTCAGGTCCTGAGAATTGTTTATCGACAAAGTGTTATACAATCTACTGCTGGGGTCCTCCCATGGCGGCGATGAGCTCCTGTCTCACTGCGGGGTCCAGTTTATTCATGATATCGTTGATCTTCTTCTGCTTTGCCTCGAAGGAGAGACCGGCCTGGGCGGAGACCTGGAATTGCATTCAATGATGGACAGGTTTCAAACAACTGGACAGGTTTCAAACAAAATCCAAATTTGTTCAGTTAAAACTGCTAAGGGAGTAGAGTTCCATTCTCGGAAATAAATGATGTACCCTTATTACTTTTCAGGTGCGCTAAAACTGGTGAACTGATCACCTATTAAGTGCACTTGAAACGCACTCGAAAAAGACATCAACATCTGCTCAATGAGCAAATTCTAGTTTGGAGTATATACTTTCGATCTGCCTTACAGCGTTGAGATCGGCATCAGCCTTCTTGGCTCCGAGAGAGAATCGAGCGACGGCGGCAGCGTGCGCGGCAGCCTCGGCCTTCTGGTGCCTGAAGTATCAAGCGGTTACTGTAGGATATTGGGGATTGCTGTAGCAATTTCTTTCGGTTACAGATCTCAATCATCAACTCGAGTTGTTTCGTTAATCAAGGACGACCCCAGAGCAATTGCCACTACTAAGTCAGTGATTGTGCTCACGAACACAGTGAAGTCACATATAAGAGCGAGAAAAATAGAGAGAAAAAGAGAGAAACAGAGCGACAAGAGTAAAAGGAGGAGTAAATGCAAACGCGCGCCCTGTTGGAATATGTTTCACCTAGGGACGCACTCTCTTCAAGTCGCGTGCTATCTCGACCCCTTCCCTGAGCTTTCCCTGATCTGGCTCCCAGCCAACTAGCTATGTTCGGAATGGAGATATAAATGTGAAAATTTCGGAGCTTCTTATCGTTGCGGAGCTCTATGCAGTGCATATGATAGCTTCAAAAATTGAATTTTGAGTTTACTCCTCCTTTAAGGGTGTACCCCCTTACTTGGCGATCTCGGCCTTGAATTTAGCGTAGGCGGTTTGGACGGCGCCAGACTGGCCAGCAGCCCACTTATCAACGGCTGCATTCACCTGAATGAGGGTTGTCAGAGAAAGGAAAGGTTGCAACAGGTACACGGGCACAATGCCAGTTTCCCTCAGGCGTTGTACAGCCTTTCATCACAATGTCAGAAGTGGTATTGCGAAATAGATATGGTTTGATAAGCATCGACGAATGGAAGGACAAGATACAACTAGGGGTGGGATCAGAAGAGGAATCACCTGAGGTTCCGGCTTGTTCTTGTTCGCATTAATGACTGCGACGAACGAGGCGCGGGAACCAGCGTCGGCCTGACATAACACGATGGATAGTGAAAAGTAGGAATTTCCGTGCTTTAGGCTTAGGCTTTAACATAATCGTTTTACTCATGCAACCTCTATTTATGATGAGCTGATGTCAATTAATGGCAAGATTGATCCTTGACCAAAAATCCTTACATTCTGGAGGAAGGGAGGGTAGTCGTTGGGTCCCTGGGCGTAGATTGCCACGGCGACAAGAGCGAGGAGAGAAAGACGAGCGAGCATTTCGAGTAAATGGATGGGAGAGGCCACTTAGAAGTGACAAACATCCCCCTTTTATAGCCGGGAACTCTAGCCGCTCTCTGACTCTTCCCTTCTCTCTCTTTTACCACTCATCGAGCAGTTCGGCGAAACTTAGCTGATCTCTTTGACTAACAGGGGATCCAATCAGAGGTCAAGCTTTGACGCTTGGCCGAGGTGACGTGTCATTGATATTTTGACCTGATCCTCACCAATTCGGTGCATTGATGATACATAGAAGATAATGCAATGGAGTTCCCATCAAGTTCTTCCCATTCCATGTGCGTTTCCATTAACTCAAGTTACCAAACACGAATGTTGTTCAATTTGACAACTTTACATATTGTACTTGCTCTGGAAGTTGTGCGGCAAATGCATTTATACATTTTCATTGTACAGAGACGGGCAATCGTGGAAAGCTAATAGACGCTCTCAAATGATTCACTAAGAGAAAGTGAATGTTTTTACATATTCAGCCTTCCCCTATCTGAGCCTTCTTCATCTTTCAGTAGCGTACTACTTCGGACGGGCCGATCACGAAGCATGGCTAAGGGATTCCGGGAAAACCTGGGAGTGAGTACCAGTTTTAATTATGGATCCAGAGGTATGTATAACGCGTGTCGCCGAAGAATCAAATAAACGTAGGTACATTAGAACAGTCGAGAATGAGATTACATCAGTTTTCGACAGCCCTAGGGGTCCCTCGCAAGATAGCGTCGAGTTTTGATCCATATTGACAATTTTAAGGTCACATACGGTCATCAAAGTTGAAAAACAAACATCGTCAAGTTTAGAACGATACAGTTCTTTCCAAATTGAATTTGGTGTTTAAATTTGGTGTCAGTTCTTTCCAAATTGAATTTGATGTCGTTCCTAACAGCTCTAGGGAGCTACTAGAGCAATTGGCCCATCAATATCTTAATTTGGATTTATGCAAATCGGTTAAAATAAATCATTTTCACCACATATTCGAGCCCATGATTTTGTTTATACATCTGCCTCTAGAGCTCGGTAAGACGAAGCGAATAATATACTGTTCATATATGCTACAGGGGTGTGTTAATGAGATATCATCGTTTAGTTTTGTCCAACCTCCCATTTAGAGCGATATTCTATTGTTCCCCTCTGCAGTTCAAACAAATAAATGCCCTTTGTTAGACCCTCTCGCACCGCAAGCGCTTACGCACTTCTTAGACGACATATGCAGGTGATCTTAACGTGTTGATTTCGTTTTTGTTAATAAAATCATATGTCTGTATTCAAAATCCTTTATGTACTTTCATGTTCGAAGCTCTGCTTATTGAGGTTCACCGGAATTTGTCCTGATGGTGTCTTTCGACCGGAAATACTGCACGATGCCGAGATCAATGGTAGAATAAATATACAATTAGATGGTTAATTAAACACTTTCAGGAATAACCATGTGCGCTCAGGATCTCCTGTAATTCACCGGTTCGATTAGATTAGTTTTTGAATTCATAGCTCAGATTCGTTCGAAAAGTTATCAAAAATAAAGCTATTCTCGGAAAAAAAAATGGTATGAATTATAATGCATATTACTAGAGACACAAACAAAGGCTTTTTTGATGCCGAAATGCTGCGACTCAAGCACATATTTTCACTGGTGCGGGTGCAAAATTCAAATGTAATCACCTGGTGCGCAGGGTATATAATGCGCGCCAAAATTTGCCCAGCTACGCATTTCCTATTTAGATCTTTTCATTTTGAATTCGTCGTCCACTCTTCCTCCATAGTTTTTACATCACCCGTCGAAATTTCGTCAATGGCTGCATCAGGCAAATCATTTCCATATTCAAACAATTGAGGAATTTGCCTAAGCATAGTTATATATAAAATATCTGCCACTTTAAGTTTTTTTTGCGGGCGTGCACGTACCGCGCCTGCTCTTAAATACATATTTGTAGTTAACAAAACACATACATTTAAGAGACCGGCTCGGTAAGACTCCAGGACAGGCCGGACATCAACCTCTTCGATTTCCACCGGAATTTTTGCCCCCATGGGTCCTCATCATCAAATGGGGTGCCATATGACTCATGGTCTTGAAACATAGTAATGCCGGGTCATCAAAGTTTACGAATTCAAAATTCGTCAAAAATCAATGGCGATATGTAGGTTAGTGTGGTTTAATAACACACTATCCTAGGCAACAAAACGCGTTATAATTTGGTCCTAGAATCCAATCGCAAACTGATTTATTTAATATTGAAATATTAACTTTTAATTATTTTAAATTTTGAATCAAAAAAGCGCTACCCGGCGAATAGAAAGCTTTGTAGAGCTTGAAATTCTGCATCGAATAAAAATATTTAGAAAAAAAATCGGGATAGCCATGTTTTAAAATAATCAGACTTGAATATAAACTTTCGAAAATAATTCTCACGATTACCCTCCACTTTATACTCATTTTGTAGAGCTCTTCAAACTGATCACTTTTCACGTTTACAGTTTTTCACGAACTTATTATCCTAGCGACTTATGGCAGCTCGAAAAGGGTATTTTTCACAATTTTTCAAAAAATCTTGAAAATGAGCTGTTTGAGCCGTCATAAGTCATTAGAATAAAGAGTTAGTGAAAAACGGCAAACAGAAAGTGATCAGTTTGAAGAGCTCTACAAAATGAGTATAAAGTCGAGGGCAATCGTGAGAATTATTTTCGAAAGTTTATATTCAAGTCTGATTATTTTAAAACATGGCTATCCTTATTTTTATTCGATGCAGAATTTATTCGATGCAGGATTTTTTTCTAAATATTTTTATTCGATGCAGAATTTCAAGCTCTACAAAGCTTTCTATTCGCCGGGAAGCGCTTTTTTGTTTTAAAATTTAAAATAATTAAAAACTAAAATTTCCACATTGAAAAATCAGTTTGCGATTGGATTCTAGGACCAAACTATAACGCGTTTTTGTTGCATAGGATAGTGTGTTATTAAACCCCACTAACCTCGGACCTATATTTCGCCATTGATTTTTGACGCATTTTGAATTGGTAAACTTTGCTGACCCGGCATTTCTATGTTTCAAGACCATGTGTCATATGGCACCCCATTTGATGATGAGGACCCCTGGGGGTATCCTGAAAAAAATTCCGGTGGAAATCGAAGAGGTCGATGTCCGGCCGTGACAGAAGGACCCTCGATTCTTACCGAGCCGGTCTCTTAAAAAATTTTTTACTAATTTTTCAGATCGCACACTGCTTTTCTCTCTGCTCAATATTCGGACGTATCATGTAGACGATATGACTAATGCTCAAATGGAGAATCTCTATCTCACAATTCACTCCATATATTCTAATATTTCCGAGGACGGTAGGATCAAAGTGGAAAACATGACTAACGAAGAGAAGATAATCGGGCGCGATTGTGCTGCGGAATGCATCTCCACATATCTCCAACTGCCTAAGCCATCAAACCCTGATGATAAGGACAATATTTTCGCTGGAATGAAATTGTTCAGAGTTGAAATACTACCAGAATTCGCTAGATTGGTGAACAATCTTTCGGACTTACGCAGAATTGATCTCTTTTATAATGCATTGCGAACTGAACTGGACTTTATTCGGGACCATTTTTCCGAATCTCACGAATATCTGGACTTGCTCTCCCTGACTGCTACAGAGTATCAACTGAGAGATTGAATTACCGAATATTTTAAGATTATTATAATGAATATGATTATTATTTCATGTTCTTAAGTAACGCATTCTCATAACTACTCTATCTGCATGAAATGTGTGCTCTACTGAATAAAATGCATCTTCCCGATCTCACTCAACAAATAAAAACAAACGAAAAATGGGGATCTGATCTCACTTTATTTTTATTTTTTCATAGTCGATGAGGGTCATAATCACATCAGTACTATTAGATAAAACGATTCAAACTCTACCCAAGTTTGAGTGATGTTTTGTTGTCTGACATTATTGATTTACATAATTCATCTGCGTTGTGTAGTACCAGCCGAGTCCAAAGTCAGCACATTTTCGAAACTAACCTATAATTTTCGAAGTATGTTGTTCCTTGCAACATCATGCTTTGGAGATTTTTTGACTCATTTCGTTATTTATAAATATTTAAAAATACGTCTTTATTTTTCTCTGATCCGCAAGCTTGCTCCCAGCAATGCACGAAACCATTGGTCTCGCCAATTTGCCTTCTGATATCATCAGATATATTATCCGAATCGAACAAGAGTCAATTAACGGCATGCGAATGGTGAGTACAATATTTTACATAATATCCTAGAATTCTTACTCCCCATTCCCTCGTAAAATCACCATTACAGATCTCCTGTAGATGGAACGACCTCACGACTGAATATTTTTCTAACCGTCGTTCGCTACTGCCACTCAAACTGCTTCGGTGGTGTAGCAACGGTGATTGGCTATTCCGAATTCCGAGGAAGAACAAACGATATATTGGAGTCGCGAAAAAGGGTGGTTCGGAATTCGAAGAGGTGAGTAATTCATGATTGGCTGACTCTAGACTGCTGACTCTGAAAATGTAATTAAGCGTATCTAAGAAAAACAGGAATGCAGTGTGCATACATTCAGGAGAAATATTGTGATGCTGAGAAGTGAAATGGGAAATGCGCAGGTTGGACACCGAAGCAATGGATTGTAATTAATGTTGAATTGGCGCGGTGGCGGAAGAGCACGCCTTGTGGTGTTAGCCGTACTTTCTTTTCGTTGGTTGTTATTTTTCATTTTGCATAGCCCAAATTCTTTGATTCATTTTCAACAATCTACTTCTCTCGACGCCTTGAAATTATTGTTCATGGAAGTATTATGCATTTGTTATCAAACAATCACTTGCGAAGAACAATCCAATGCGCGATAATCGAAGACCAAAAGAGAATAAAAAATGAAGAGTGATAGTGAATTACTTGAATATCTTAAGTATTGGGTTGTCCCATAATTCGTGTCGCCACTTTTTAAAATATTATTTTGCTGGAACAAGGAAAGTATTTGACTTGCTGTATGATGCATTAGATACAGTGGTCAGCACTCTATATTTGAGGTGCGTCAGCGAGTAAAGACATTGTCGTGGAGGGGAATTAGACGATTGCGAAAATTTTGCTAACAAATCTATGGTCTTAAAATTGAAAAAAATCAACTCTAATGAACAGATAAAAATAAGTGTACAGCGCACGCATCGTTACTCTCTAGTAGCAACTAAGTTTATTTGGCACAATCCCAGCCTTCCAAAATGCTTTGCGAGGTGACTACAAAACCCGAGATTTTCAACGTGGTTTGAAAATTTCTTTGGATTTTCTTTCCGGAACAGTGTGGAATCGTTTACAAATAATTGAATGTGAATCATCATTGTCAAATGAGCTAGGTTGGACCATTGGAAATACTAAAATCGTGAAATCGACCCTTTTGAACTCCCCTCCGATGACAAATTGTGAAATATTTCAGTAAACTTTTCAGAAAAATATGATTTAGAAGCATTATTCTGAAGTGTCGTGCACCACCCTTCCACCCGTAGTGTTAGGGATTTTAAACCTTACTCGTAAAATAACAATACATTTTTGAAAAAAGGGTCGGAAATTCTATATTTTCACTTAGTGCATCATCATTAGGCAATATAAGCCGGAGATAAATGCGCGATAAATTTCGCCGCTAACCCCCCTCAAATGGGTGATTTTCTCGTGATTCCTCTCATAATCTATATTTCCAGTAACAGTCTGGAAATATGTCTCCCTGTCCATAATGCCCCTCGTCCTGGCATAATAAATTCGCCGGCCTACTTCCATAGGAAGGTCTGCGAAATGTATAACTCTGTAAACGTAAAATATTAGGTTTTGAGAAATGTAGAAGCGCGGAAATAGATATGCCAAGTTCAGAACGATGAGAGGTGAGCAATCTATTTTGAAAATAATGCGATGATGGAAGAGAGTAAGAAATATTTGAGCGTATTTTATTCTCATCCTTTCTGGAAGGACGCTTCTTGGTAGGGATGGACGCTTCCGACGAATGAGTCAAGTCAGATTGAGTCTACCCTTTGGCAAGGATTCATCTGAGAACTGTATGAACTCCCCCCCCCCCCTCATAATATGGCATGCCCTATGAAGTAATTTATTAGTATTAATCCGATAAAATATATTCTCAATATCTTTAAAAAAATATCATGTTTAACCGTTTTAATGAAACACATACAAGGAAAACGATTAATTACACTTTACTCTCAAAAATCTTGAACATATTTCTCAATGTACTTTGTCCGCATTAAAATATATCTAAAAAAATAACGAATAGTATATCAAGAACAATTACTTTCCTTCTCGTAGTGAAATCCATTCAATACATAATTCTTATAGGATTGTTTTCGATTACTTTTTCGAAATATTTTTCTAGCAAAAACATATTTATTTTCGATGAAGGTTTGATAGATAAACAATTCAGAATGCAATACGGTGCGTAATATGATTGTGATTACTTGAACATCTTACGAACACGAGAAGCTACGCGATTGAATACACGGCCTTTAGCAGCCTTCTTGGGTTCAACTACTTCTGGCTCCCGAGATGAGTCCACAATTTCAGCCTCTTCCGTCTGAGTTTGTGCCTCCAGTGTCTCAGGGTGCTTATCTGACTCGAATATTCTATTCGCGTCAGTCTGAGTTTGCATTTCCTCTATATTCGCTCTCTCAATCAGTTCCTCGAACAGACGAACGAAAGTCGATGATGTGCCACAAAGGGGGCAAACGATGAACGAGGTCCGCGCTTCCAATTTTATCTGTTCCGCGCACGCGCGACAGACCGCGTGACCGCATGCGGTCATTACGACGCGCTTGAGCCGATCATCCGCGAGGCAAACGGTGCAAGCGCGAGAGAAGTGGCGAGGTTCACTGAAAAAGAGTGAAGTTGTCATTTCGTAAGGTATGTATGACTACAAGTATTGCCAAACCTTGGTTCATTCTCCACTCGAAGCTGGGCGATAAAATCAGTGTCTATTGGAGTACGAGGAATGGCGGGTTCTCCTCTCATCAATCGTCCAAACGCAGCTTCCATTGCACCTGCTCCCTGACTGAGTAGTTGCTCGTATGCATCCTGATCAATTAGACGGAAATTGACTAGCTGAAGCTCAAACACGAATTCGCGTCTGACCATGTTGATTTCCGGAGTTCTGAAAACAGATTTGACGATTATTATGATGGTTGGATAGACAAGGATGCGAAATGCACATTTTAAATTTACACATTTTTTAATTTTTAAAATCTATTTACGCACCCGAGTCTGTTCAGCTCCGCTTCAATGTTATCAATATTCCCATCCGCGATCTGGAAATATCTCTCCCTGCTGAGTGCGCCCCTCGTGAGCGCGAAATGCAATCGTTGCCCAACTTCTACCATACGATCAATGATATTCATTTTTTCTGAAAAATATTTGTACATATATAGATATCTGAAAAGGTGATCTACAAATCGTTGAAAATTTACACAGTTTATGAACGGAACGACGTAATCATAGACAACGAGATTAGTACAAAAGATGTAAATGAGCAGCCACTTCAAGCGATTTTACAGTCTTTAAGAGACGACCACGCTAGTTGGTGTGGTGCGGTGAGGTTACGACTATGAGTAGTGCAAGCTATGAATGTAAATTTAATACATCATGATATATCGGCGTAAATCGCAGTACCTTAGTGAGGGCAACTGTTCTGCAAATGAACACGTTGAATGAGTATGAGGAATATATAGCATATGGTTCGATGCCCTTCTTCTGCTTGGGAGGACCCTTCCAGATAGGGTTGGGTGCTTCCGATGAACGACTGGTGTGGTCAAGCAAACCCTCTGGCAACGCTTAAATTGAATGAACATCATCTGAACGAACAACTTGCTGTGTAAAGTGATTTATCAACATTAATCCGATAAAACATATTCTGAAATTATCACGGAAATATCGTCAATTGTTGAAGCATAGGCAAACAAGTCGAATTCACTAAAGTCATGAACATGTTTCGCTACGAACTTTCGCTCTGTCCGAAAGTTAAGTTCAAGTACATATATGTAAACATCGATCGGAAAAAGATCTAAAACTGTATAATGGCCAAAGGTTCGCATTGAAAGGTCGCAAGTCATGACAGTATCTCTACAACCTGGTCTCGCGAGAAAGACTCTATTTGATATGGCCGAAGAGTGTTCACATATCTTAATGCGATCTTCTTTTCTCTTTTAGTCAAGCTTGCAATGATTATCTTCCCTCCCTTTTATACGAACTTGTGGCTGTGATCACAATATCGATCGTTTCTTCCTTTGATAGCCATCTTTTCGGATGATCTTTTAGATATCCGAAAATTACTATAAACTGCTGGCTCTGCAAATTGTTTTTGCTGGATATTTGTGACGAAGATATGAAAGCAGTGCACATCTTGCGAAGGTGTGAAGCGGAACAGGATATTGTCAAGTTCACACCCGCAGATATGGTTGAGCAGAGCACTGCGAATCATTTCAACCAAAAGGAAGGAAATACTCGAGAGGAAGGAAGAGAAGGTCACCATGGGAAACAATGGGCTGTCTCCTTCTTTTCCGTGCTTATATGAGAGTGGTGCCTGGTCAGCTAATAATTGCTGAGTTACTACTGAGATCCCATTAAAAAATCATGGCACAATCCCTGCCCCTCTACCAAGGCCGCTATACATTACTAGTGTAAGGAATCGAATAGGAGAGTGGGATAGAGAATGAGCACACAAATTGTGCGCATTTTCGAGAGAACTGTGAACTTTTCGAGAGAACTTTGATGATGAGCCACTAATGAAATTCGTTACATTCGATTAAGAGCAGTCGACATTGACTGAATTTTCACAACATTTTGATCCACTCGTTACAACTTAATGTCAACGATTCTCGCACAAGGTGTGAGAGGTATGAGGTAAATTATTTTTATAAAATAAAACTAAGTATGAAAGAGGCAACGTCGAACACAATTTCGAGACGACAATCTTTCCTCGCTCCCTTAGCGCGTTTACTTCGTCCTTCACTCTTTCGTTTATTTCTCTCCCTCTCTCTCCCTTCCTCCTCCCTAGCCTTACTCGCTATTGCGCAACAGCGCGCTCGCTAGCTGACTCATCCGCTCTCTCGCAAACTCGTGTCCTTATTCGCGTTGTTATGATTTGCCAATTTTCATTTGCATTGCGTTTTTGTGCCTGAGTCGACCATACTGTCCCGAACGGCACATGTGAAGTGACACATAGTGCGAAAATAGTGCACATTCTTTAGTATTCAGACACGAAAATGGACGGTTCTCTACCTGCCTCATTCGAGGAGCTATCAGTTCAACGTAATTCGCATTTCGGAAACTTCCCAAATGAGCTCAAGTCGATGATTCTCGATTACACGCCGGCCTCAGTATTCGACCTCAGACTGGTATAACTTCATATATCAATCCGAAATATGCAAATACTTGTGGAATTCGTACCCCGAATCAATGCTAAAAATGGAAAATTGAACGAAGAATTAACTAATTTCCTAATGTTGTTGTGCATTCAAGAATTCTCCAAGTCCTTGATCGCCCTGAATATTCAACTATTACAGACATCGACGACTCTCAAATCATTTGTTGATGATTATGCAAGAGGAATGGCGAATGTTTCTATCGTCGAGAGATTGTACATTTATGGCTTCAACAACAACTCCAACTTAAAGGCTGAGGTTAGAGCTGTGTCCAATTCAAAATGAAGAGCCCCGTTTTCCTCATTATTTCGGGTGGCTAATCGGAGTGTAACGGTGGACATTTATTAAGCTTTCAAATAATACATTTATGTTAGTATATTTTTTTAAGGAAAAAGGTCCAGATGCGCTGGAAATCGTACTGCGAATTCCGAAATCGAAGACAAACTTGTTTGAACTTCGCCTCAAACTCCACGATCCGTTTCATAAAGTGGCAAAACGAATTCACCGAGACGAATTATTGCGATCCCGATCCGATCTCACGGTACGAAATCACAATTCAGATATATTAGCCTATCTTCTTTGCTAATCCTGTTAATTCTGCTAAGTTTGCTAATTCAGAACTACACCCTGAAGCTTTCTGCACATGATGGCAATGCGTCATTCCTTGATATGTTGCGAGCGGTCATGGGATATCGTCAAATCGCCGAAGTTATGATGTTCGGTTGCGAATATGCTCCAACGCTTAAAAAACTGCTTACCCTTTTAAAAGGGGTGCAAGTAAGGAAAATTGACTTTAGAACGAGCAAGTTTTCTGATGATATTATGTACGTTTGCTAGTGGCTATCATGCCCAATCGTCTTCATTTTCAGTATCCATTTCCCAAAATTAGTTTCTTCCATAAGCCTTGGCCATCTGCAGCTCGGAATTTGGGGTTTCAACAATTCACTCGATCCAGGTTTTACAAAATTTTTATTTATGAAAATAATCAATTTTAGTGACCTTTTTGTACGAGTTATCATCATATGTGCGTTCTATATTTATCGATCAGCGACATGATAACACCCTCAATGAAGAATCCCAATATTTCTTTGGATTACCGAATGTCGAATGGGCGCCAATAATAATTGAAATGCTATCTAGAAAGTTAGATAAGCTTTGCATTCGGAGTATACATTATCCGAAATATTTGAGTCAGGATGATGCGAATATTCTCAAAAAGGTCAGTATTGAAATGATACACATATTTGATTCATCAAAGAATCTAGCCCTTGTGAAATCACTAAATCAATTAATTTCAGAAATTGCCCGAACTTGGAAAAACGATATTTTTCGATGCGACGTGCTCCGAAGACATTGAATTTCCGGAGCACACAACAAATGAGCACTTGGTTAAAGGTGCAATATTACACTACAAATATGCTTCACAATTCCCACATTTCAGTCCAATCAGACGATCATTGGCATGGCTATCGAAATTCATTTGATAGTGATCAATACGAAGAAGAATACACAATTATGATTGTCAAGCACACGTCGAGATTAGATGAAGAAAGGGACCCGGTCGTTTATTGATCGCGTTTTCGTTTGTATTCCATATATTCGCACGATAATTTGTATTTAGGAGATAGGCGGTATCGCAAATGTACTGCTAAAGTGCGAATAGAGATGACCCTCCCATGATTACATTCAGAAAATAGTGTAATGGCCGCGTGTTTTAGGCGCGTAATTGGCGTCTTTTCTAAAATGTCTTTATACAGCACTAAATTCGAGAAAGCACGCCCCACAAGGTTATTGGTGAAAGTACATCATAGTGTAAAATAACGCGGGATCATGGGTTCCAAAATCTGGTTTGTTTACGATCTCCTGTTCTTTTGTCTCATCACTAATACTCCGCCCAGTACGCATCGGTAAATAAGTTCCATCCCAAGTTAATCTTGTTATTTGATGGACTTCTCACCAACCGGTTACTTATCCCAGTGCACAAGCATGCTCTTGCATTTTCATCTCTGTTTGATACATCATCGCAGTAACTTTATTTTATTATGGTTACTTTTTTTCAAAATTATGTTTTCTTAAGAACAATCTGTGTAAAATGGAAGATGAAGAGACGCGAAATGTCAGGTGGGAACGTAAAGGGGCGAAATAATAAAAAAAATTGTGAGCTCCAGTGCTACGAGCAGTTACTCAGTTCTGGAAGTACTACCGAGGAAACTATCATGGATGATCATTGATTGCGCTCCTGAATCTGTTACTCAGCTTAGATTTGTATGTTCTTTTATTTTGGTGCCTATATCGGCTGACCGCATAGCGAAAAGAAGGTAGATGTATTTATTGTCGTCAAATTAAGGTCAAAGCGATCATACTTTATAGTGTTTGTCTGAATATTACCAATTAGTCCATTTTTTAAAAAAAGAAACATAATATTGATTTTATGTTCCAACATTTCAGACCTCACGTAATCAATCAATCAATCAATCAATATTTATCACGTCATGCGTTAACGCAAGATGAGGAAGGGTCGGTATTCTTCAGCAGTTGCGTTCCACCATCTCGCTCCAATAGTTCTTCTGAGATCATCTCTCCATCGGGGTTTAGGCTGACCCGGTGAGCGCGTCCTGTTGTAAGGTATCCACATAGTCGTCGCTCTGCTCCATTCTTCCATATCCATTCGTCGCAGTTTCAACGCCCAAATTGCCTTCCTTCTCATAGCCTCCAGTCACGGACTCCTGTTGCGTTGCGGATGTTCACGTTCCTCCATCGATCTCGCAAGCTGATTCCGAGCATTTTCCGCTCCATCTTACGCTGAGTCATACTTAGTCGCTCCTTGTCACTTGCTCGTAGGGCCCATAGCTCGCTGCCATAGAGTATCGTAGACATGACACAACTGTTGAAAAGGCGCCGCTTTGTTTTCATCGGTAGAATGCGTGAAGAGAGGAGGTACGAGAGCTTGCTCCATGCGAACCAACCCAGACGAATTCTGTGCTCAAGTTCTGCTGAGTAGTCAAGGGGAAGTGAGATTCTTCCGCCTAGATAGGTGGTGGATTCGGCAAAGTTGAACTTCAGATTGTCGATGACAATGTGTGCTCGGGTGGAGGTGCACGAGGTTAGAAGTACGGTCTTGGATGGATTTACTTCAAGACCAACGCGCGCGCAAGCCTCCATAAGTTTCTTCATCATGTTCTCCAGTTCGGGGCGACTCTTTGCGATTAGAACAATGTCGTCTGCATACTCTAAGTGACTCAGGTTGCGGCCATCGATCGATATTCCGTTGTTCTCCCAATCTATTTCATTCATAGCGTATCTCAAGACGGCATTGAAGAGACATGGGGAGAGAGTGTCTCCTTGGCGAACTCCTCTCCGCACTTCAACTGGAACCAAATCCTCGTTGACACGGATGAGAGTAGAGGAAGATTCGTAGAGGCGACGCAAGAGATGGATTAGAGTCGGGTGCACTCTAGCGATCACGTAATCTGACCACGTCAGATCACGTGATCACGTAATCTGACCTCACGTATTCTGTGGACGAGTACGCTCTTCAACGTGCTCCCGATTATTTTGTGGAGGAAATAATATCCGTTTCAACAATGAGAAAATATACAATACTTATGAAATTCATAATATGAATGTAATATTTTTAACACGCGTATCACGAGCCAGTGGATGAGTGCGGGAACATTTCCAAACTTTTTTTGCCTTATATTAACTATATTTTTGTGCGTGAATACCCAGGACCTATGAAGTCGAAAAATATAGGTGGCTGGTCGCAGAGCCGGCTTTTAGGGATTTTCCTTTTTTTTCTTTTTTTTTTGTTTTCCGCCTGGCAATACTGTATCTTAGGTCCCCGATGAGCTAACAAATATGGCATTGGGCTCAAAATGTTCGGAAAATTATTTCCAACAACTTTTATGTTGTAAACTTCTATCTGTGACAACACTTGAAGATGTTATTTTCGCAAAACCGATCGCAAAATCAGAAAATAAATGGTTTCACCATCACGCAGGAAACTTGCAATGGATTTTTACTTCATAATATGAAAGAATAATCATTCATACATATAGGAAAAATATTAGTGACAGAAATATCTTACCCCCAAATTAGGATATTCGTCATCGAACGTGGTCATGTCATGGATAATCACAAAATATTCCCTCCATTGCGCCTAAATGCACTTATTAGTTATAAATAACCGCGATTTTATACGTTTCTGGAATGAGTGAGTCACATACAGCAGAAAACCCCAAAGTTCGACAAAGTTTGAAAAATCGATTTTCACAACCTTGATTTGTCTCAAGTTTATGCATTCAAAAAATCGCACGTTGACACACACATCCGGTACGAATATGCCTAGTTATTAACATATACCCACTACTGTAGAAATATAATAGAATCGGTAGATCCGGTGTTTCGAATCTCATGCATTCGTCACTCGAATATGCTACCATGGGAGAGTAAAAAAATTTCAAAATTGATTTACAGCTGAAATTCTGTTGTTACTGTCCGGATTTGTGCATCTAAAATCATGAAAATACCGTCTTATTTATAATAACTCGCGAAATGAGCAAATAAATACGTTTATTACCATATCCAAAATTTCAAAATAAAAATAAATAAATATATTTTCTAACCAAGGTAGACAATGTTTTGGCGGCACTTTCTGACTAAATCAGCCCATTTATGATTTTAGATGCACAAATCCGGACAGAAACAACATAATTTCAGCTGTAAATCAATTTTGAATTTTTTTTACTCTTCCGTGGTACCATATTCGAGTGACGAATGCATGAGATTCGAAACACCGGATCTACCGATTCTATTATATTTCTACAGTAGTCGGTATATATTAATTACTAGGCATATTCATTCCGGATCTGCGTATCAACGTGCGATTTTATAAATGCATAAACTTGAGACAAATCGAGGTTATGAAAATCGATTTTTCAAACTTTGTCAAACTTTGGGTTTTTCTACTGTATGTGACTCACCCATTCCAGAAACGTATACGATCGCGGTTACTTATAACTAATAAGTGCATTTAGGCACAATGGAGGGAATATTTTGTGATTATCCATGACATGACCACGTTCGATGACGAATATCCTAATTTGGGGGTAAGATATTTTTGTCGCCAATATTTTTCATATATATATATGAATGATTATTCTTTCATATTATGAAATAAAAATCCATTGCAAGTTTCCTGCGTGATGGTGAAACCATTTATTTTCTGATTTTGCGATCGGTTTTGCGAAAATAACATCTTCAATTGATGTCACAGATAGAATTTTTCAACATAAAAGTTGTTGGAAATAATTTTCCGAACATTTTGAGCCCAATGCCATCTTTCTAGCTTATCTGGGGCCTAAGATACAGTATAGCCAGGCGCAAAACCGGAAAATCCCTAAAAGCCGGCTCTGGGACCAGCCACTTATATTTTTCGACTTCATATGTCCTGAGTATTCACCCACAAAAATATAGTTAATATCAGGCAAAAAAAATTTGGAAATGTTCCCGAGAGGCATGTTTTTCATCCAATGACTCGTGATACACGAGTTAAAGCCACCTTCTTTTGTGATTGCAATTCACGAGCGATTTACGAGTCTGTTCAAATTACGCCTTATGATCCGTCGTCCAACAAACGACTTTTTCAAGCGTTTTACAAGAGTGAGAAGATCCCCAGCTTCTGGTCATGCAGTTGTAAGTTGTATCAATTTCAAGGGTGACCTTTTTGATCTATACAGCCTTGGTTGGAATGCTATTCGCTCACATTCGATGGACTGGACGAAGAAAACAACAATCTCACGATCCTAAGAGAAAGTATCGGAACCGTTGTTAGAACATTACGGTCAACGAACTTTGGAAGACGTGATTTTTTTTGCACCAATAGTCTAATCAGTGGCCTACAATTCAATACGATACAGATCAGATTCTTCAAATTAACTAATGAAGGGTTGTAAGTTCTTTTAGCATTTCGACGTTGTATTTTCTAGACAAAATGTGTATTTTAAGCGATTTTCTTCTGAAATTTATCGATGATCAAAGTGAAGAGGCTTGATCTTGCAGCCGCTGAAGTTATGGTAGTTGATCCAGGTAAAGCAAGATTCAATCAATAATAAACCGATTCTTTGAATGGAAAGTCTTCTTCGTCTGTCTTCGATCGTTCGGTCACTTAAAGTTGTCCAACAAGATTATGCCATACCCGATGAAGAACAAACGTATTTCTTCGGAAAGACAAATTTCAACTGGGCGCCAATTTTTGTGGAAATGCTGCAACGAAAATGTGACAAATTGGCTAATCTCGGATATTTCGAATATCTCGATGAAGATGGAACAGATTTGCTCATAGAGGTAGTTTTATAAGAAAATATCCTTACTTATCCTCCAGCAATACCCTTCCGTTCGGCCCTGTGATGTTGATCGACTTATTATGATCGATAAGACACGTGTTTTGTGTTAAAGTGATTGCATTTTGAAATAATAACTTTCAAATGAATATTTCAAAAAAGTTGTTAAAGGAGGAGTAATATCAAAATTCATTTTTTTAAGCTATCATATGCACTGCCTAGAGCTCCACAACGATAAGAAGCTCCGAAATTTTCACATTGTTATCTCCATTCCGAACAGAGTTATAGCTAGTTGGCTGGGAACCAGATCAGGGAAAGCTCAGGGAATGGGGCGAGATAGCACGCGACTTGAAGAGAGTCCATCCATAGGTGAAACACATTCCAACCGTTTGCATTTACTCCTCCTTTAAGCGCTTGCCAAGTCTCGGAAAGGAGATTTGGTTCCAAGCATCACTCGATTGCACCTACTGGAATATGAAATACGTGGAGAACGAACATGAAATTCAAAGTGAAATTCTGAAAATTACGATTCCAATGTAAACTTCTTCCTTTTAGTCAGAGAAGAAGGAAGCGCTCGCTATAAGAATCCCTCCCTGTTCGTGAAGCACATCTCCCGACTAACCGAACCAGGATTTGATTGAAATGATAGCCCACCTCGGTGTTATGTAACGGACATGATAATGATACTAAATTAGTGACTGCTGTCTTATGTGTATTGGCTCCGAAATTCACATTTATCCTATGCAAACGATAAATTAAATCCATAGTATGTTCCAAATGAGAGAAAAAGAAATAAATCAATTAATGTTTTTACAAAGTTGAGTAGAAACAGTTTAAAGGAAGTTGGAGCTTAACTAGTATACAATTCAGTCAGCAAGCGAGTATTCCGAAATCACGCTTTCATTATCTCTTACAGAACGGATATATATAGATAATGAATCATCGCCATCGATCGCATGATTGCGTAGGAAATTATCAATAAATATATTTTCCACTTTTAGTTGGAAAATACAATGATACGCATATTTTTTTCTCTCTCTTTCATTCCAAACTTTCCCGAATTCTGGTAAAAGTTCGCATCGAAATAGGACCATTCCCAATAAGACTCGACGTGCTTGATCTTGAGGACAAGCTCTTACGTGTATAAGAATGCCACCGACAATTTGACGATGACAAACAATTTGTTTCTCAAAATTGTGCATTTTTTCAAATACGAGCTTCTGATCCTCTGACACTTTTGAATAATATTCATGAATCACTATGAAGAATTTGATCTTCTTGCCAGGCCCGTATCGCATGCTTGGCTACAAAATTTTATATGGATATTTCTGACTGCACCATCGATTAACCTGTTCGTGTAGGTTCCCTGAGCGGTAGGATTGACCTTATCTGCGTACATTGACTCCTGAATTTAGCCCATTTGCAAGGCAAAACAAATGCATGTCCGTCCTACCCACGGAACGCAGAGGGTATTCGTGTAGCTGAGGGTGGAAATGCATCGAGTGGTATCGACTACCTTAACAGAAAAATACGGCATGATTATGGCTAGCTGTTCCACGTTGAATTGCAATATCACAATCGCCTTCCCTGACATAAAATACGTGGAGGGAGAGGGATTACGATGTCGGTTTCGAACAGGTAATCATAATACATCAAGCACAACGAGAGAGACTAACCGCAAGTGCTGCAAGTCCGGCGCAGTTGCCGAACACGGAGACCAGTCCCTGTCTCTTGCACGGGTCCGATCCTGTGATAATATATTTTTGGAACATCTTAAACTCATTAAAAATGGTTGGACGATGATCAACGTTGTTGCAGATACGAAAATTGGAAGCTATTCGAGTTATCGTCATTCTACGCAATCACATGATCGTTCGTACGATGAGAGTGTGTGAAATTCAAAAAAAGCAATTATCTGGATTTCTAATTAAAAGAACTACCAACCCTTCCTCGCGCACAATCCATTAGTTGAGAATCTGCCGAACGACCGAGTCTCGTAGAAGCAGCTCACAGTCGCACCGGGCACGTTGATGAAAGTTACTACAATCGTTCGAAGGTCACAGTGACCTTACTGCTCAAACATCATCATTTTTCATCATCATTTTTATACATTTTTATCCATTTTTATCCATGCATATGAATAGCTAAGGGATGCAAGATATAACTAGCCAAGAACCAGAAGAACGCCTCGATAATACTCACAGTTGCTCAGCGCATTAGGTGACGTCAGCACAGGGGCCTTCATCGTTGCCAACTTGGCCAAGGTAGTAGTAGCCGTGCTAGGCTCCGAGCTGGTCCGTGCAGGTTGAGTCATAAGCGATTTGATGCCATAGCCAATCGCGATGCCTTCAAGTATGCCTTCCAATCTGGCAGCAACATATTTTCGATCGTATGCGCCAGCAAATCCATCGGAGTATCCATCAGTATAGGCATCGGTTGCAGAACGGGACTGCAAATATGAAGTATCGCAATTCTGAGCAATGTGTTTTCCGATGTGCACAATGTTTTCTCGTAAACTTCCAATTAGAAAGACAGTTGAATCTAGATACATGTTGGCTAACCGCGTTTAAAATCTGAAGAATGGTTCTAGAAACTACGTTGTCACTCGCAGCATCCGCACGCTTGTTCCGGACGACTTGGAAGCTCCCTGCAATTATCTCGTTAATGCATTTTAAAGTTATAAAAGAAATATGACGTATTTTTTTACAATGAATATTAGAACATGAACTGACAACTCGTACCATCAATAGGATCCGGTAGATATAAGTCGTTGTCCGCGTGGGCATTGCCGTGATGTTGGGACGCCTTTTCGAGTTGCGCATTCGCCTCGTAGATGGGTAAAGTGAACAAGAATCCGTACAGAAGAACCCAACGCGGAACTTTCATATTGCCCCGAAAATGCGGAATGCCACTAAGCGATTGGGAATATGCAGCGACCAGCTCATGAATACTCTACCACTCCCACTTCCACCAAATTCCACTGCTATCCGCATTCCATGTCATGTCTGCATAGTCAGACCTACTAGAGAAGAGAGTTACAGTAAGAACAAATCCGATTATTTCTTTGTGGCAGCAACGCAAATTCTCATGTTTTCGAACTTTGTTGAAAACGTGACAATGTAATTTGAATAATCTCGAATGAAATTTCACTCGCAATTTTTTCATTCTGCTTTTCTGCCACGAAACAGAAATTGAGATGAAAAATATTTGAAATGGAATTATCAGTATCGTGAGCGATGTGAGTAGAATATAATTATCCTTTCAAAATGTAAGTTTTTTCTGGGTCCTGTCATCACTTGCACAACTCGCGCATGCTTTTTACACAAAATGTGATTACAAGTTCTGGGGTAATGGTAAGAAAATATCATTAGCAGTTCTGTACCGGATATGCATAAATATTTTATTTGTGCAGCAGAAGGGTGATAATGATATATCTGTTGTTTTGTTTTATGCAGGAGCATAATTTCATCATATTATCCAACCTTTAACTGTCAACAAATAATAAATCAACACGGATTGGCTCAGGCGAGCCAGGGGTTCTTCAGTATCTCCTCACATTTCGGTCGCTTCAAATGACTCGAATTCGTCATCGAAACAACGAGGCGCTCCTCAAAATGATACACATCATAAATATGGGAAGAAACTGTTGATACTCACAACTTCTGGCTGCTCCTTGAGCAAATTGATATGCTTTCCTGCGCGTAAATCACTGAACACCTGGAAATTGAAGTTGATATCCGTTTCAATTTGAGAATTCCTGTAAAAAATCTGTATTACCTGCGCCGTTCTAGCTGCGTTCATTGGAATACATAGTTCGGCCAAAATGAACCCTAGACTGAATATGTCCACTTTCGAAGTGTACGAAAAGCCATGCTGAATATACAAAGTTGTATTTATACGAGAGAAAAAAAAGTTACCTGTTCGGGAGCCATATATTGTAAAGTACCAGCACGCCCCGTCCGTGTTGCAGTAATCTGGAATGCATGTATTTAATATTTCAATCTGTACTTTTATAACATTTTTTTTGCAAATGTACAGACCAAACGCTTACATACATATTGCCAATGATGTAATTTTATCAGTTTATACCTCTTTTCCGTTTTTGGTTGAAATGTCCGCAGCAATGCCTAGATCGCAAATTTTCAACTTTTCGGGTCCAGCAAACAAGATATTACTCGGCTGAAATTATCGTTTAATCGTTACACTATCAGCTATTATGTTTTTTTCACGATGCATAATAATACATAAAGAAAAAATAACTACCTTTAAATCTCTGTGAATTTTCCCGTTATCGTGGATATACCCAACTGCTGAAACGATTTGCTTGAACCAATTTTTTATTTGTGCCAAGTCTCGTGGATTGTTCGATGCGTCTGTGAGCCAACTCTCAAGATCAGACGTGCATAGCTTAACGAAAAAACTTCTTTTTCTCATACAAATTTGTTGAATAAATACCTCCATTTGAATATAGAGAAACGCGCAATCAGCCTTATACATAATCTTCAAGGCACTGTTAATTACTTTTGTAATGTGAACGAAAACTTACCGATCTATCAAAGGCTAACGCTTTCAACACAGTCGAATCACAAGTGCTCTGGAAAATGATATTTATTTATTAATCTCTCAATATCATTGAACATACCTGCCATCCCATAGGAGGGTCTTCCAGCCATGCGCTATGATACCGAACGATTCCGGGATGGTCTAATGTGGCAAGCGCTATGACTTCCTTCAACGCCTTTGACAGGTCCGAAGATCTCAACATATTTTTATTGTATTGGATGGCTGATCATAATTCACCTTCCTTGAAGCGGCACTCGTTTGACAGCGTATCTATGCTTAAACAGTAAGAACTCTGCTTCGAAAACACATCCGAATCCGCCTTGACCTAGTATCTTCACTGGCTTGAATTTCAATAGGAATCTGAAGCAATCGTCGATTGATGCCACCCCTACACTCACTCAGATGTGTATGTATCACCCGTCTGCAGCTTTGCAACCTTAAACACGACATATATCAAGCAAATTATTTGACAGTGTACCTTCCCAGAAACTTCCTTCACAATAGACTCTGTCACACGCGTTTTTCCAGGATCGGCGGGAACCTCGAACGAAAATATGAGTGTATTGAAATCGAAACTTTGAAAAGGCTTACAGTTGAGTTTGTTGCCTTCAGATTAATCTTGCCAGTTGATGTAGGAACTTTCTGGAAATTATCGTCGCGTCAAGGTGAAATATGATAGAAACGCACTTTTGCCGTTATAGCTGCTGGCATTTCAATAACATCTGTGACTGCTGCTTCTGGTTGCTAAAAATTAAAATCTTCAAAGCTGGATGGGCAAGGTGAGATTGGGATCAAACCTGCTTGTTAAGTAGAGACAACGTCTTGAGTGATTTTGATCCATTCACAAACTCATCTCGATTGGTCCAGTTATACGCTAATTCAGCACTCCATAGCTCCCACAGGGACTCCCCAGATTTACAAGCGCATATTACCATAAACTGGCCATAGACACCAACGATGCCAAATGTGGGAGATGTGCTGAGTTTTCTAAAAGTTGAGCGATATTTCGGTACAATTTTAGAGCAAATACTTTCTCCATGGTGTCGGACATTGCAGGGAAAATCGCTTGACGAACGAATCTCGATAAAACACTAGCAGTTCTTGATCGAAACGTGTTTCTGTGATTATGTAGACAAATTGTGTAGAAGAATTCGAGTGGATTGCCTGAAGACACGACGAATTGTTACAAAATGCAACTATCGCACATTATCTTGCGAACAACTGTTCTTATAAATGGAGGAGCATGTACATATTGTAACGAGGAAAAACAACTCACTGCCTTTTCTGGTGCTCTTACTGAGAGTTTTACAGTGTTATTGCATATTACTGGAGAGAAATCATCCGGCACCCCAGGTTCGAGTTGATAAATAGCGTTTCTGGAACAGTTTGATGGACTGGAAATCATTACACGCCCTACATAAAATATCATATCGCATTACTAATCCAAATTCGGGCTGAAGTTTCACAAAACTGGTCCTTTGCGCCGTAATTCTTACCCATGTCGAAAAAAGACCGTTTCCGGATCAAAGTTAGGAACATCCACGCCAGCATCTTTTTTGAAATCATAAATTGTAAATCTTCCAAAATGAAAATTGTGCACATAAAATGGTTGCTGATGGGCAAAGTACAGCACGTCGTCGTCTGTTCGGATCTGCAAATTTCGAAATTCCAAACTTGGAAATTGCCAGACTTTTTCCCATTGATAAACTTGCACAAAAACGAGACAGTTTCGTGGGTTCTAGTAAGTAAGTGCCAGATGGAGAAAATAGAGCTGTACCAAAAGTATTGCAAACCTCTTTCGTTTTTCGGAAATCGATTTCGCCCTTCTCTTGATCTATCGTCGCCGTGTAGAGGGTGTAGGTCCTCTGCCGCGGTGGAGTTGAGTAGAAACATAGAGCAAACTGGTCAACACCAGAGCAAATAAGCGGGTGCTTGAGCGTAGAAAAGTTATTGCAAACAATTTTTCGATTACTGAAATGGGCAAAATTCTTCAATTGAAATATGCTTTTGCTGGAAATATTGTATTGTATGATGACTCACTTGATAACGGCGCTTAGCTCATATGGCGGCTCGAACTTGAATTGGAAGAAGGTTCCTGTGACACGTAAATGATTGATCCATAAAAGCAATCGTTCACATACCATCTTCCAGCTGATAACATCTCGTTTTCTCAAGCAGCTTGTGTTTGGCGGTGCACCGTAGATCCTCTCGAACATAAGGGAGCATGCTAAAATTGAGTGCGTGTCATATCGAGAACCAGGGGCGACTAAAAAAACGTAAAAGAAAGAGCGCGTAAAAGAGACGCGCGATTATCGCTTGGTATGCGCTTGGCTGCTCTTATCAATCGATCTGATCGCGCTTTTGTTTGCTAGTGTGTTTCAAATGTCGGTATCACAAAGGAACCGATGTGTCAATGACTTGACTCGAAGTTCAACGCATTGCGGTTCGAAAATGCTAAATGCTGTGTAAACACCCTATTTTTGCATGCACGAATTTGGCATTATGGTATTGAATGCAATGTGATTAATTCAAGATCGACTCTAGTCTTCGCTTGTAATTGTCCATTTCTTATATTATATTAATTCTCGTTCTAAACATACGTGAGACCTATTGAAAGACAAAAGACACGATGATGTGAAGAGATGACGTGAGATCTCGGATGGAAGTTATTTTAACAGAAGAAACGTCGGAAAATGTAATGCAATATTGATCGTACGTTGAGGCGTTCACTTTCACTATTCATTTTTTCGCACCTCTAATATTAGGATCAAATATATGCGAGACTTTGTCAACAGAAGTCGACACGGAAATGCCATATGATTTATCTATTTGTCTTAATAACCTAAATTTGAGTACATTTCCGTTCTACTTGTGAATAATGTGAACACTGGAGACACTGTGGATATCGAACTGATTGTTGACTGTATTCCTGTATTCTGTGCTGGAATAGTTCTCATGAAACATCCTCATACGTCATGACGAACCATGTGAAGTAATAGACGAGGAACTTGACCGCTATACCGAGATTCACGAAGATCGAAGAGAAACAAATGTAGCAGAGGCGCTGTTCATCTAAATTTTGGATACATTTGTCAAAACAGATGTAAACATGTCAATTAAAAAGGAAAAGCTGATGCTATTCACTCATTTCCTCTCACTGTCTTCTCTAAGATATCCAACATGCGAAAACAATTAAAAATCGTGTTTTTATCGTTGTATTGGCTAATTGTATACTCATTGGTAAATATACACACTTGTTGTGATACGATACGTAAAAATGGATAAAATGGAATGTGTATTACTTGAGAGGGTGAGGAAGTTCTGCGTGGCAACGAGTGTCGGAGTGATCGCCCATCCACTCAGATCGACTATCGTCACTAGCACGATAGTTCGAAACATGCAAAGCAACCTCTCCGATTCGATTGACTGCCCTGAGAAATAGGAATTATCATACGTCCTCAGCGTCTACACAATATCACGAAGAGGATGGGCATGAAGATTCAGACGGCCTTGAGAATCAGAAGGCGGCAACCGTTTTTTTTCTTATATCGTACATTTGGCCCACCCCTTACTACTCTCGACTGGCATACCGTTGTGAGAACTCTCTCTCTCATTATCGAAGAAGAGAACACATACATGTATAAACAGTAAATCAATTTTCAGTTCCCAACCGTGCGTTTTTATGAGTCTCCAAGTAAGAAAGTAGATGAAGAAGGCGAAGACGTTGACGACGGCGGAGGAGTACGCCCACCAGGAGACGGCGTTGTCGTGGAAGACGGAAGGAATGCTGCAGATGACGTCACTGGAAAGAATCACACACTATTCCACACTATTCCGAAAACACTATTCCGTACAAATCTCAGTAGATCAGTTCACTTTTAGACCACACTGTTGGGTTTTTTTTTAATCAGCAATTCGCTCCCGGAAAAGTGATATCAAAGAGCCACTGAGGCATTTCCCGAGTGCTCAGTGCACTTTGCTCGATTGCAATTACTCACGAACTCATGCCATTACACGGGGAGCACGGATAATTGAGCTCGCGATATTCGGCAGATATTTCGCGATTCGCGGAGATAATCAAACTCGCGAGATTACTCGGATCGTTCAGGCCAACGAGTGCACAACGCAAAAAAGGAAAAGATCGGGAGCAGTCTTGTCTGCAGTCTGTTTCTAAATCGGAGCTCAGAAAGATGAAAGTAGGGAGCTATTATAGGGAGGGCGCACGTTGGTGAGAGGACTAGCAAGTGCGGGGGGATCCCTCGATAAAGCAGGTCCAATTCCGACTTACTGATCTCGAAAGAATATGAGCATAAGAAAGGCGTTGTAAGCGGCGAACAGAGCGACTGCCAGGTAGTGATACTGTAATGAGATAAGTGAGAAGGAGGTTGCTGGCACTAGGTCGGATGAGAACTATAGCGTCATGTCGCCTTTGATATGATGTCAAAGTTCTTATACGACCTAGAGCCGAGGCTGCTCAGTGGAAGGCTCGAATTTCACTTACGCTAAGATAAAGGGATATATTCCATCGACGATATTCACAGGGCACTGCTACGGACAGAAAACGGTCTATGCCAATGCAAAGAACTGTGAAGGACCTCGCGGCGACACCCATCTCTGGAAGAAACTGCAAATTTCTTCAATAGTCGTTGTTTGGGATCTTTTCAGTCGTTTTTCAGTTCGTTTAATAGTCTTTTTTTGGCTTCAAAATATACAACTTTCTTCAGTTGCGTGCTAAATCGCGAAATGCCAATTCTTGATAAGCATAGTAAATCTCTCCAAGCGAACCATGATAATACTGCAAGTGCGGCTGTTCATAGTCGTGTCTCCGTAGATTTGGAGACTTTGCGTGAATGTGCCCAGCTGAAAGCTCTCATTTTTAACATGTTATATATAAATGTTCAAAAACCTGATGAACAAGGTCGAATAGCGCGCAAGAACCGACTAGAATGGCACAGGGCGTACACATGGACCTGGAAATCAGGGTATACTTTGTCTACGGCTACTCCATTACTTTGATCTAATCGTGGTGATGAGTTGTATGAAGTTGCCGATGATTCCAGCTGCGGATAGAAGAGCGACGAGAGTGTAGAAGGACTTGGCTGCGAGGAGGTAGGGAAAGGCATCCGAGAGGGGCTTGAATGTGGTCATCAATGCGCAGCTGAAGAGACATTTGATTGCAATTGCACACTAGTGTATCGTCCGTTCAATTCGTATGCGAACGGATAAGATAATGTGATAGATGCATGATGTTGAGAGGACATGAAATAGTCAGTAATTATTTCGGCAAATATCCATAGAGTCAGTCTGGGTAGAGGAGCTGCTGGTGATATGTTTCATGCCAGATCGGGTGAGTTATGGGATTTGTTTTAGTTTTGTCTTTTGCGAAATTGGCGTGCTCCCGATGTGGAATTCATCCATTTAGCGCCGTAACTGAATGAGAGCAGAAGCTCAAGAAAGTTGGATACACAATAAAAGGTGCAAAGTGGTGTGAACATGAAAATAGGTCAGATTTGATCTGACCAGAGAATTCGTAGAAGAAAATTGGTTGAAAATCATAAACTATTTCAATTGAAAAACACCTTGACACTCTTTTTCAATTCTGATCACAAATTAATCGTATTCTGTAATTTCATAACATTACAAAATCGTAAATTTGTTATATTCACTGCACATTTCGCAGTGCTTGCTCCAACCAAGTGAGTCCCTCTACTATCCCATCGTTCGACTTCGCATTCGACGACTGGATGTGCCACTAAACATGCATTTCTTGTTCAGCTAGTGTGTCAATTCAGTGTTCTGTGGGATTATCCTGTACACCATGTGCTTTAACTGGCGCTAATAGGTTACAAGGGTTTCTGTGGAAACGTTTTCACCTCTCTCCCCGTTATCTCGTTTAGTCCCAGTTTCTCAATCATCTGATCACTATTCATTGCATTCGGCAGATCTTGTTTGTTAGCGAACACGAGTAGTTTTCTTCCTGAAGACATTGTAAACAACTGCCACCATACTAATTGGAATTCATAGTAAAATGAGAGAGTGTTCTCCACGATCTCTCATTTTACTATGAACACCGACATGATAGCAGTATTCCTGATAGCAGGGCTGGACACACCTGCCCGTCGAATTATTCGTTGTCTGTTCTACCTATCCTGACTCAGCAATTATAATCTGTGATTTAACTACTAATGGATAAGAATCGCGACAACGAGGCGCTGGAAAGACCGGTAATTTGAGAAGTTCGATTTTGTGAAGATTGTTGGTGTTATATTAAAAAATGACTTTTTACTTTCAGTCTGACAGTAGCGACGATCGTTCGGGCAACTACAATTCGAGGTGAGTGGGTACACCTGCATATTCAACTATTAAATTTTAAGATTCCAAAACGAGTTCTCGG
This sequence comes from Pristionchus mayeri, assembly GCA_036245805.1. Lineage (NCBI taxonomy): Eukaryota > Metazoa > Nematoda > Chromadorea > Rhabditida > Neodiplogasteridae > Pristionchus > Pristionchus mayeri. The sequence continues at coordinate 31,238,080 of BTRK01000002.1, read as the reverse complement.
ATTGCACACTTGCTGGAACAGGAGCTAAGGGCAGATGCGTATTCAAAGCAACTAACAACAAGAATCACCGTGACTATCCGGTCAAGAGAATCGAAGTCGATAGAAGGCAATGTACTTTGTTCCGTTTGCATGTAACTAAATTTCAAAGTGCAGAACTCAAAATTTGGATGAGATTCTGCGTGAGGCCCACACGTTGGCTCAATTAGATCAACCGGGTATTGTCCGTTTTTATGGAGCGCATACTGGTAACAATGCAACAACTCACGCGTCCGTAGACTAAATAACGAGGGAGCTGTGAATTGTTTCCGTTTTGTCGGTTTTCGTTTTGTCACCCTCCCCGAAAATCGATATGTCTTTATTCTCACAGGAGTTTCGATACTACCTAAAGATCACGATGGATGAGATTATTGTCGTGAATGTATTCAACAGCGGATACCATTTGCTTGAACCACGATTTCATTCGACAAAGGAGTCGATATTCTGGGCTCATGTGATCTTTCAACCAGTCCGATATGGAGTGAGTACATAGCTGAAATGGTAATAGTGCAAACATAATATTACATATGCATATAATTATAATTGCACACCTCCATTGAATGTAGACGAACACACAATTACGGTTATAATTCAGCTAAAATCATAATTATGTAAATATATTTCGTACTGCATACACTAGCTCGTTCCGACATGGCTTCATCACCCCTTCCCACGCGCCAACTACGTTTTAGCATTTTTACAGTCAAATACAAACATTTTAAATGTTATTATACTTTTCAAAACATGAGCATCTTGTAAGAGTTTCTAAGAAACTCACCAAGCCGTTCAATGAAAACGCCGTATTAGATCGCGTGATTTTCTTGAGCATTTCATCATCAGCCCTATTCTACAATTAAATGCGTCAGCGTCATACTGAAAATAAATTCGAAGGAAAGTACCTGCCATTCCCAAGGCGGTTCTTCCATCCATGAATCATAAAAACGGACAATACCCGGTTGATCTAATTGAGCCAACGTGTGGGCCTCACGCAGAATCTCATCCAAATTTTGAGTTCTGCACTTTGAAATTTAGTTACATGCAAACGGAACAAAGTACATTGCCTTCTATCGACTTCGATTCTCTTGACCGGATAGTCACGGTGATTCTTGTTGTTAGTTGCTTTGAATACGCATCTGCCCTTAGCTCCTGTTCCAGCAAGTGTGCAATCCGAGAACTCGTTTTGGAATCTTAAAATTTAATAGTTGAATATGCAGGTGTACCCACTCACCTCGAATTGTAGTTGCCCGAACGATCGTCGCTACTGTCAGACTGAAAGTAAAAAGTCATTTTTTAATATAACACCAACAATCTTCACAAAATCGAACTTCTCAAATTACCGGTCTTTCCAGCGCCTCGTTGTCGCGATTCTTATCCATTAGTAGTTAAATCACAGATTATAATTGCTGAGTCAGGATAGGTAGAACAGACAACGAATAATTCGACGGGCAGGTGTGTCCAGCCCTGCTATCAGGAATACTGCTATCATGTCGGTGTTCATAGTAAAATGAGAGATCGTGGAGAACACTCTCTCATTTTACTATGAATTCCAATTAGTATGGTGGCAGTTGTTTACAATGTCTTCAGGAAGAAAACTACTCGTGTTCGCTAACAAACAAGATCTGCCGAATGCAATGAATAGTGATCAGATGATTGAGAAACTGGGACTAAACGAGATAACGGGGAGAGAGGTGAAAACGTTTCCACAGAAACCCTTGTAACCTATTAGCGCCAGTTAAAGCACATGGTGTACAGGATAATCCCACAGAACACTGAATTGACACACTAGCTGAACAAGAAATGCATGTTTAGTGGCACATCCAGTCGTCGAATGCGAAGTCGAACGATGGGATAGTAGAGGGACTCACTTGGTTGGAGCAAGCACTGCGAAATGTGCAGTGAATATAACAAATTTACGATTTTGTAATGTTATGAACTTACAGAATACGATTAATTTGTGATCAGAATTGAAAAAGAGTGTCAAGGTGTTTTTCAATTGAAATAGTTTATGATTTTCAACCAATTTTCTTCTACGAATTCTCTGGTCAGATCAAATCTGACCTATTTTCATGTTCACACCACTTTGCACCTTTTATTGTGTATCCAACTTTCTTGAGCTTCTGCTCTCATTCAGTTACGGCGCTAAATGGATGAATTCCACATCGGGAGCACGCCAATTTCGCAAAAGACAAAACTAAAACAAATCCCATAACTCACCCGATCTGGCGTGAAACATATCACCAGCAGCTCCTCTACCCAGACTGACTCTATGGATATTTGCCGAAATAATTACTGACTATTTCATGTCCTCTCAACATCATGCATCTATCACATTATCTTATCCGTTCGCATACGAATTGAACGGACGATACACTAGTGTGCAATTGCAATCAAATGTCTCTTCAGCTGCGCATTGATGACCACATTCAAGCCCCTCTCGGATGCCTTTCCCTACCTCCTCGCAGCCAAGTCCTTCTACACTCTCGTCGCTCTTCTATCCGCAGCTGGAATCATCGGCAACTTCATACAACTCATCACCACGATTAGATCAAAGTAATGGAGTAGCCGTAGACAAAGTATACCCTGATTTCCAGGTCCATGTGTACGCCCTGTGCCATTCTAGTCGGTTCTTGCGCGCTATTCGACCTTGTTCATCAGGTTTTTGAACATTCATATATAACATATTAAAAATGAGAGCTTTCAGCTGGGCACATTCACGCAAAGTCCCCAAATCTACGGAGATTTGTACGCAATAGTGTTTTAGCCGAGAGCGGTATGGTAGGCATCAACGAAACGAATGAATACTTGAGGGGACTAATCACTGTCAGGATCCTCGATTCTTTCCAGTGACGTCATCTGCAGCATTCCTTCCGTCTTCCACGACAACGCCGTCTCCTGGTGGGCGTACTCCTCCGCCGTCGTCAACGTCTTCGCCTTCTTCATCTACTTTCTTACTTGGAGACTTATAAAAACGCACGGTTGGGAACTGAAAATTGATTTACTGTTCATACATGTATGTGTTCTCTTCTTCGATAATGAGAGAGAGAGAGTTCTCACAACGGTATGCCAGTCGAGAGTAGTAAGGGGTGGGCCAAATGTACGATATAAGAAAAAAAACGGTTGCCGCCTTTTGATTCTCAAGGCCGTCTGAATCTTCATGCCCATCCTCTTCGTGATATTGTGTAGACGCTGAGGACGTATGATAATTCCTATTTCTCAGGGCAGTCAATCGAATCGTAGAGGTTGCTTTGCATGTTTCGAACTATCGTGCTAGTGACGATAGTCGATCTGAGTGGATGGGCGATCACTCAGACACTCGTTGCCACGCAGAACTTCCTCACCCTCTCAAGTAATACACATTCCATTTTATCCATTTTTACGTATCGTATCACAACAAGTGTGTATATTTACCAATGAGTATACAATTAGCCAATACATCTGTTTTGACAAATGTATCCAAAATTTAGATGAACAGCGCCTCTGCTACATTTGTTTCTCTTCGATCTTCGTGAATCTCGGTATAGCGGTAAAGTTCCTCGTCTATTACTTCACATGGTTCGTCATGACGTATGAGGATGTTTCATGAGAACTATTCCAACACAGAATACAGGAATGCAGTCAACAATCAGTTCGATATCCACAGTGTCTCCAGTGTTCACATTATTCACAAGTAGAACAGAAATGTTTATTAAGACAAATAGGTAAATCGTATGGCATTTCCGTGTCGACTTCTGTTGACAAAGGCTCGCATATATTTGATCCTAATATTAGAGGTGCGAAAAAATGAATAGTGAAAGTGAACGCCTCAACGTACGATCAATATTGCATTACATTATCCGACGTTTCTTCTGTTAAAACAACTTCCATCCGAGATCTCACGTCATCTCTTCACATCATCGTGTCTTTTGTCTCTCAATAGGTCTCATTTTCGAACCGCAATGCGTTGAACTTCGAGTCAAGTCATTGACACATCGGTTCCTTTGTGATACCGACATTTGAAACACACTAGCAAACAAAAGCGCGATCAGATCGATTGATAAGAGCAGCCAAGCGCATACCAAGCGATAATCGCGCGTCTCTTTTACGCGCTCTTTCTTTTACGTTTTTTTAGTCGCCCCTGGTTCTCGATATGACACGCACTCAATTTTAGCATGCTCCCTTATGTTCGAGAGGATCTACGGTGCACCGCCAAACACAAGCTGCTTGAGAAAACGAGATGTTATCAGCTGGAAGATGGTATGTGAACGATTGCTTTTATGGATCAATCATTTACGTGTCACAGGAACCTTCTTCCAATTCAAGTTCGAGCCGCCATATGAGCTAAGCGCCGTTATCAAGTGAGTCATCATACAATACAATATTTCCAGCAAAAGCATATTTCAATTGAAGAATTTTGCCCATTTCAGTAATCGAAAAATTGTTTGCAATAACTTTTCTACGCTCAAGCACCCGCTTATTTGCTCTGGTGTTGACCAGTTTGCTCTATGTTTCTACTCAACTCCACCGCGGCAGAGGACCTACACCCTCTACACGGCGACGATAGATCAAGAGAAGGGCGAAATCGATTTCCGAAAAACGAAAGAGGTTTGCAATACTTTTGGTACAGCTCTATTTTCTCCATCTGGCACTTACTTACTAGAACCCACGAAACTGTCTCGTTTTTGTGCAAGTTTATCAATGGGAAAAAGTCTGGCAATTTCCAAGTTTGGAATTTCGAAATTTGCAGATCCGAACAGACGACGACGTGCTGTACTTTGCCCATCAGCAACCATTTTATGTGCACAATTTTCATTTTGGAAGATTTACAATTTATGATTTCAAAAAAGATGCTGGCGTGGATGTTCCTAACTTTGATCCGGAAACGGTCTTTTTTCGACATGGGTAAGAATTACGGCGCAAAGGACCAGTTTTGTGAAACTTCAGCCCGAATTTGGATTAGTAATGCGATATGATATTTTATGTAGGGCGTGTAATGATTTCCAGTCCATCAAACTGTTCCAGAAACGCTATTTATCAACTCGAACCTGGGGTGCCGGATGATTTCTCTCCAGTAATATGCAATAACACTGTAAAACTCTCAGTAAGAGCACCAGAAAAGGCAGTGAGTTGTTTTTCCTCGTTACAATATGTACATGCTCCTCCATTTATAAGAACAGTTGTTCGCAAGATAATGTGCGATAGTTGCATTTTGTAACAATTCGTCGTGTCTTCAGGCAATCCACTCGAATTCTTCTACACAATTTGTCTACATAATCACAGAAACACGTTTCGATCAAGAACTGCTAGTGTTTTATCGAGATTCGTTCGTCAAGCGATTTTCCCTGCAATGTCCGACACCATGGAGAAAGTATTTGCTCTAAAATTGTACCGAAATATCGCTCAACTTTTAGAAAACTCAGCACATCTCCCACATTTGGCATCGTTGGTGTCTATGGCCAGTTTATGGTAATATGCGCTTGTAAATCTGGGGAGTCCCTGTGGGAGCTATGGAGTGCTGAATTAGCGTATAACTGGACCAATCGAGATGAGTTTGTGAATGGATCAAAATCACTCAAGACGTTGTCTCTACTTAACAAGCAGGTTTGATCCCAATCTCACCTTGCCCATCCAGCTTTGAAGATTTTAATTTTTAGCAACCAGAAGCAGCAGTCACAGATGTTATTGAAATGCCAGCAGCTATAACGGCAAAAGTGCGTTTCTATCATATTTCACCTTGACGCGACGATAATTTCCAGAAAGTTCCTACATCAACTGGCAAGATTAATCTGAAGGCAACAAACTCAACTGTAAGCCTTTTCAAAGTTTCGATTTCAATACACTCATATTTTCGTTCGAGGTTCCCGCCGATCCTGGAAAAACGCGTGTGACAGAGTCTATTGTGAAGGAAGTTTCTGGGAAGGTACACTGTCAAATAATTTGCTTGATATATGTCGTGTTTAAGGTTGCAAAGCTGCAGACGGGTGATACATACACATCTGAGTGAGTGTAGGGGTGGCATCAATCGACGATTGCTTCAGATTCCTATTGAAATTCAAGCCAGTGAAGATACTAGGTCAAGGCGGATTCGGATGTGTTTTCGAAGCAGAGTTCTTACTGTTTAAGCATAGATACGCTGTCAAACGAGTGCCGCTTCAAGGAAGGTGAATTATGATCAGCCATCCAATACAATAAAAATATGTTGAGATCTTCGGACCTGTCAAAGGCGTTGAAGGAAGTCATAGCGCTTGCCACATTAGACCATCCCGGAATCGTTCGGTATCATAGCGCATGGCTGGAAGACCCTCCTATGGGATGGCAGGTATGTTCAATGATATTGAGAGATTAATAAATAAATATCATTTTCCAGAGCACTTGTGATTCGACTGTGTTGAAAGCGTTAGCCTTTGATAGATCGGTAAGTTTTCGTTCACATTACAAAAGTAATTAACAGTGCCTTGAAGATTATGTATAAGGCTGATTGCGCGTTTCTCTATATTCAAATGGAGGTATTTATTCAACAAATTTGTATGAGAAAAAGAAGTTTTTTCGTTAAGCTATGCACGTCTGATCTTGAGAGTTGGCTCACAGACGCATCGAACAATCCACGAGACTTGGCACAAATAAAAAATTGGTTCAAGCAAATCGTTTCAGCAGTTGGGTATATCCACGATAACGGGAAAATTCACAGAGATTTAAAGGTAGTTATTTTTTCTTTATGTATTATTATGCATCGTGAAAAAAACATAATAGCTGATAGTGTAACGATTAAACGATAATTTCAGCCGAGTAATATCTTGTTTGCTGGACCCGAAAAGTTGAAAATTTGCGATCTAGGCATTGCTGCGGACATTTCAACCAAAAACGGAAAAGAGGTATAAACTGATAAAATTACATCATTGGCAATATGTATGTAAGCGTTTGGTCTGTACATTTGCAAAAAAAATGTTATAAAAGTACAGATTGAAATATTAAATACATGCATTCCAGATTACTGCAACACGGACGGGGCGTGCTGGTACTTTACAATATATGGCTCCCGAACAGGTAACTTTTTTTTCTCTCGTATAAATACAACTTTGTATATTCAGCATGGCTTTTCGTACACTTCGAAAGTGGACATATTCAGTCTAGGGTTCATTTTGGCCGAACTATGTATTCCAATGAACGCAGCTAGAACGGCGCAGGTAATACAGATTTTTTACAGGAATTCTCAAATTGAAACGGATATCAACTTCAATTTCCAGGTGTTCAGTGATTTACGCGCAGGAAAGCATATCAATTTGCTCAAGGAGCAGCCGGAAGTTGTGAGTATCAACAGTTTCTTCCCATATTTATGATGTGTATCATTTTGAGGAGCGCCTCGTTGTTTCGATGACGAATTCGAGTCATTTGAAGCGACCGAAATGTGAGGAGATACTGAAGAACCCCTGGCTCGCCTGAGCCAATCCGTGTTGATTTATTATTTGTTGACAGTTAAAGGTTGGATAATATGATGAAATTATGCTCCTGCATAAAACAAAACAACAGATATATCATTATCACCCTTCTGCTGCACAAATAAAATATTTATGCATATCCGGTACAGAACTGCTAATGATATTTTCTTACCATTACCCCAGAACTTGTAATCACATTTTGTGTAAAAAGCATGCGCGAGTTGTGCAAGTGATGACAGGACCCAGAAAAAACTTACATTTTGAAAGGATAATTATATTCTACTCACATCGCTCACGATACTGATAATTCCATTTCAAATATTTTTCATCTCAATTTCTGTTTCGTGGCAGAAAAGCAGAATGAAAAATTGCGAGTGAAATTTCATTCGAGATTATTCAAATTACATTGTCACGTTTTCGACAAAGTTCGAAAACATGAGAATTTGCGTTGCTGCCACAAAGAAATAATCGGATTTGTTCTTACTGTAACTCTCTTCTCTAGTAGGTCTGACTATGCAGACATGACATGGAATGCGGATAGCAGTGGAATTTGGTGGAAGTGGGAGTGGTAGAGTATTCATGAGCTGGTCGCTGCATATTCCCAATCGCTTAGTGGCATTCCGCATTTTCGGGGCAATATGAAAGTTCCGTGTTGGGTTCTTCTGTACGGATTCTTGTTCACTTTACCCATCTACGAGGCGAATGCGCAACTCGAAAAGGCGTCCCAACATCACGGCAATGCCCACGCGGACAACGACTTATATCTACCGGATCCTATTGATGGTACGAGTTGTCAGTTCATGTTCTAATATTCATTGTAAAAAAATACGTCATATTTCTTTTATAACTTTAAAATGCATTAACGAGATAATTGCAGGGAGCTTCCAAGTCGTCCGGAACAAGCGTGCGGATGCTGCGAGTGACAACGTAGTTTCTAGAACCATTCTTCAGATTTTAAACGCGGTTAGCCAACATGTATCTAGATTCAACTGTCTTTCTAATTGAAAGTTTACGAGAAAACATTGTGCACATCGGAAAACACATTGCTCAGAATTGCGATACTTCATATTTGCAGTCCCGTTCTGCAACCGATGCCTATACTGATGGATACTCCGATGGATTTGCTGGCGCATACGATCGAAAATATGTTGCTGCCAGATTGGAAGGCATACTTGAAGGCATCGCGATTGGCTATGGCATCAAATCGCTTATGACTCAACCTGCACGGACCAGCTCGGAGCCTAGCACGGCTACTACTACCTTGGCCAAGTTGGCAACGATGAAGGCCCCTGTGCTGACGTCACCTAATGCGCTGAGCAACTGTGAGTATTATCGAGGCGTTCTTCTGGTTCTTGGCTAGTTATATCTTGCATCCCTTAGCTATTCATATGCATGGATAAAAATGGATAAAAATGTATAAAAATGATGATGAAAAATGATGATGTTTGAGCAGTAAGGTCACTGTGACCTTCGAACGATTGTAGTCACTTTCATCAACGTGCCCGGTGCGACTGTGAGCTGCTTCTACGAGCCTCGGTCGTTCGGCAGATTCTCAACTAATGGATTGTGCGCGAGGAAGGGTTGGTAGTTCTTTTAATTAGAAATCCAGATAATTGCTTTTTTTGTATTTCCCACACTCTCATCGTACGAACGATCATGTGATTACGTAGAATGACGATAACTCGAATAGCTTCCAATTTTCGTATCTGCAACAACGTTGATCATCGTCCAACCATTTTTAATGAGTTTAAGATGTTCCAAAAATATATTATCACAGGATCGGACCCGTGCAAGAGACAGGGACTGGTCTCCGTGTTCGGCAACTGCGCCGGACTTGCAGCACTTGCGGTTAGTCTCTCTCGTTGTGCTTGATGTATTATGATTACCTGTTCGAAACCGACATCGTAATCCCTCTCCCTCCACGTATTTTATGTCAGGGAAGGCGATTGTGATATTGCAATTCAACGTGGAACAGCTAGCCATAATCATGCCGTATTTTTCTGTTAAGGTAGTCGATACCACTCGATGCATTTCCACCCTCAGCTACACGAATACCCTCTGCGTTCCGTGGGTAGGACGGACATGCATTTGTTTTGCCTTGCAAATGGACTAAATTCAGGAGTCAATGTACGCAGATAAGGTCAATCCTACCGCTCAGGGAACCTACACGAACAGGTTAATCGATGGTGCAGTCAGAAATATCCATATAAAATTTTGTAGCCAAGCATGCGATACGGGCCTGGCATCGAATGGAACGTGTGCTAAGAACTCCCTCGGAGTGAAGATGATGACGGGCAGGTTCACGGACAATGTGAGTCGACCAAAATAGTTTTTTTATTCACTTGATTTTTTATTGCTGACTTACATTATTGAATATGATGTAATGATATTTCAGTTAAAATGTTCTCCTCATATTCATCAATGACTTTTTAAAAAATACCCGTAAAGAGATATCCGTAAAACGCTAACCTATTTAGTTACTCGGCTTCCAATCTGCCAACTCTGAGGCGGGCGTGATGATCTCATCATGCTATTCGACTGCTCCTGGATTGGTAATATTAGAATATTAATCGATATTTTGGTACAACAAATTGGAAAGCATGCACTGTGAGTAACTTGGTAATGGTAATTGAGAAACTTTCAAGAGCACATACAAACTGTCTATGAGTGGTAGGGAAAGGAAAAGGCAATGCCACTAAATACGCTCGTGAATTTTTTTCCGTATTTCATTCCGTCCTTTACTCAAATACGCGCCATGAGAGTATCTTTTGGTCTGCCTATCGTGGATCTCTTAATTTATGAACATTCATTACATCATTCAGCAAGCTTCCTACTGCCCCGTGTACCCGGGATACCTTCCGCAGAACGGATGTGACCAGGTGCATTGATAGCTTCACGCAATTATGATAGTCATAGTCCACCACACGATCGAGGCTTCGATGTTCTGAAAACCAATAGCCGTTGTAGGGAAGGGGCAGTATCGGATGGACTCAGACAAGTGTGGCTGCCTGTGTCGCCAACAACTTCTTCCTCAAGTTAGTATCATTCAGGACATGCAGACTGATCAGAATTTCATTTGTTTTTTTGCAGATAATGCTCACCATGAATCCGATCTGAATAGTAGATATGCAAATCTAAACACAATTTCATAAACATTCCAGCATGGGCGCTGCTCCGTGCGCAGCTCACTCGATACTCATCTCAGGGAGTGGAGGGTCACTGTGTGTAGGGTGGGACAGAGGATCGGCAACGACGCCCTTCAACAGCAATTACACAACTGGGTGAGTTTGGTACGTGATAGTGTTCATCACTACTCACTCTCTGCATATCATACTTGTAAGGTGTACTAATCGACGTACACTGTATTCTCCCGACAATTTCGCTCATAATGAGCCACCAACATTTCTCAGGGAACGGTTTGCTCGCATAATAACTCACCCAAGAGAAGCGGAAGGGACACAGATAGAAGTGTATATTTGCCCCGTAACATTCCAGGTCATCATGGTTCAAGTGGTACGGATGCACGGATTACACCAATCCGTCAGGACCGCCTCTGTCATTCGCGGAATACATGGTAGGGTTCGTAATTCGGGTAATCGTGTCTTCTTTACACACACTTTTGCGACCGGTCCAGCAATCGGAGAGTGTGGTACTTTAAGAAATAATTACCTGAATTACGAACACTACTATACTGTTGATTTTATGAATTATTGAATTTTGTAACTGTTGCACAGTCAGTGAGCTAGTAAGGGAACGACACAGCAATACAATGAACCGATTTTGAATATCGTGTTCATGTGGTCGCATCATACAACAAACATTCCCTTGCTACCATTGCTGCCTAGCATTTCGATCTAATAGACGGACATCCGTTTCTTGCACACTCTTTTTTCAACCAAAACACTACGGAATAAATGAATGAATGAATGCATGAACATTACAGGTGCTTCCTCGAGTACTGGCCACTCCGATCGTACCCCTGTCATGATCAATAAATCAATTCATCAAATCAGTCATCAGATGCTCAGATGAGGATGGGCTGTTATTCGTCATCCCTGTCCTGATTGTACTCGCATCGTATAAACATGAAAATACTTGTACTGTCCCATACATTGACATGCTATATTCGAGTGAGGCAAACGTGCAACTTTAGCAAAACATCAATGCTTTGAGGCATTGCAAGGTGCTGCTGAACGTTCACAAAGTATCATTTGCACTGGCTGTGCATGAAATGCGTATACCTCGGCTCAAATTATCCTAATCAATATTTCAGACAGACTGCTCTCTTCTCGAAGATCAAATCAAGGGCTCAGAGCGGCAACGTTAGGCTATCACTGTTCGCCGAGTATTGAAATGACTTTATTTTGAAACAATGCAATCACTAGCATTTCCAGAGCACATTGTCCATAATGTATCTCCGCAGCCGAGTTTGGCCAAGAGCGGCTTCTTCTCGGACACATCAGCATATGTGATGAACACGCTCTGAAGATACTTGATTGGGCTATTTAATTCACCTCAAACAAGCAAACAAATTCAACAAAAAACAATCTGAGCATTCGCTCCACGACAGTTTTCTGATTTAACCGGATTCTTAGTTGGCCTACGTATACGTCTCAACAATGAAGAATGCCTTGCTCAATTCGGCCATCATACATAAACAAAAATGAATACGATTGGAAACAAGCAAAATATTTGGCTGTGCATGTCCATATTTTGTTTAGGAAAGACACAGAGTAGTAGGCTGATGCAGACACACACTTTCGGATCATGTTAACCATTAAAATAGCTAAATTATTGATAGAGGTTATGTGCAGAAATAACGGTGATGTGTCAACATTCTTTGGTTTTAGAGTAAATGTTTTCGAAGCGAAATGGTCGCTAACCTTGACAGCCACATCCTTGCCAAAACAGCCGTACTCCTTGCAATGGATGGCATTCTCGTTGTGTCTGTATCCTGATTCATGTACTCATCATCTATATATTTCACGTACCCCTCAAAGCCCGCCATGAAATGCATGTCCGCTTTTGGGCGCCTATCGAGCTAGTCTGCATAGTCACTTCGTAGATATCCTCATTACGATAATGTGGTTGGATTGTCAGTTCAGGACTGTGGTTGACGCCTGGGAGTCCTTCGACGTGGAACACTTGCAAGAAGTCGTATTCAACGGATGCTCCCTGGTCCAGTGTAAGCTCGGCGACTACAGTGGCCATCGTTTGACCCGACCTCACAACCTGCAACGGCATTGATGTATTCAAGCAAAATCACCACATCTGGATATATTGGATGGGTTCAAACATCGTCCAAAAACAATGCTGGTCCCAAAAGGAGTCCCGCCAAAAACGTATTTTTTTCTCTTTTTTTAAATTATAGATGATGGTACAAACCGTTATAGGGGTATCATAGCAGCTCACGAACCAGACGTGATATGATGCGGTGCGATGCACTAGGAGCATGATAAGATGAATCACGAACTTCCCCATTCCGGAAAGAGAGAAATTACGTGAACAATCAGGACCACACGTCCGTAAAATATGCGAACAATGGGAAAAATTAAGCAAATCGAGGAGGATCAAGTGATGATGAATTAGATGCAAAGAACATAAATCAGAATGATTCAGAAGAGAATTTGGAGCAATAAAAGACGAGCATAACGATTGTATCGCTTTATTACAAGTTGAGAATTCAAATCAATGTGATTCTGAATAAACACTAACACGCCATGTGTCTAATTAGAACTTAGCAATGATCAGTGCGATGTCTTGTGTCTGGGTGGTATTGGGTATTTGGTAGAAAAAACTTCAATTTGGGAAACACTAAGCTGGGGCGAGGCCGGATGAGCATATTCGCAAAATGGCGCTGTGTTTGTCATCCCACCCAGCGCCCCTGTACTTCTGCTTCCAAAGTGGTCACTGATTCGCGTCACTATTATTGATGACAATTCGTCAAGTTCCCTCCGCAGTCTTACCGGTCAAACAGAGCAAGAATTTATTCGAAATAATGAGAAATCTCGCCGAATTGCCATCTCTTGTCTTCATCGAGCTGAATCGTATCGATGAGAGTGAATATACGTGAAACTGGCTAGCGCTGATTAGTCAAATGTATGTGGAGACCCGAGATGGAAGAAAAGACGCGAACTTCGAAGTGAGTGTGAGTGGAAGAGAAGGCTGAGATTGATATATATTTGCATGAAATCAAACGTGTATTAAACCGTTGCAAAATCTGCAGCGCATGGGAGAATAATATTTCACAAGTTGTTTGTTTGCAGAACATTTGCACAATAAAAATATATAGATTTTTCAAATACAGTAGCTATCACACGTGTATGCACGATTAACAATGCGTGTGTCTGTTTATATTTTTTTAGAAAATAACCTAAATTCTTCGTCCACAATCGTTGGGTAATGAATACACGATACGATGTTGGTTAAGAGATTCAGAGTTGAATCGAATTATGAATTTGAGAATCCACTTTTTCGAAAATGAGCAAAATTAATTTTTTGATAGTCCATAGGGGTCCCCACAAGATAGCTTCGAGTTTTGTTGCATATCTATTATTTCTGACCTTATTTAGGGCGTTAAAGTTTGAGTGGCCCAAAAATTTCGAATTTTGGAGGCTCACAGCTCTTTTCTAATTCAATATCCCTCGTCTCTCATCGTGATCCCTCGATGAGATCTCTCATCAATTCCTCATCTCTCAGTGATCCTCATCAATTCTGAGGATCACTGAGATCTCTCATCAATTCCATCCCTCGTCTCTCATCGTGAGCGGTCTCTCCCCAATTCTCTCCCCTCTTCCTCCTCTCTAATGGATCTTCCCGCCACGAAAGGGGACATCGTTCGACTGGAGAAGAAACTCGACAAGATCCTCGAGCTGTTATCTGACTCCCCCAAGCCTACCGTACCCCAGCCTGTATCTACCTATGCGTCAGTCGTCAAGGCAATCTCCGACATCGATAAGATCAAGTCGAAGAGTCAACGTGCAGTCGTGGTGGGTAGTCTTGAGGCAGAGAATCCCCTTCAGACCACCAAGAACGATGAGGATCTTGTGAAGAAACTGGTCACGCACACCAAGGACAATGAGCTCAAGGCTGCGTACGACGCTGGCCAGATCACTCACGCTCGATTCCCCGAAAAGAGCTCATCAACGAGACGTATCATCAAACTCTCTCTCACCAGTGCCTCTCTTCGTGACAAGCTTCTAAGCTGCATTCGCAATGAAGGCCGCCCCTCGGATTTCACCCCCAATATGTTCGTACGTCGTGATTTGATGCCAAGCGAACTGGAGCAGGAGCGAATGTCTCGTGCTCGTGCGAAGGATCTCAACGTCAATGCGCAGTGTCTGCGTTACGGTGTACGAGACTGTGAGCTGATTGAATTCAAGGGCCCCAGTTACCGTCCCCTTCCTGAGCACTACTCCAAGCTGGCCACGAACACTCCCTCAGAACGCAAGCAAGACTTCTCTAACGTGAATATTCGACGAAAGAACGTGCCTCTTCCCTCCATCCCTTCCCCCTCCAATCACGTTAATTCAGGTAGCGAGGATCAGAAGGCGAGTGATCAGCGTAGCACTCCTCTCCCTTAGGTGGAATGTGGCAGTTATGTGAGTGATAGGTCCCCTCCTCCCTCAATTCCTTCTCTTTTATCTTGTCGCCCTCCTCCGCTCCTAACTCAAAACATCCCTTTCTTTTACGGTAATGCCCGGAGCGTTAGGAATCTCATAGATACTGTTACATTCATAATGCATAATAGCAGGTATCCAATCCTTGCTCTTTCTGAGACTTGGCTTTCTGATGGTGATGGTGATGCGTTTCTATTGAGAGGTCTACCCGACCATTTCTTGTTTCGAGCAGATCGTGTAGTGGGCAGAGGCGGCGGTGTCCTACTGTACGCGCATTCTTCCCTCCTCCCCGTTCTTGTTTCAAACTTCATTACACCTGGTTTTGAATGTCTTGCTGTCGATGTATATACGGTAGCTTATTCCCAGCGCAACTCCCTCAGAATTATTGTGGTTTACCGAGCGCCTAATTCACCGTCTATTTTCTTTGATTCCTTCCTAACTTATTTAGAGAACACTACAAATTGTTCGCACCCTTCGATTATTATTGGTGATTTCAATTTCCCGACTATTGATTGGAATTCTTATTCTTCCCCAACGCAGTCCATCTCTCCGTTTTTGGATTTCTTAATTACGAAAAAATTCCAACAATTTATTGATTTTCCGACCCGTGGGACCAATATTCTTGATCTCCTCCTGTGCAACTTTCCAATAATATCATCTGTCACTCCTGATGTCCCTCTTTCTGACCACGTAGGGATAAGCTTCTCAGTTTCTTTCGCTTTGCCCCGGGAAATTAGAACTACCTCTTCCAGAAACTATTCACTTGCTAATTGGGAGGTTATTAATTACCTCATCCATGCACACAATTGGACATTGGCATTAAGAAATAAAAATTCTACTGAGGCATATAAATATTTTAGCGATTTCATTAATGAGATCTTAGATGCTCACGTCCCCCTTAAACGGCCATCACTATCCTCTGGATATCCCATATTCCTCCACAAAATGTTCACGAGGCTACAAAAATTCCACCAACTGGCTCCTAATAGTGACCAAACACACTCTTTACGTGGGCGGTTCGACCGTGCTCTAAAATCTTATGAAATTCAACGCGAGTCACGCGCAGTATTCTCGGGAAAGCCTAGTTCCTTCTTTAATTATTGCAAGAATAGATTGAAGGTTAATAGCTCAAAACTACCTGGTATTATTGACAGCAATGGAGATGTCCTTCTAAGTGATGCCGAGAAGGCTAATGCACTCTCTGAATTTTTCGCAAAGGTTCAAACCCCGCCTTTAGATATAAACCCTCCTCAGTTCCCCCCTCCCCGATCTTCATTCGACTTACCCTTTATTGGTCCCGAAATGATACTCTCCGCTATTTCGCAAATGATCCCTAAGGTAAATGGTTCTCCCGACACGATACCCAACTTAGTTTATTGCAAGTGTAAGTCTTCCATAACCACTCCCCTCGCCATTATTTTTAACATCTCTCTTTCCTCTCGCACGTCACCCAATCAATGGAAAACTGCTCATGTAAAACCCATCCCAAAAAAGTCTGGGGATGCCTCTATCTCTAATCATCGTCCTATCTCTCTTACGGTCACTGCCTCTAAAATATTCGAAAAAATTCTTATTAATTCCATTGTTGAATTTCTAGACGAATATAACATATTAGATACTAGACAAGCAGGCTTTAGAAAATGTAGAAGCACTACTTCATCTTTATCTGAAACACATTCATTTTATGCTAAGCAGCTGAGTCTGAAAAAGTCCGTTGACACAATCCTCTTTGATTATAAGAAAGCATTTGACTCGATTGACTTAAGGCTACTTATCTATAAGCTATCCTCGCTGGGAATATCGCCCGCTATCACTCAGTGGTTTGAGTCTTATCTGCTGGGTCGCTCGCAACGCGTGTTCATTGGAGATTATTTATCACCTCCCTCACCTATTCAGTCTGGTGTCCCCCAAGGTTCTTCTATCGGACCTTTGCTATTCATTATTTACATCAATGACTTGGGTAAATGCATTCCTAAGACGATTCATTACAATATATTTGCTGACGACCTCAAGATTTACGCGGTGGTCCCTGATTATAGCAAAGACCTTCAAAATGCGATTTACAAAATATCTGACTGGACTATCCAATGGAATATGAGTATTAGCTCACCTAAATGTATTGTCCTACACCTAGGGAATCTAAAGAACCGAACTCAATATATTCTTAATGGCCAAATTATAACGAGCAAAGAGATAGTGCGAGACCTTGGTGTATTTTTTACTAAAAACCTCCATTTCGGGTACCATATAAATACAATTAGTAAGAAAGCGCGATCAATGTGTAATCTGATGCTGAGATCCTTTCATTCTACATCACCCGACCTTCTTTTAAAAGCATACAAGATATACATTCGTCCACTCTTAGAATCGTCCAGCATAATATGGAATCCCACTTCAGTAGGTCTTGTAAATGAACTCGAATCTGTGCAGAGAGAGTTTACCAGGAGAGTTCTGCGACGTTGTTCTGTCCCCCCACTGTCCTATCCCGATAGATTGAAAATTTTCACACTTGAAACCCTTGAGTATCGCCGCGCCTTACGGGATATGTTCTATGTGTATGATTCCATTCATAATACCGTTCACCACGACTCTGCTGACTTGTACACAATCACTCCGCTCACTCGTGATTTGCGCTCCTCAAATAGTTTACGCATTTCTATTCCCTTCGGAATGCCGGTCTCGATTTCAACTTGTGCTAGTAGAGTCCTACCGCTCTGGAACACCCTCCCTGACCCAATAGTTATCTCACCCCGTCCCATGTTCCGCAGAGAAATCAGTAAATTCCCCGACCTAGCCCTATCAATCTCACGAATTCGATTGTAACATATAACTGCCACATACCACCACCCCATTCCCCCAGCTCGCTGTGATCGAGCCCGAAGACCGACCTGCTCTTCCCTATTCTTCCCTCAACGGCTATTAATGCTGTCGGTGATAAAGATTAAAGATTAAAAGATTAATATCCTGACAAACTGAAAAGAACGATTTGTTCCTAGCATCCATAAGAGTGTCCCTAGCCCATTGGGCTGCTAATTTTTAATTAGCATTTTCGTTAATCGATTAAAATTAATCATTAAAAAAAAATTAATCAAATCGAAGCCCAGGTTGATTTTATGCTCTAGACCTAGAGTTTGGAAAGACGAATCGAATGAGGTGCTTATCGAATCTTGTGTGTTCTCGAGATATCGTCTTCAGAAGCTTTTCCCGACCTCTCATTTCGAGACGAATCCCATTGTTCTCCCTATCATTTCTCACCCTCTCTCATTTCCTCCCTCTCATTTCGCGTCGCGCGCGGGAGATTGACGTTCACTGTTACTACTGCAGTGCAGAAACCTATTTTTCCTTAAATGTTTCGTTATTCTAAGCATGTTTGTGCCGAATTTTATGCAATGATTCTGCTCACACTACTGATTCCGCTACATCCTGCCCTACTCCAAACTGCCTTCTGAGAAGCAGCTCACCTCCCTCTTCTCACGTCTGGAGAAGAAAAGAATCCCAGGTAGACTAAAGCCTTCAATATAATATAAATCCGAAATTTGGGGACCATCGGCGAGCAAGGCGAAGATTGCCAAAGTGACGGCACAGGCAAAGATTCCACCGAAGAGAAACACGAGAAGTGCAGCCTCGAAGGCAAGTGTCCGCTCAACGAAAGGAGGAACAAGGAAGAGGAATGTAGTGAAAGAGTCGGAGGAGTCAGAGGAATGCCAGTCGGAGGATGAAGGAGAGGAAGAGGAGGAGGAAGAGATACTCGGGATTCATGAAGAAGACTTTGCGAGACAAGTTATCGCTGAAGAAAAGAATGAAATTTTTCTTTAAAGGCACTGCATAAATATTTGACCAATATTGCTTCTTATATGTACAAGTCATAAAATCCGAAGAATTTGAAACAAGTAAAAGGGTAGTTGAGGTATGTTTCACCGCGCGCGACGCGAAATGAGAGGGAGGAAATGAGAGAGGGTGAGAAATGATAGGGAGAACAATGGGATTCGTCTCGAAATGAGAGGTCGGGAAAAGCTTCTGAAGACGATATCTCGAGAACACACAACATTACAGATTCGATAAGCACCTCATTCGATTCGTCTTTCCAAACTCTAGGTCTAGAGCATAAAATCAACCTGGGCTTCGATTTGTGGTGAAAGTGATTTATTTTAATCGATTAACGAAAATGCTAATTAAAAAATTAACAGCCCAATGGGCTAGGGACACTCTTATGGATGCTAGGAACAAATCGTTCTTTTCAGTTTGTCAGGATATTGAATTTGAAAAGAGCTGTGAGCCTCCAAAATTCGCATTTTTTGGGCCACGCAAACTTTAACGCCCTAAATAAGGTCAGAAATGATAGATATGCAAAAAAGCTCGAAGCTATCTTGTGGGGGACCCTATTAGCTTTCGAAAAATGTATATAAACATATGGATCAGGAAATGTGATCAAGACCTCCAGATTTTATTCGATTCTTACGCGACACGCGTGTTAAATTCTGATTCTTGGCCCAATTTCGTAAACTTCCAGTAAAACTCTGAAATAGGAACCGCTGGGAATGGGCCGCTGTAGCCGGGCGACAATCATCTCTCTGCCGGATAGGATGAGAATTTGATTAGTGCCGTACTGAAATATTCTGAGTTGTCTTAGAAAACAACACCAACAAAAAATGAAATAGAAATACAATACACGAATTTGCCGCTATCTCATTATTGTTTATGATGCATGCAAAAAATAATGATATCATATTAAGAAAAAAAATCAGATTAAGCGCAATCAATCGGCAAAACTGTACGTCACGATGTCAGAGTGCTCCGTAAGGGAGACAATGATACTCGAGTAGTCCATGTGCGGGTCCCAAGTGGAGGCGTTAGGATGACCCTAAGTATATGGTATTCGATGAAATATTGATTTGATAGGGCGGGAGATTTTTTTTACGTTCCCAAGGCGTTCGAGAGACCCTATGATATTTGACTCTGTGGCGATTTGTTGAGATGAAAAAACAACTTTCTGATTGCGCATTTATGTAGTGCAATACAATTCAACATGGTCATGTTGTGTCCTTGTTGCCCCAAATGCTGAATCAAATGCTGGGTGGTTCACAATAACACAACACGTTACTTAGTTTTCCCAACTTTCATTTTTCATTTTCCACTATCTCCATTTTCATTTTTCACTATCTCACCTCAAAGGCGTCGTGAAAGACGATATCCACAGGACAATCGAAGACGGTCTGAAGTAAGCAAATATTCGTAATTCGGGTAATCATCCTTTTATTTCACACACTCTCTAATCGCTCCACCGATGATAATCTGTTGAAATTCAAGAGACAATACCCCGAATTACGAACTGAAACAAGCAAGTGACTGATTCACAATCTTGTAAGATGAAAAAAAGCGAAAATATCAGACCGAAACAGTAATCATCTTTCCATTGTCGGTCCACTTGCTGTACACCTTGTCGCCCTTACCCGTGGATGTTTCCTGTTATGAACCATGATTCAGCGAAAGGTGGATTGTATGGTGACGTTCAAGCGAACCCTCTTATGTACGTGGACCAGTGATTCATTATGAATCATCACACCATAGGCTTGTCATTGTATTTTTGCTCGACGAACAGGAGGGGGTCATGGGTTCACCGGCGACGTGGGCATCTATGGCCACATACCACCTGCGCTAATAGTTCTGTACAAGGAATGGACCATGGACAGAGTCATAGCCGCTTATCAGTAGGCATCATTGTTTTGTCGGAAACGAGGGGAACACACACCACTTACCTCATCCCATCCTTTTCTAGCGACGAAATTCGGGTCGTCGAAGAATGATTCGGCGTCTTTGAACGCTTGCGCTGCGACTTTAAGCGCGTCAGCGTACTGTAAACACATTTTTGGATTATATACTATAAATTAGTTTCCAAACCTTCTCATCCTCCGGTTGCAATTCGTCTGTGATGTCGTGCACGGTAACAGCCGTTGCAGCGGACACTGGGAAATATAGTTTTCTATACGGCACTAGGTCGGATGAGAACTATGACGTGATGTCTCCTTTGATATGCCAAAGGCGGCATGACTTCATAGTTCTGGTACGGCGTTGTACCCTATATAGTATCATACATTTATCTGATTAATGGTGTTAACATTTTTTAATGCTTTAGCGTTTCTCACGTTCTAGGCACCTGAAGAGAAGAAGAACATACGTGGTAAGTATGAGCATCTGAAATGGATGTATCATACGTTATACTTGTAGGAAAACGAATTAATGAAATGTGTAAGTGCTTCGTTGCGACAGTAAGTAAGCGCACATCGAAATGAGATAATGACGCAGCTGAGACGAGAGGTATACGCACTGCTCTGGACGCCTCACCACGGATAATGAAGTGTGTTGATAGCAATTTTTTCTTTAGATATACCGAAAACAACAATTCTTGAAAATGTCTTCATTCATAGAATCTTAATACCTGTATTACAGAAAGGAAAACTTCCGCCTTCTCAATCAGATTTTTTGAAGGCTATTCCTAGAGCAGTGCTGAAGACGTGCCCTTCCCCTCCCCCCTTCCTACCACATTCATTGTAATCCTTCCACATGCAACACGCATGTACAAATCTATCTATTATATTCTAAAATTAGATGGATTCTGAATAATTTGTTTTTTAAAGTAAGTTATCGTCTGGAATAGCAGATGAGCGCTTGGTTGCAGCAGGAGAGCTAAAGCACTGAATAACGTTGATCGAAATCGACTTTTGCCAGTATAAAATTTGAGAGGGGAATACGAGAGGGATACGATTGCATTTGCAAAAGAGGATGAAATAAATATAAGGAAGAAGATCAATATGAGTATCGCAGTTACTGCCATTTCCAGTGGCTTTAGGTCGAAATGGCTGTTAATTAGAAAAGTGAGCCCTTATTTAGATTGAGCTCGTGGGAGTTTTTTTCTTAGAAATGACATGAAGGTCATCTTTGATGAAAAATAAAAATTCAGAGATTTATTGAAATGAGTGGGCATTTATAGGCTGTCTGATTAGCTTTCTCACAAAGTAAATTCTCGAGGAGTACATGCAATCTGAAGAAATAATTAATATTTGCTAGTGTGGGAGTGAGAATATGTACTTGATACGGTTAAGAGGGGACACAACTGCGAACATTCACCAGGGAGGGAGGGAGGCAGGGGGATCAGGACGCTGCTATGTTTTATGAGGATTATTATCTAAATGTTTCGTTATCAAACGGTTTATTAATATACAAGCCATGGTTGAATACTATCTACGTTTAAAAATAAACAAAATTGTGGAATATGAATTTTAGGAAGGCTTGGAATCATGAACGGTGCTAAATTGCTGCATTGATGAGTTCACTAACTAAATTATGTGATCGAATCCAATGGGAGAATGAGTGTTAATCATCACTGTTTCTTCTCTCCGAGTTCCTTGAAGTGCTTCGCTCGTTCATCCGTGTCCATCGCAGTGATCTTGGGGATCACCTGAATCACGTTGTTCTTCTTCTCCGGTTTATAACAAATATGTATTTACATATATGTTAAGTTCGATGCATACACATTTAGATGGCTCAAAAATTGCACATACGAATTGGCATAATCACCGGATTGATCATCCATCGCGGAATGCTGCCCTTCAGATCCACCAGCATTATGAAATCGTAGAGGGTTTTCGTCTCGGGAAACTCGGGATGGGGGCGGAATTGATACGCACCCAGGTGGACGATCGCTCTGGAAACATACGAAAAAAAATTAAAGTGTGCTATTTACATGAATCTCCTCACCGAACTTTGTCATTACTCTCAGGTATATCCGCTAGTGGAGTCGATCGCATCGCCAGTCGATAGCCGCCTGAAAATTTGTGATTTACGATTAAAAAAAATTTGCGCAATGTCTGCTGCTAGCAAATCTAGATGTAATAGTAGCCTAAAAACAAACTATTCAGTACCACACCACACAATATTCTCTACGCATCTCATTGCCCGTTCGAGCGTAAATAAAAATGCATAACCGTTTGCAATTGGTCGCTGCATTCTCGCCGCGATGATTTCCCTGCCGGAGACGATGAGAATTTGGTTGCTGCCATACTGAAAGAATCAAAACTTGAACAACAAGATATATCAGTTATCTCTTTTTTTTCTGAAAATCTCAGCGATTCTTCCCAGACTCTGGTACTATATCGCAAGATTGCACACCGTAACGATATCGGAGTGCTCGGAAAGGGTGACGATGATCTTCGAGTAGTCCATTTGCGAGTCCCAAGAGGATATGTTGACGTGACCCTGCGGATACGGTAGTTTACTCACTGCTTGAGGTCACATAATTGTCCTTCCACTCACGTTCCTAAAATAGTGTCCATTCCAAAAGATTCAGTATTTTTACCTCATAAGTATCGTGAAAGACAACATCCACTGGGCAGTCGAATACGGTCTGCAGTGGAAGAATGTAAATGATGCAGATGAGAAATATATCTTTGGATAACATACTTATCGAAACCTGATAACAACCTGTATCTATGGTTTCATTTCATAAAATGGTACTTCCTATCACTTTCTTCACTTTCTTCACTTCCTATCACTTCCTTTCCCGTATTCTAGTAGGAATAATGACACGAACAAACAGGAAACTGAAACCACAAAATTAATGCGAAAATAACAAACCGAAACGGTGAGCATCTTTCCATCGTCGGTCCACTTGCTGTACACCTTGTCGCCCTTGTCCGTGGATGTTTCCTGAGATAATCAAACCACATTTTGTAAGGTGCCTTCTATCATTAAAAAACTGGTGGCTATGCACGATATGTTTGCATAACACTCAATGGGTCAATTAAGAATCCATGATGCATGAATATGTGTCAACCGCGCTGTATTCTGGGATAATGCGAAAACTCACATGATCCCACCCCTTCTTCGCGACGAAATTCGGGTCATCGAAGTAGGATTCGGCGTCCTTGAAAGCTTGAGCAGCGACGTTAAGTGCGTCGGCATACTGTAATCACGAGTATAACGCAAAGTAAAAGTAAGAAAAGGTAAATGCTCATCCACATACAACGAATTTACAGTCGTCAAGAAGAAGCTAACTGTAAACGCGTGTTGTAAAAAAATGCAATATGTGCCTTTTCATGCTCCGGTTTCAGCTCGTCCGTGATGTCGTGGAAGGTGACTGAGGTCGCAGCTAATGCTGAAACTTATTATTATTAATTTTACGTGCAAAATGTAATACATTTTATGGGTTATTACTTACCCTCTCTGCATGCAGCTAGAAGGACAACGGAAGAGATGAGTTGTGTCAGCATCGGGAATGTAAGGTATTCCACTGCTTGAAGATCGTAAACGCTCCTGCAAAATGAATGGTGATAAAGACGTAACCTACGGCTCTGCAGGAATAACGATATGCATTGAAAGGTAACGACTGTTATTCAGAAAAACTAACATATGTCAAGGTAACGAACGTCAGTCTGTGAAAACAGGTTGGTCGACGAAAACGCATATTGATATCTTGTGGGATGTTCAGTCATTGAGAGCAGGTGAATGCAAACGTGTAGACTCATTGCAAAATGGACGGATCCTAATTATTTTCTAATCTCGAACAAGCTGCCTATCGAGGGGGATCTGAAGCATTCGTGAATAGGAGAGAGGACAAAGAAGCAAGAATGTGTAGAAGGTGCGGTGCGGCTTTGAAGGATGAAATAGTTAAGCATTCGCATCAAGGAGGATTTTGTACATATTTCGATTGTAGGTGGAGTAGTTTTTTTCCACGAAGCGATGAAATTTGCATAGCGAAATAATGAAAACTCTGGGAATTCTTGAATAGAGTGGGAAGTAATCAATTGTAGTCAACTTTCACACAAGGAAAATTCTCGCCGAATTCAGGCTTGAATAGATAATCGAAATGTACAAGTGGGAGTGAGAATGGTGATTGATCAGCTGTGAAGAGGACAACCTCCAGTAACCAACAGCTGTACACCAAAGAAGAACGGAGGTGCTTTTCATGAGATCGGGAGAGCTCATCTGCTTCGTGGCTGGTCTTAAATACTGCTATTGAGGGGCGTGGTGATCACGCTTGATGTAGGTCGAAGATCTTCAAACCCTGCGTCACTTCTTTCAGGAAAAGAGATCACATAGCACCCAACGACGAGAGCTTAGACATGAACAAATAGAACTTCACGGAGCTTTCATTGGCGAGTTCCACGGATTGAATTCGATTTTAGACCGGCAGGTTTTCGATGGAATACGCTCGCAGTGATGATGCATACGATTTCGAAAGACCATGCAATTTGTTCATTCTTCGGTTAGGAATCGGCAAAAATCATTCTCCTCATTGTGCCTCTCTCTCACCGATCTCTCACCGATAAGTCATGCTAGATCGCACGTATAATGAAGTGAGTCATTTCTTGCGAAGCTATGCTTATCCTCGGGATGATCGATGGAAAGTCAGCTGATATGTGTTTTGCTATGCATATTAGTGATAATGATGCGCAGGCGTATTATGCTCGTTACCACTAATTGTTCATTACCGAAAGAAGGTACCTCATGCGAACTAATGATGCGCATTCATGATGTGGATGATGCTCATGACATGCCTTGCCAGGATCTCAGCCTACCTGCGTCATTGCGAGGTATCAACGACATGAATCAAAGGCATTCATATAGTATCGATGCGCGTTATGTCGATGCGCAAAGTGTATTCACAAGAATGTGATTGTGAAGTAAACAAAAATAACTCAGAATCAATCAGTGTTAACAAACCATCAACAAAAACCAACCCTGTCGGTATTACTTCACATTGTTTACATTGTTCATCAATAGATAAGAATTATGATGCTACGTCGATTGTTCGAGGTCACATAAATAGAATTTAAACGCTGACAATATTGACAAGACATTTATCAATTGCAGACGACAACATATGAGTTTATATAAATATATCGTTAAAGAATATGCTCGAAGATAATGCTGTGGCTCGTTGCACAGGCGTCTAACAGGGATGAACATAATTTGTGAAATATACCACTCAATACAATTATCCCATCGTTCAAACAAGAGAATGGCGATTAATATTCAGTTGGCCTCAAGATTTTTTTCCCGATATTTGTTGAGCGTCTTGTGAACAAATCATCTTCCGAGGGAGAGTGGGTGGAGAGATGTGAATAACAAAAGCAATTCGCAAAAAAACACAGTTCCTAGCACCAATTCCTTTGAATAATTAGGTGATAGAGGTGTGCATGCATAGGTCAACTTTTTTCAAGCACACAGTCAAAAGCAGTGCGCTTCATTCAACTGTCATAGATATAATAAACCACCATAACTATTTTTTATGAGTATTTCTCATCGTGCTGAAATTTTGATTTTTTCGGATATTGAATTTCATCGAAACTGTAAAAAATACGAATTGTGGGACTGAATGTTTTGATTCGTCAAATAAAAACTAATGATTTACGAAAGGAATCCTTAAATGTGATTAAAGGGGATAGGTTGATTATTCAAATGAGCACGAAAGGTCGATCATTCAATGTGCCTGAGAAATGAAAATTCAATAAAAGTAACGATTTCGGCATCAAAATTCCCATTCTACCGTTCACGACGGCATAGCAATTTTCAACAAAACTGAATCAGTTCCACTCGTAAATTTTGAAAAGATATCTATATGAATATTATAGTTCAGAGCAATTTGGAAGGCCAAGGCTACGTGATCAAAAATGAGGTGGTGAGAACATTTTTGGATGAACCTTGTTCATGATCGAGCCCAAATCAGGCACAAGTCGGAAGTAAAGTTTTTGGCTTTGAATGTGCTTGAATATTTTATTGTGATACATTCTCATATATGTTTGCACATGTGGCACTGGTATGATCGTAACACGTTTCCCTAGGGAGTTATGATCGAAGGAAAAGTAATATTCATGACCTCAGGTGTCAGAATTTGACTTCATGTTGTGTCTTTCCACACTATAGGAGAAGTCTGAGTTAATGTGCGATAGGAAGAGTATTGGTACCTTAGTTACCTAAGAAAAATAGCATGATCCTAAAATAAAAGCAAAAGTCAGGAGAGTCAGGAATATGAAAATGACAAAAAGGAGCAAGACTTTCGCAACAACCTGATAGATGTTATTCACATTCTATTACATTTTTTTCATATTATGTATTATGATGGCCTGACTCACATTTTTCAGAATTGCCGATCGAGCACAAGGCATGGATCAAAACAAAGGCGCAGTTGCGGATTCTTCAAAGGAAACCAACAATTTATGTGAAATCTGCTTCATTAGAAAAGGTTTCTCAATTTACATTTCACATTTTCTTACACTCATCGGGAATGATGGCATGTCTGTTTATGAGTACTGTCATTAGATAAACTGAGTACCTCTCCAATTGATTTTATCTAA
>BTRK01000002.1:30503160-30608160 GCA_036245805.1 Pristionchus mayeri | reverse complement strand
ACACATCGACATTAATATGTTCCAGATTTTTGTGAAAAGACCCAACGTCCATACGAAATGGATAAATTGGAAAAGACTTGATGAATTGATGATGTATAAATATGACGACAAATTTGATGAATTTGTCGTGAGTTACATTTCGAAATTTTGAAACAATCATTTTGAAAAAAATTTATATAAAAATGTCACCTTGGCACTAATTTCTAATAAGCAGGAAATATTAATGACGTATTTAATTTATGTACTATAATCGTAATTTTAATTTATCAGAACCTCGTCAATCTTCCTATATGCAAATCCATTGAAATTACTGCAGTACTCAAAGCCTCAAAGCCTTCAGGACAAGTGAGAAAGGGTGTATGATTGTATAATTAGTTGTTTTCAGTGGACGGGGTCCCTCGAATTTTGGAGAGTAAAGAATTCGGATGGCAAACCATTCTTCAAAATTGTTCACCTTTGGTCAAAGAGTAATCAACTCCAGGTAGTATTGGTTGATTTATCAATGTGTAACAAATATTTCAGGTCTGGCTCACTACTGATGTAGGACTGACCTACGATACCGGCGATGTGGATTCACTCGTTATGAGGTGTTTCGAGAAAAAATCTTGCAACGGAAAGATCAACGTGGAAAATGATTCATCTTCGATATCTTTTCGTTGATCTTGCTGATTATTCGCTGGTCTTTGATCTTTCCTCTTGATCTTTGATCGATGAATTTCTATCCAATTTTTAAACACTTCATAAATGTCTGATCTCGCCAATCAAGATTCCTCATTATGATCTTTGATCTTTGCAGGGTATTCCAAAGTGCAAATTCTAAGAGATCGTTAATTGCATTCTGGGCGGTAGCCTGTATTTTGACAACCCTGTGGATTGGAATCAAAATTTTTGTCAATATGAGAATCGCAGCGAGACATACTGGTGCAATGGTATGTGCATGCTGCTCGAGCATTTCTCTCGAGTGTGGCTCTCTCACTCGAGTCGAATGCACTGATGGAAATGGCCAACAAACACTCGATGCCATCCGAGCACCGACACGAGTGAAGAGAATGTCTGAGGATGTATTGCTGTGCTTTCAGAGATTCCTGCTAATTGCGTGTTTATTAGCAAAATCTGACGACATTTTGACTCCGAAGATTGATAAATTCAAAGCACAAAGACCAAATAAAAGATTCTCAGGTAAATTACTTAGCTTGAGTTAATATTAATAATCTTGTTCACAGCAGAAAGAGAGAGGCAGAGAGAGAGAGGTGGTAGTGAGAGGGGGGGGGAGAGAGAGCTCGGCACAACCAGTTTGCTCTCGCCCTTCCAGTGCTTCGTCGGTTTTCTAATTGTGATTTCATCTCAGATGCTTTGGCGGAGATCTTGATTTATTGTGTAAAGAACTTTTCAATGTTTTTTACGAAGGCATTTTGCGCTGTTGCATTGGTGAATTCTTTTTCTCAAATTCGATTAGGACTGTGCATACCCTCCTTCATTCTCTCAATATTTTTATCAATTCTAACTGAGACTTTATCAGAATCACTGTGCGACGTGTATGCTGGAAAATGACAAAGGTACGAAGTCCGCTTCCTCTCCCTCTTCAATCGGACATTTCAGTTTTACCATACACGGTACTTTCAATGGTCCTCTTCAAGGCAGCCTGCACCGGGTAGGCACTCTATCACATCGACAAATCAACCGAGTCACAACTGCCCGTGTTGCTCCCTTGTGTTCTCTCTTACTCTGGCAGCTTGCCAATTGTCTTCGCCTGCACCTCCAGTTATCAGCCCTGTGAAGATAGCGAATATTGGGCAGTTTCCCGGCCCTTTCTCTATTGCTCTTTCTCGTTCCCTCTCTCAAAAAAGTTATTCAAAATTGGCAATTACATCCATTCTGCGCGTATTTTTAAAGTTAGTTTAGAACAGAAACATTAACGTTTCGATCGATGCTTTAAATGTTTTACATTGCAGTTTGAATTTCATGAAATTTTTGAAATATTTTTTTATTTAAAAAATTAAAACCATAAAAAATGTAGAGTAATGGAAATGTTTTTGCAAATTTAGATTGTTCTGATATTTTTTTGAAATTTAAGATAATTAAAAACATATTGCCAAATTCATCTTTCTCAAAAACATCTCATCAGACGCATACATCTCATCAGCTCACTGAATCCAATTTCAGAGTGACAGCAGTGTTCAATTTGACGAATCCTGTCCGACCTCAGAATGACACAGTAATTTTTCATTAATATTTTGGCAGTAGTCGAAGTACTTATTTCTCAGATAATAATGGATCAAAATAACAGCGGATCGATAACGTTTTACAACTCTCTATCTGCAAGAATATGGATCCGGGTTTGATATTACAATTCTTTCCTGTTGCAAAATCGCTTTAGTTGCTGCAGTACGGTAACCGAAGCCTCGATTTTTACGCAGTAGATGCAGTAGAAGTTGACTGGCAGAGGGCCACACGGAGAGCAGGAGGCCGCGAGGGAGTGTGCAAATTTATTGTAAGACTACGTCAAGGCGTCACCAAACTCCCGGTATTGAACAATTTCATATCAACGGTAACAACTAGCTTCAGACGTCCGTATGCTGGCAGGCAGTCAGTTACGTGCCTGATGAATTGGGGAGAAAGCCCCGCATCGTGAGTGATCTAAAGGTGCTCTGAACATTCTCACTCTCTCTCGTTCAGTATGTGCATTGCGGGGGGTCAGTCGCTATCGATCCGGCAGATAAAGTAAAGAAGATTAACGGGAATAAGGATGCAGTGAACCCTATCGCAGCGGCAAACGGAGCGATTCCAGGCACTCATCTACATCCGGTGAGCGAAGCAGTAGGCGTTCTTTCAGGCTGGAAATGCAACTCAAAAACCACCGAATAACAATCTTTTTGGAACTAGTGGAAAGTGCATAAATGTGCAGGACAAAATCAAGGAGGTAGAGAATTCGCCAAAACCCCCTCGAAGGCTTCTCCTATTCACTGATTTAATACCTTGACTTCCATTTTTTCATTAGGGACCTGAGGAGAAGTAAACGATTAATTATCATGCCACTCCGACTACTTGGGTAGTAGAATTAAACTTTGAATTCGCAGGAGACTGTTTATGTTACATGGTGTGAATTACCAGAGGCGACGAATAAGACAGCGGTGCCAGAGACAGAGACAGAGGTAGTTCGTCTCTTCGGTATCTTATCGTCGATCTTTGCAAATCGATTCTGGGTCTTCAATGTATGATTCTACTCGATTGAGCCAGGGTGCCAATGATGCAGTACTGCAGGTACCGTAGCAACGATTGTTAGCTGCATCAGATTTTAGACAATAGAAAATTTTAATACTACACATTTTTTTGATCTTTGATCTCTGATAGTGCGAGCGGGTAATCTTGAGCTTCGATGAAAATTGATTGCTATAGGATTTTTAGATAGGCATATGCAGGCGTCCTACGGTAACTTGAGAGTGGGTAGAAATGCAGGGAGACATCGAATGCAGGATTGCAGGATCAGAATTTCGATACTACCAGATTTGGTTTCATTCAATTCAAATGCGAGAATGTTAGGCATTTCAATACCGATTGCAAGGTACGATCACTTGTTCATATCTCCAAAATTTCAATGATGATTCGTTAAGTTTGAGTTCCTCTTTCGAGAATTCGTGGATCGGCAGTTGCACCCCATGATGGCAGCTCACCTGATACTTCAAAGTTTGGTGCGCAATGTACGCTCTCCCCAATTTCAGGAAAATGTTGAACTATCATATTCCAGATCGAGAATCTTGGAGGAGGCTCCAGATTTCAATTAGAAGGTGGGAAGTCAAACAATTGTGAGTACATTCGCACTACGTGGCTAAAAGCTATTTATGGTGAGTTGAGTCATTCGGCACGCAATTTTCAATATACGAATTTGAAGATGGGGTTGTCTCTGGACATGACAATCTCGATGTATCTACAAGTTTCGAGAAGTATACAGAAGTGGCCGGACTTAATCTGTGAGTCTGCCAATCAGTCTGCCATCACTCTGCCAATCAGCGAAAAATCAATAACTAAAAGACACGCTCAACGGATCGCATTTCAGAAGCGAATTACGATCTAATCGTGGTACAGAAAAAATGCATTATCGAAGAAAAAATATCAACGCAATGAATGAGGAGGTCAGGTTTACTATTACGATAAATAAAATGTTGGAATTTCAGCAAAAAAGAAAATATATTCGAATCTCCTTACCAAGACAGGGATTTGAATCCCACTGGGAACTCTAAGAAGAAAATGCTCCCTTATTCGTCCTACTCGTCTCGACCGCATGCGGTCCCTTCCCTTCGCCACCATACTCCCCCACTCCCCTCCACTTTCGACTACGCAAACATCCATCCCTTCTTCCCATCCTTCTCTCTCTTCCCCTTCCCTCTCTCCATCGTCATGGGATTCCTCGTCCTCTTCGTTCTCATCGCTGCCGTTGGAGCTGGAGTTGCCTACAAGTTGGGAATGCTCAACCAGTACCTTCCTCCCCATCTCCACGCCGTCCAGGCCGAGGCTGACCCCAAGACCGCCAAGACTCAGCACAGCGCTCAGGGCAAGGCCCAGTGAGATGGTTCGGCCTACTCCGTCCGTTGCTTCCAACTGTCGCATCCGTGGTCTTCTCTCTTGACCGTTGCCCGTTCCCTTACTGACCCATATCATCCACTACCCCCCTCCCTTCCCCCTCCCCGACCAATTCTACGATGGTTTCTAAGACGAAGAAGTAAATATATGTGTAATAATTTCTTTCGCGTGGCTTCTCTTCAACGAAGATCTTTGATCTTCCAACAAGAATGTGCGAGAACATAGAACCTAAGAAAACAATCATTTTTTCGGTCGTCTACTGTTAAAAAATCACGGGAAGCCAGGAACGATTGCTTACGGTAACAGCAATAAGGTAGACCGATGTAATAAGGCCCATAAGGAAGCAAATATCTGGAGAGTGCCCTCGAGTCAGTCATCAGAAACAGATAGTTTAGAGACTGCACAGTAAGAGTATGCTCGAATTAGTGGTACAGTGGGAGAATGAGGAAGTGACTAGAAAAGCCTCCTAAGAAAAGTACACACAATGATCAGGACATGACATCATCTTCTTTCTTGGTCCTTGAAAAATGGCTTGGTGGAAGACAAGAAGATGCTTTTGTGAGTTAAAAGGCAGCCCATCCCCAACTCATGCCACACCAATGGCCGTTTACAAAGAAGTAATCTCTTTCTTTCCCACTCCTTTCGTCATGTAAGCACCCTCGAATGTATGGACAACATTTACGATCAATATTTCGACGACTTCGTTTATGCACATACAACCGACAGAGAACGGGTATCGGTAAGAATACCGTATCCCGCTCTGCCGATCGATAAGTGGGTGGGACGTGTCTTCTCTCTAATCTCTCCCAGTCGTAGGGGAACTCCTACACTCCGTTCGCTGTGATCGCTCCTCTGAAAGAATAGAATTGAATACGCGAGTACTGTACACTACTGTAGACTACTGTAGACTACTGTAGGATTACTGTAGATGGTCTGGAGGGGATATCGTACCTCATTATTTGGTAGAGCTGAGCGTAGTTGGGGGCGTCGTAGTACTTGTGGTTGTCGATGATGCTAGAAAGGATTGAGTCAGGGTACAGTACCCTCACCGGTATGGTACCTCACGTCAGGCACTGGGCGTACTCTCCGGGGCATCCCGCGAACAGCTCGTTGATGGCGGGAGGGAAGAGGCAGCGCTTCTTGTACTCGCCGACCTGGAATACGGTAGGGTTACGGTAGATCAGGGGTACTGTAAGTACCTGATTCATGTCCTGCACGTTCTTCCAGGGCAGATTGCCAGTGGTCATCTCGACCTAGAGTACGGTAGAGTACGGTAGTTCGGTGGGTCAGATCCCTGATCTACAGTATACCTGCATGTAGATCCACGTCTCGACGTCGTCCTTTCTGCACAGTTCTCGCTGCATGTGGCAGGAGATCGGCGCGTAGCGGACTGTGCCACGGAATCCGGCAGCCGCGCGCGGCTTGCGGATCACGCCCTACAAGCGGATGGATCACGCGTTGAAGGCGGACGCGGTTGCTCGTACCTGATCGTTCGTGAACTTGCGGCACATACCGAAGTCGAGCACGTACACCTGCAGTGATTGGCTTAGTTACCGTAATCAATGTGGTACAGTATGTGGTTGCTTGGTTGTTGTTTTTTGTTCTCGAATAATGACGCGTCATCGTTTGTCAAATACGACGTGCCAATCTCGAGAATAATGGTTGATATCGCTTCATTTCGGGTGATCTCGAGTGCTAGGAGTGGTCTATCCCACTTTCCACTTTGACCACAACAACATGGTGACGTGCACTTTGAAAGATATCTTGTTGTTGAGAGACTACGAAAGAGGCGAAGATGACAAATCATTTTAGACTCTTCACATTCAGTCGAACAGTCGTTGTCAACACTTTTACAGTATACCCTACAGTATACCTTTCTCCGCTCTCCCAGCCCGGCTCGGCCCACAGTGTAGTTACCGGGCTTCACGTCCCGATGCAGGTATCCGATACCGTGGAGATCTTAGAAAGTAAGTTGTCGATTGGCATCTCGATTCCACAGTATACCTTCGAGTGCCTCCAGGCACTGCCGACGGAGAGCACAGTGCCCAGCGACATGTGACCGCCAGGGCCTTCCTTGCGCAGATCCTGGGATACGGTAGGTTATGGGTGTGACCAGTCGGACTACCGTATAAATGGAGTGATTTTCCGACGAAAGTCATAACTATATAATTGAAGGTAGTGGCCATTGTCCTCGATTTTGCAGAAGTGGCGACCTCCTCACTCGGCCAGCTCAGACAGCACGAACACTTCCATCTCGAGTACCTGCAGAGATCAAAGATCAATCAATGACGTCATCAGTCCAATTCATTCGGTGAGTCTGGGGACATAGAGGGTGGTGGGTGCTGTGAGAGAAGAAGAACGGAGCCAAGATTAATCAGTGACGTCATCAATCCCAATCATTCGGCGCTTTTCGAGGCATAGTGATTGGTTGGTAAAGGAGGGTATGGAGGGTACGGTACAACGCTTGGGTACGGTAACTCTCGGGTACGATAGGAAACTTGCCTGAATCTGCTCATTTACGCCTTCGGTCTTCAGCGCGTACTCGCCTCCCTCTCCCGACACCTGAAGGAGAGATTGATCTTTGATCTCTGTGGTCTACAGTACCTTATACACGGCACCGAAGCCTCCTTCTCCCAGCTTCTTGACGACGGTCCATCTTTCGACCTGCGAGGGGTAGATGTATGATACAGTACCCCTTTGGATGATACGGTACCCTGGGGGATACGGTACCCCTAAAGAGCGTGGTACCTCCAGGTGGGAGCAGTGCACTGGAGGCTAGGCTACATCAGGAGGGTACGGCACCCCAGGGCGATGACGGGGTGGGGTACGGTACCTGCATAGCGGGAGTGAGTTGGATGAGTTCCGCGGCCATAACGAGAGATGGCGATGAGACCTCCCTTGGAGAGACGAAGAGAGAAAAGTGAACGGAGGGGGAGTGGGAGAGGGGGAGAGGGGAGAGAGGCGAGAGAGCAATTTGAGTGAGAGAGCTTATGTAGATTGGCGAGAGAGTGAGGAAAGAACGAGAGAGGGCGGAGACAATGGGACGGGAGAGAAGCAGATTAGGTATAGTGGGAATTGAATTGTATCGCCTTCGGAACTCGGCGGTCCGACTTGAAAAAGACACTAATTAGACGACGCTCAATCCGGCTTCGACTCTCCTCTATCTTTGATTGCCAAGTTGAGGCCGGCTTGAAGTCGGTCTGAACTCGGCGATCGGGTATGCAAACTAATGGGGAATTACTACACTCGAGTGCTTCGATCAAAAGAAAGTGAGTGTTTGCATGTGATTGCATCCCCACAAGCTGGCGATTAGTGTGGCTAAAACAGCTCACAGATATCCGTCTTGTGAACCTTCTCTTACGGCTAACCCGCTTTCGCGCGCGGGAGCCCTTCTGGAGCCATAATTTCGGCTTGAGAACCGATCTGCTGACCCTCTCGCACCCTCTACATATTCTGCCAGCGCTCTCTCTGATCTGCCTGCTCCCTCGCTATTCCTCTCGCTCTTTAGCTCTTTCTCCTAGGCCGTTTTGGAGCCTTTTTGGGCACTTATCCGGCGGGTCAGAGGTCAACCCGTTTCTGAGCGGCCGAGCGGCTCGAAAGGGTTAACGTTTGAGCTGTTTTGCCCCACTACTGGCGATACCGACGTCGAGAGGAAATGTCCTTGTCGCCGCTGGCTTGAGTAACTCGCAAAGCCAGCATCGCATGCAAATCTCTTCCTTTGTCGCCTTGATGCCGCCTAACGATTTCTCTTCCCACAGACTAAACAATAGCTTGTCGCAATTCAGTAAAAGTAAAATATAATGTGATCAAAGATTAAGTGTACTACTGGGCCACTTAAAAAATACCGACGGATGGCATCTAAGCATAAACCAAAGCCTAACAAACATTATTTGCGAAGCGCGTCTCTTGGAGATGCTTCTGTTCTCACACGGACTCTGACAACTAGACAGAAGACATGTCATCGAAAGTAGTTGGGCTTAGCCAAGTAATTGATCAAGAGAACGATCAATATCAAATTCTCCTGTGCTTAGTTATCCTATGCTTAGGTTTCGATAATCGGAATCTTCACGTACGGTCGCGCCGGAAAGTATCCGTACGATTTGATTTTTTCACATAACTTTTTCTGCAGTTGACTTAGCAAGTTAAACGTTGCAGCGCTATATAGCAAATCCATAGGAGAATACGATGTAAATATTGTGTCATCACGTGCATCTTAACTGATTGCGTAGTGATGACGCAATCAAAGTGTACTTTTTCAAAACGGCATTATTCTTACATAGATTTTTTCCAGCTTGCCAAACTTTCTGACGTTGGAGATTTGACCGAGGCCTATCTAGAATAAAAATTTGAAGTTGCTGCTCGGTCGTACAATTGCTGCAGCCTTGCTGCAAAAACGTGGTCGCAAATTCAGAACTCGGCTTTTAGACTAGCTAGAGACTAGTTTAAACCATCAAAATGATCGCCATCACAATTCCCGATGATTCTGTGAATATGGAAACGATCGATCAATATTTGCCCTCAGGGTACCAAAAAATCTCTTTGTTGAATGCTCATTTTTTGTACATTCATAACTTTGTGGGCAATTTTTGTAAAAATCTGTTTTTTATGTGTGAATGTTCAAAATGTATTAAAGATATGATTCCCAACTTTTTAGACTGTTTGGATAACTTTCCTGCCCGCGGCGACCGTTTTTCGGAGGCATACTAGGGTCGGAAAACACCTTGTTTACCGCTATGGGCGAGAGAGTGCAGACGATGAGAGTGCCTAAACAGGTTGATTCCCGACCCTAGTATGCCTCCGAAAAACGGTCGCCGCGGGCAGGAAAGTTATCCAAACAGTCTAAAAAGTTGGGAATCATATCTATAATACATTTTGAACATTCACACATAAAAAACAGATTTTTACAAAAATTGCCCACAAAGTTATGAATGTACAAAAAATGAGCATTCAAAAAAGAGATTTTTTGGTGCCCTGAGGGCAAATATTGATCGATCGTTTCCATATTCACAGGATCATCGGGAATTGTGATGACGATCACTTTGATGGTTTGAACTAGTCTCTAGCTAGTCTAAAAGCCGAGTTCTGAATTTGCGACCACGTTTTTGCAGCAAGGCTGCAGCAATTGTACGACCGAGCAGCAACTTCAAATTTTTATTCTAGATAGGCCTCGGTCAAATCTCCAACGTCAGAAAGTTTGGCAAGCTGGAAAAAATCTATGTAAGAATAATGCCGTTTTGAAAAAGTACACTTTGATTGCGTCATCACTACGCAATCAGTTAAGATGCACGTGATGACACAATACTCACATCGTATTCTCCTATGGATTTGCTATATAGCGCTGCAACGTTTAACTTGCTAAGTCAACTGCAGAAAAAGTTATGTGAAAAAATCAAATCGTACGGATACTTTCCGGCGCGACTGTAGCTCTGATCAGCCGTAAACTTAACATTTGCATTCAGAAATTGTGTAATGTAAATATTGGGGTGTCCGGAAAGTTCGTATAATTTTTTGTTTTTATTTTTTATTCAATGCTTTACAATTCTCAGTGACCAATGTATGCCCCCTTCTTTCTCACTACCTCCCTCCAGCGATTTTGCAGGGTCTCGATTCCTCTCTTCCAGAATGCGGGTTTCTTCGAGACCGCCCAGTTCACGAAAGCCCTCACAACTTCATCTCGATTCTTGAACTTCTTTCCTTTGCAGAAGTCAGAGAGAGAGCGGAAGCAGTGGTAGTCGCATGGGGAGAGATCCGGGGAAGACGGCGGATGGGGAATCCTCTCGATGTTCAGCTCGTCCATTTTCTTCTGGGTCATCTTCGCTCGATGTGGGCGAGCATTGTCCATCAGAAGAAGAATTTTGCCCTGGTTCAGGAGTCTGGGAGGGACTCTGATCGCGACATATTCCAGTTGTTCAGAGAAGAGGTCGGCATTGATGCTGGTGCCAGGGGCGAGGATCTCCCAGTAGATGGGACCGAGCACTGAGAAGAAGAAGCAGAGGAGTTCCTTCTTTCCGTGCTCTTCCTTCTTCGGGACGGGCGTGGGCTTCTCATCTGCATCCACCCATTGAAGTCTCCTCACAGGGTTATCGTACGTGATCCACTTCTCATCTGTAGCGATGATGGAATTGACCCATCGAAGATTGGATCTACGATGGAGTAATTCCCGACAGACTTGAACACGATTTTTCAGCTGTTCGGGGGAGAGGTCATGGGGAATCACTTGTGGGAGTTTCGGCTTCTTCCCAGATCGATGGAGGATATCGGACACCGTTGATCTGGGAGTACCAGTATCCTTCTTCAACTCACGCACACTGGCCATGGGCTTGCGCGTCAGTGTGCGGAGAACGAGAGGCTGATCGAGGGAGGGAGGGCGTCCAGAGCGGGGTTGATCATCGAGACCAAACTCCCCTTTCTTGAAGCGGGAGAACCACTTATAGCAGAAGGGTATGGAGGGGGCGTCAGCTCCTTCCGACTGGGCCAGGGCAGAGTGGGCCTCCTTCACGGATCGGCCAAGACGGTAGTAATGAAGTAAAACTGCTCGGAGGTAGAGATGGGAGTCCATCACAAGAATCAATGTAGCAACTAGGAGACTGATTAAATCCTCTCACTACTCAACGTCAGAATGATGCAATACATTGTTGACAAACAGATTGCGCAATCACTGCATTTGATCGCGAACTGACTTTTTTCCGAAGCATTATACGAACTTTCCGGACACCCCAATAATATGGAGGGACCATGATATTTATTTTAACATTTTGTGACCATTGTTTTTTTAATTAGGGTCCACTTTACCAATACGTTATAGTGGCCCCGTGGGACCAATATATTTTTAAGAGACCATTATTTTAAGTGGGACCATTATTTCCTCATAGGTGCACTATTTTACACTTCAACCGCTGTGGCATCGTATTTTCATGGAACTCATTAGCCATCACTAATCAGTAATTTAACCCCCCCCCCTGCCAGAACTGAATGATATTAACGGGCAGATACGAAAATTTACGATATAATAATACTCCTGCATTACTACAATGAACGGAAGGGAGCTAGAAGGGCGGTGGGGATTCTCTGGAGTGGGGGGGGTGCCTCAATGCTCAAAGGAGGCGGAGCAACGCCACGGTGGTGAAGTGGCCCGCCATGCCAGCTCCGATGCTGAAAATAATTTTAACATATTATGTATAATTCAATAATATTTAAAGACCCAGAAAGTGCAGCTACTCCTCCAAGTGCGCCACTCCCCTCTCATCATGCGCAGAAAAATATGAGCCTCCCGAATTCAAACCATCTTCTGTAGTCTACGCTACACCCCAGCCAAAAGAATGCCTGATCGGGAGTGGATTTTCCTCTCCCCCCTATATCACTTTACCACTTTCCGCATCTACAGTACACCTATCCTACCGTAACCCTGCAGTACCTGATCGGGAGGGCGGGGAGGGTATCGTGATCTCCCAGGAGACTCATGGTGTAGGCGAGGCCGGCGAGCACGCCAGCAGTCGTGGCGAGAGCAGGGAGGGCTCCTGTGAAAAAAATTTTATATTTGATATTTTTAATAATTTGTAATCTTTAATCTAAGTTGATATTGATCTTTGAACTTCACGTTCCGTTCCCTAGTCTCCTATCCTATAGGTATAAAAACTCTACCTCTCTCTCCTCATCCGGTTTAAATGATGAGGAGAGAGATAATTGATCTTTGCTCTCTGATTCTCAAAAATCATATATCTCTAATAGCCAGTATATACTCTAACAGGGAAGCACACGTCTCACTTGTTTCTAGGAAACTTAATAAGAACTCGTGTTAGTGATATGATCTTTGATCTCGCCCCTTTGACATACCAACTGCCATGGAGCTGCCGACGAGGATGGAGCTGAAGATGAAGTCGCCGAAGCCAAGGTGCGCTGACGTGAATTTTTATATTTGGTCTTTGATCTCTACTCCTCATGCCTCTATTCATAAATGATTTTTGCGCTTCAAACAATTTCCAAAATGTGTGTAGATTTTTGGCGAAGTAAGTATTTTTAGTATTTTGACACACACATCTTAAAGCAAACTTATTCAAAACTTATTCAGTGTATGTGCTACCGTACCCATCTGCAATCTCACCTCCGCCATTGGGAGCTCGGCTCAGTCCATCCTCCCTCTCGATTCGCATCATCTCGAGTACCTGAACAACATTTCGTTTGCTTTCGTAAAGATCGAAGATCTGATTGAAAATATAGTTTTTTTTTCATACTAGTTTCATACTTGACCTAAAGCACATGTTGCCGGAACGCATGTGCTCGATGTCCACTTTGGTATAAAGATCCAAGATCAATCTTTGCTATTCAATGAAACTTATCTAAAGTAACGCGATGTTTATTGCCCCGTAGACCAAGACCACGATAATAACCAAAATGCACGGAAAATGCCAGGTGGAGATGCAAGATATCAGTTGAAAGATCAAAAAGCAAACCTCTTGGATTTGTCTCTCTCTGATCTGCTCCTGGTCGTGGGCGCGCTCCTCTTGCAAATCAACTGCAGCAGCTACAAGAGGAGGCTCCATCTCCACCTAAAAACTCGAATATACTCTACTATAGTAATTACAACGAATGTTCATATATATGAGCAGAGTAGAGCACGTTGCTACCGTTCTCCTCTTCATCCGTGTGAGAGCCAATCATCACCTCTTCCTCGTACTGCTCCTCATGCGCGTACGCTGGGCTCGAATCCACCGAGAACACCATGAACCGCAGGATCTGGAAAAGATCAAAGATCAAGAATCGATAAATCGATAATTGACAGGCCGTAAATAGCTACCGTATCTGTGGAAGGACAGTCGGCACATTTACTGCCGTTATGTAGACCATCGCATCCTACTTAAACTTTGGCAGATACATAAAAGCATAAGTGTTATTATCTGTACCCTGGAATATGTTGCCCTTCCAGTAAATTAAATTGATAATTATCAGATCAAAGATCAAACACACATTTGGGCCATAGTGGTCGATCGCGTATCTGAGTGGACCGCACGGCGCCATGACGTTAATTACGTCTGAAAATTATCGATATTGTTTATTTTTTAGCATTTAAATTTCTACAAAGTCGACGAGATCCGACGAGAGAGTTCTCAAGACCAAGGATTGGAAAATAGGCGAGGAAGGCGAAATAAATGTATCAAGAGCCTGCTTATTTTAGTCTGCCAG
Organism: Pristionchus mayeri; assembly: GCA_036245805.1. Taxonomy (NCBI): domain Eukaryota; kingdom Metazoa; phylum Nematoda; class Chromadorea; order Rhabditida; family Neodiplogasteridae; genus Pristionchus; species Pristionchus mayeri. The sequence continues at coordinate 30,594,402 of BTRK01000002.1, read as the reverse complement.
GTGATGACGGAAATGCAAAAGAACAAATACCAAATAACCGTCCTCACCCCAGAAAGCAATCGCAGGCAGCAGATACCATTGTGAAGATGCGGGGAGGTGCGAGAGGCAGAATGTGGCAGAAGCCGCGTAGTAGGTGATCTACCAAGATATTATCGATTACGGTAGAAAATATTTCTGTCTAAATTGAATCGAACAACAATATTTCGGCTCGATTGCTACCATACTCTATCGAGAGCTACTCGAAGAGTACTATTCACCTGGTAGATCTGGCGGAAGCGCGGGAGCTTCGTGAAGATCGCCTGCATTACACTTGATAATCAATCGACAATATCGAACTTCAATCTATTATGCTTTTAAAAATATTTTTTTCCGAATTTGATCGATAACAATTATTTAGCGATCGTATCGAAGATCGTTTAGCAAACCCAACACAGATTCACATACCGTATGAGTATCTATCATACCCTATCCTATCCTACTATAACCGCACACATCGTACCAGCACGGCGCCACCTCCGAACGCGCACGTAATCGCGGTAGCGATGGCCCACTGCATCTGCTTCTCGATCGAAAGCAAATCGACCGCGTCCCTGTTGAAAATTGACCGATTTTTGAAAATTCTAAAATTCAGGCGCTAAATTCAAATTTGAATTAGAATTATTGCGAACTGGAGGATGGAGCCGACGATGACGAATGAGGATACCACGGTAGGGAGCACGAGATGGGCCTGAGAGGAGTGACCTTTGATCTCTAATACTTTCCGTGAATCAAAGTGTCAGATATTCACATATCAAAAATGCTCAGTTTCACAGTTGGATTTGTATCTTTGATCTGTGTTTTCTCCTCACATTTTCGATGTGCTTGGCGAAGTGATTGAATGCGAGGAAGAGGCAGAGGATTGCACACTCTCGCATGCCCGACGTCGCCTGCTCAATGCAAATGACAATTCGATTTTTAATTTGGAGCCTCCAATTTAGAAATTTTCAAACATTCGAAATTACCGCAAGAGGGATCAGAAAATATCAGATTGCATTAGAACTTTTGGATATCAAAAATCAGAAAGTCACTCACGAAGAGGAAGGAGGAAGAGATGGAAGGCGTTTGGTTGCGAGTCACTTGAAGATCAAAGATCAGAGATTAATAATCGACCGAAGCGTCACAATACTCGCAACAAAACATGGTCTCTCAATAACAAAACGATAAGCAAAGTTATGCGATGTAGAACCAGCCGAAATCAGTCATCGAGAATCACTCGCTCACGTCTCGCTCTGCCTTGCATCCGTAGATGCCCGCTCAAAGAACCTGCGTGATGGCGATGCAGATGAAAACGGGCAGGAGGGTAGAGCGGTGCTGAAAAGATCACACATCATCCGAGTACCAGAAAAAAATGCAATTCAAGAATTAACGAAAGTTTCAATGAAAAACGGACCAGAGAACAACTAGGACGACTTGATACTAAAGATAAAAAAGTCAAACTTCCTTACGTCAGTGACCGCGTCAGCCCACCGGCGTAGATTGCGATGGAGAGAAAGGCGGAGACCGCTCATAATAAGGGATGAAGCAACGAGTGATGAGCGGAGATGTGAACGGGAGGGAGAGAGAGAGGAGAGGATAGTAATTGGATTAAATTAACATATGCAAATTGATCTTGTGCAAAAAATACGTTTAGGAATTTTATTTTAAAGGAGGAGTGTCAGCAACAACTGCGCGCAGTTAGAGAAACGAGAGGGTCACTCTCTCTCCCCTCGCGCTCTCTCGCTCATTCCCTGACATATTTCCCTTGATGTCCATGCCTGACAATCAACCAAGTTGCTAGAACACAGTTTAGATCAGAGATTAAAAATGAAAATTTCAGAATCTCTTATCGTTGGAGAAAGGTAGGCAATGGTAATGAAATTGTCACATTTATAATTTTGCCAATATTCCTCATTCAACAAGAAAAGTCAAGAATATTTGAACGTGGATTGGCTAAGACGCCAATAAGAATACGAATTTGAATGGGCACCAATATGGATGTAAAGAGTAAGAAAAAAATTTGCGGGTGCCAGATCGCGACGAACGAGACGAGCCATACGCCCCAGAAGACACCGAGAGGCAGGTCGAATATGGCAACCTCCACGATATCTGAAGCACCGGCTGCTGCACCGTTCACAGCTGCTCTACTCGAAGCAGTGCTGTTCACGCCACACCGTTCCTGAGAACGGGCACCGAATGAAGCCGCGCCAATGCACTCGAATCGGGCAGAATGAACTATCAAGCTCCGATTACTGCGGCCCGGGCAAGGCTTCTACGAATATCGTGCGACAACGATAACGCCGAGAGATCGAGACGTCCAACATAACCCACTTCACACCCTCGCCCTCTCTTTCTCTCCCGCCCTCTTCACTTCAACTACGTTCTCCATCGGCTTCACCTAGAAGATGAGACCTGCGGAAGAGCAGTATCCCATTGCCCCCTTCTTCCTAGTACTAGTTAGATTTTTATTGCTGTAGATCGTAATGCCGGATCTCCCGTGTGGGGGGGGGGGGAGTGTTAAGAGTATAATACTCTTGTAGTCAGTACTCAAAGATCATTCACTCTGGCTCGCTATTCCCGTCCTCCTTATCTCAGACATCATCTCTCTCCCCCGCTCTCCCATTCCCTCACCGCCTGTTCTATCCCCTCTCCCCGCTGTTCTCCCGTTGCTCTAGCGGCGCAATGCGCCGAGCCCTGGGTATAAGAACCCCGGCGATTTCCCATTCATTGCTTCACTTGCCCTGTCCGCTCTCAGATAAAGTTACTTAGACGTTGAATTTGACTTGTCTGGAGAGTGGGGACAGTACACCGACTGACTGAGTGGGATACTCAGTTTAGCTGACTACATGGATTCCTTACAACAGAGCCAACAACCGAGGACAGGGAAGACCGCGGGAAAGGTGGAGAAATGAGATCGCAAGAGAGAAGGGCAGAAATTGGTGGAGCTTGACAAATGACGAATGGACTGCCTAAACCCTGATCAGCGCAACTTTGCGACTACTGATAAATATTCTGTATTCTGTATTCCATTCTTTTATTTCTTACAATTATGGTATTGATTTTTCCCACCTCAATCGGCATGTGATTGTTTTTTGCAAAACTAAGCAAAAATAAATTAGGGTGAGAACCATAAACGAATGCTGAATTATTTCGCTGAATGGGTACACGAATGTCAATGAGACCGGATCGGATCTAGACATCATTTTATGAGGTCTATCTATTGTATCAATGTCGTTTCATTTTGTTTAATGATTAATTTTAACCAGGCTTCATTCATTGTGCGCGTATTTCCGACCCGTATGCGGCGATAAACTTCTCGAAAACAGCAGTTCTCAGTGTCTCGAGGGAATCGAGCATAGAGTCAGCTGATCGCGCTAGAGAAGTCTGCGGGGGTGTATCATTTTAGAACTCTTTGTTTTTGAGCTCAATGATGTATTTGGAACACGTTTTCACCCTCTGTAGAGTTCTAAAATGACCAGTTCTTAAATGATACAGCCCCAAGTCTGAGAGGGATCAGGGATATGAGCTACTCCTGCTTGCGGATTCCTGATAAGAGGAGAAGAAATCAGAAGATGCTGATAAATAAGGTCGATGGGACCAAGCCAATGGTCTCTTCCATCTATTGATGTGAGGGGCGACTATGAATCAGTGCCAACTTGGCCAATATCGCGACGGACGTATTCTAATAAAGGTAGGGGAAAGATTGATTATTTCACCCAATTTTTACGATTTTGCGGTCTTTCTCTTTTCACAGAGGTCTAAGTAAATCGACTTTTCGCGAAACCTAGGCCGAAAATGGAAATTAGGGCTCCTAAAAGTTGTTCCCCAATGCATTGGCTATCGAATCATGTATTTCATTGGTTAGGCAGATCGACCTTACGAGACTAGTTCAAAGTTTAAGGTCTAAAACAGCGATTTTCGTCGTTTCTCTTCATGGAGCTTTACAGAAAGCGATTTTATGCGAAACCTAAATCAAAATGTAAATTCGGGCTCCTATAAGTTGTTCCACAATGCATGGGCTATCGAATAATGTATCTCGTTGGTTTGGCATACCGATCTTACGAGACTGGTTTTAAATTTAAGGTCAAAAACAGCGATTTTCGACAAGAAATTGGATATGTTTCTCAAGATAGATTTGACTTTCCTGTTTTTGAATGTCGTCAAAGCCGATAAATGATTATGTTTCATCAAGGATATTTGAATTTTTGCATTGACCTTCTCATCGTTCGTGGAGAAATGTGAGAAAGAAATGATTCGGAATATAGTAAGAGAGCAAACAAAGAAAGATCTCGTTCTCCACGATCACGACCTTTTCATCCATTCTGACAGGCTGTGCATTATTACTCATTATTGTTGAGGAAATGCCTGTTCTAGCAATATAGTGAAGGCTTGAATGAAAAGGGGATGAAAAGGGGGAAAGGTCAGGAGTTACCTCGAGCTGTATTGCGCGACTCACCATAGATGTGAATAACAAAGTGTAGCTCTTAGTGATCACTCTCTCCTCAAGTAGAGAAAGCTCCGATGTAATCGAGACCACAATGTTGGAAAGGGCGAGAACAGAGCATTGGCTTCTGAGGCAGGTTATGAGTAACGCGATATGGTACTGGGTGATTGTTTAGGCGTTGACATCGGACGCATTTTCCGATACATGTCCTAATCGCGCGGGCGAGCATGGAATGGAAAATTGTCGACGATTTTTTTCAATGAGATGATCTCTTGGTATGTGAAAAGGGAGATGGTAATATCTTACGATGAGGTGAATAGGGGAGAATTGTTTCCTAATATAAAATTATTGCCAAAATCGAATGATAAGGTTCAGGATTGAATTCGGGATTGAAAATAGTGAACACCATTCTCATCCGAGACAAGTATCTTCCCTCGACTTCTGCCGTGGGGTTGGCTAGCTGATCGAGAAGGATGAAAAAACGGATGATTTTTCTCTATCCTCAGTCAGATGGTTCGAAGGGAGATATTCTTGATGAATATCATTGATAGCGGTATGGGGGAAAACGAGACATTACATTGAACAATTTCGGTTCCACCATATGTGATCTGATGTAAGTTCTTCGGGACTAGCACTTCTCGATGCAACATCTGCAGCATTGAGCTCACTGCTAACATGCGAATAGAAAGGGGGTATCAGGAGCTCGCTTCTGATGGTCTTAATCTTGTCGAGCTGGTTCTCAACGAACTGATTCCGTACTCGGTTTCCTCTGAACTGTTGAAGAACGATAAGGCTATCTGAGAAAACATCGATTTGAGTGAAATTAAGGGGAAGTTGAGTCGTTAAAAACTTCGCCAGTCGAACTCCGATTAACAAGCTTATCAATTCCATTCTCGGAATAGAAATGGTTTGGTGCAGTGGTGCAAGCCTTGCCTTTCCAATGATCAGAGTGTGGCGCGCTTTGCCAGAGGGAGAAGAAGGGGTGGGGAAAGAGGCGAGTTTGCTAATATGTAGGCACACGCTGCATAAGCGCTTGCACTTGCATTAACGAAAATAAATTATCGAAACAGAGTGGGGAGTGGTGATGGCGGGAAAGATGTAGCGTGGTCGGGAATATTCGAAATGTTCCATGCTTTATAAAGGCGTTCACATTCCATTCTTTCTTCAAGGGAAATGGGCTCATCCCATTCGTAGTTTCTTCTCCACAACATTTGATGAAATACCCTAAGATTAATAGGAAGGGGGGGGGGTAGTAAGCCCGGTGGATCATAGATCGATGCGAGCTCCTTTACACTAGATCTCTTGGTTAGTAGCTTGGATTAGGAGGGAAGTTTCCTTTTGCCACTTTCTATTGGGGTGTCCGGAAAGTTCGCATAATGCTTCGGAAAAAAGTCAGTTCGTGATCAAATGCAGTGATTGCGCAATCTATTTGTCAACAATGTATTGCATCATTCTGACGTTGAGTAGTGAGAGGATTTAATCAGTCTCCTAGTTGCTACATTGATTCTTGTGATGGACTCCCATCTCTACCTCCGAGCAGTTTTACTTCATTACTACCGTCTTGGCCGACCCGTGAAGGAGGCCCACTCTGCCATGGCCCAGTCGGAAGGAGCTGACGCCCCCTCCATACCCTTCAGCTATAAGTTTTTCTCCCGCTTCAAGAAAGGGGAGTTTGGTCTCAATGATCAACCCCGCTCTGGACGCCCTCCCTCCCTCGATCAGCCTCTCGTTCTCCGCACACTGAAGCGCAAGCCCATGGCCAGTGTGCGTGAGTTGAAGAAGGATACTGGTACTCCAAGATCAACGGTGTCCGATATCCTCCATCAATCTGGGAAGAAGCCGAAACTCCCACAAGTGATTCTCCATGAGCTCTCCCCCGAACAGCTGAAAAATCGTGTTCAAGTCTGTCGGGAATTACTCCATCGTAGATCCAATCTTCGATGGGTCAATTCCATCATCGCTACAGATGAGAAGTGGATCACGTACGATAACCCTGTGAGGAGACTGCAATGGGTGGATGCAGATGAGAAGCCCACGCCCGTCCCGAAGAAGGAAGAGCACGGAAAGAAGGAACTCCTCTGCTTCTTCTTCTCAGTGCTCGGTCCCATCTACTGGGAGATCCTCGCTCCTGGCACCAGCATCAATACCGACCTCTTCTCTGAACAACTGCAAGATGTCGCGATCAGAGTCCCTCCCAGACTCCTGAACCAGGGCAAAATTCTTCTTCTGATGGACAATGCTCGCCCACATCGAGCGAAGATGACCCAGAAGAAAATGGACGAGCTGAAGATCGAGAGGATTCCCCATCCACCGTATTCCCCGGATCTCTCCCCATGCGACTACCACTGCTTCCGCTCTCTCTCTGACTTCTGCAAAGGAAAGAAGTTCAAGAATCGAGATGAAGTTGTGAGGGCTTTCGTGAACTGGGCGGTCTCGAAGAAACCCGCATTCTGGAAGAGAGGAATCGAGACCCTGCCCAATCGCTGGAGGGAGGTAGTGAGAAAGAAGGGGGCATACACTGGTCACTGAGAATTGTAAAGCATTGAATAAAAAATAAAAACAAAAAATTATACGAACTTTCCGGACACCCCAATACTTCTCCTTTTCCGATGGTGAGAGTATCAGTTACCGTACTCCAACGAATGCCTAATAACTTTTGGTGAGGATCTGCAGCCTTATCATGAAGAGGGATAGATCGGTTAAGAGTGAGAGAATTGGATTTAAATCGCGGAGATTCATTTGCATACTGTTGAATAGTGATTTCAGCATTGTGTGGACTCATTCTCCCTCTTCTGGAACTCCGACCAGGAGAGATACATATTCATGTACATACGTATTCTTCTTCAGTTTAGAAATCAGTTCCGTTATGCGAATATCACTAGTCAACATTTCTAGCTTGTAACAGAAAAAAATATAATGATCGCAGCCAAGATATAGGGCGAGGTGTTGATCCCAAAATGAACACTAGAATGGCGAAGATGAAGAATATTGGAGGGAGTTGGTGGATCATGGATGTCCTTTAGTCAGAGGATACGGGTACAATCTCTCTGGCTCTCGAGCAAACGGACGAATGCCTTCTGGACATCACTAATGACGAGGAATGGGTAGCAATGTTGTATATTGCCACCTGCGATATCTCGGAAGACGCGTGATATGATCCAATTTTTGACGGTTTTCCGTTATTTCATCTCTGAATCACGCTAGAGCTCCAGAGGTGTTTGAAAACCTATCATCAGAGAGTAGGTGTAAAGCGAAACAACGAAGAAAGGGGCGGAGTCAAATCGGATCCTTTCTCAGTCAAATTGCAAAAACTTTGGGCAGGGCTTCGTCGTATCCCGGCTTCGCCTCACCACTGCGAGAAGAGAGTGCGCGCTCGCTCTAATATTTTTCCCCATAATTCACGAAATATGTATATATTCTGGAGTATTTTCACTCGTAGAATCTGAATTTTCACATTATAGGTCTTTAAAGTTATGTTTGAGGCTGCTATTATTGATGATTCGTGTGACAGAAGCACGAAAAATGCAAATATCGGACTTTTGCAAATTTGCAAAGTGTAATAAATGTTCCCAAATAACTTAATCATCTTTATTAGATCATAATTGACCTGCATTTGCAAACTTTCAACGGAACAATCATTTCTTACATATATATTGTTGCAAAAACCACACCGGATTAGTATTATACAAAAATTTGTCGAAAAATGCTGCTACCGGACCACCATTATTAATTAGAATCAGTCTTTATGGCGTATTTATGTGTCTAAAACATTTCAAATAATTCATTTGCGAAATGTTTCAGCATTGGGAATAGATATGGAACTCTACTTTTGAAGACAGCCGATTCGCAATATTGGGGAAAATGGAGTTTCGAATGGAGAACTATAACTACTCATATAAGCACACTTTTAGGGATCAAAGCAACATTTCTAGGGGTAGTTTAGCATGAGGAATCTTTTGAAAATGTTTATTTTTTACCATTCCCCGAAAAATTTTCCATGACGGAAATTTCAAAAAATTTCAGTTACTTAAATGGTCGTAACTTTTTCCACAGATTAGCTAGCCCTTCACTCCCAACAATACAAATGCTTATCTCGTTGAGATCTTTCAGAATTACTATATATGTATGGGGTTTGGATAAGCCGTTCAAGAAATACAAAAACCGACCTCACCGTTGAGCAGTGTCATCGGGAATCAGAAGTCAGAGATACGGCTTTCTAAGGTCGATTTTCGATCTCTACGTGAAAAGTTACCCCTAGAGAGATCTTAAAATCGCAACTTTATTTTTCGCTGTACGGCCTATAGGTGGAATTGCTCTCAGAAAGTCTCTCATATAACGTCATAATTCTCATCCGACCTAGTGCCCTGGAATGATGGTGAACTAGACGAAAAATAGTGAACACGACGAAACAATATAGTCTTAACGAGTAGCGAAATTAACGAGTATAGTTAACGAGTTTTGTTCTGACCAAAAGGGATTAAAACAAAAATATGATCATAATATCCTATGAAGAGCAATTCCCACTACACTACATGCAAATCGCCTTGCCCAAATGCGGACGCGGCGGACCGCGGATACCCGCCGATCGCTTTTGTGAAAACACAAGAGACTTTCTGCCAACTATCAATTTATTCTCGTCTCCCATTTATCATTTCCGATCGGACTATATACATCTTTTGTATTTTTCTTTTGTATATGATCGGGATCTGAAAATTGTCTGACCTATAAATTATTAGGTGACCCAATCGAACTAGTCTTCCAATGTGGGTTTTCATAATCCAGACATCACAAATTGCATGTACCTGGCTTCTGATGAACTTGCGGAGCATGGAAAGTCTGAATATATTTAGAAAAAATATATTTAAATATTTTTAGGGTTTTAACACTTTTTGTAGCTGTCATCAGCGAAAGAGAACTTCACAATATTTTTTTTTAATTTACTGTTTTCTTCTCCAAATCATCGAAGCGATCTATTTCGCACTCATATGTTCTAATTCTGAAACATATCACGTACACTGTCCCTTGGAATGTGGATCCAGCCCTTTTCAACAGTGACTCGTTTTCACTTTATAACATCTGAGATGAATCTTTCCAAGGGGAAGATCGTGGACAGCTCGCTGAGTTTGCACACGGTGTGAATCTCGGTTCTGTCCTCACAGAAGAATATCACACCTCTCATCAGAGAATCGAGCAGAGCTTGGGAATGGTGAAATGAGATATAACCGGTTTTGGCCATCCTGAGGCATGCCTGAGTGACCCCTGAAATGCTATAGTGCACACTTCATTTTGGAGCTCCCTAAGTACGGCCGGATATCGGAATCACTAACTTTGAGAGCTGTTTTCTTGGATGCGGTAAAAGATAGAGCAAAATTGACCCCTGAGTTACCCCAACTCATTTTTAGAGCTCTATCGATCTTTCTAAACCATTTTCTCTAAATCTTATTTTCAAGTGGCACACTCCAGGATAATTTTCTGAAAAGTGTAGGTGAAGACGCAGCTTAAGCACTCATTCTCATCTCATCACTTCTTTAGGGGACACCACCTAGCCCGGTATCAATCAAAAATATACTCTATGAGTAATTCTATAATCAGCCAAATTAAAGTATCCGGACGAGGACAAAATTTACCCCCTATTGTTTGTCCCTCCATCGAATAGCCGAAGGCTGAATTAGTTGAGAATGAATACACAAAAATGCTACAAATCAATCATAGCCTCAAGGGAAAGCCGGAAATGATGAGCGTAATCCGGCGCTCTCTCACTTTTGCATACTCTCTCGTACACGCGACGAGATCAGAGTCAGTTCAGGGTTTTTTTCCTCTTCCGGTAACTTTAAGGAGCTTGCAGTGGAGAATCCGTTGATGCCTCAGGGGTCAGAATCCACTTCTCGGTCGTCAACGTCGATGGAGAATCACGATGCGGAAATGATGCCACGACAGAAGACAACAGTAGAGAATACGAAGAATACTGCGGTCAGTAACATCTTGCTGCCTCTCTGTTTATACCGTATTAGATTTCGCTTAGTGTGTAAAAAATGTTGAAAATCGTTCATGAATCAATATGGAGGGGTTGATTCAAACGTTTCTACCTATTCTACTTTGGTCAGCGTGATGAAAAAGTGTAGAAAAAAGTGTTAAAAGCTTTCGATTTTGTTCCACAATTGCAGGCACCCTCAACAACCTACTCAATCGCTCTCCCAACTCCATCTACACACCACTCTGCCTTACTTCACCATAAACCCCTGTTGATAAGAAAAATGCGGTGTTTGTGGAGAGCACCAAAACCAGCTTGAATGCGTAGGGTGATTTCACAGTCAACGTTTCAACTTACTGCAATTTGGCTGCTCAAGTACACCACCTTATCTTGGAATTTGATTACGTTTCTTCCTTTTTTTATATCTTTGGATCAGGCTTGGACCTATCGATATACAAATCAAAGAGGAGGACGTGTTCATGGACGAACAGTGGTAATCTGCATGTGGGCATTCATTAATTTTCTTATGAATTTGAGAGTTTCAATGAGCGTATATAGCGTTAAAAAATTGGAATCTAGCGAATACTATGTGGGAACAACCGAAAGAGAGACTCGATCGGAATTGAATACGAATTATATCACGCCTCTCACGAGAGAATCGATCTAAAATCGCAATTGTAGGGAATGGGGGGAAATTCTGAAATGAGTTTAAACTGGATTTGGGCATCCTGATGCATGCCTGACACTCCCCCAAAGTCTCACGGCAAAGACTTCATTTTGGACTTCACTACATCGGCCCGGATCTAGACTTCTCCCGCTGGGAGAGCTGTTATCCCGGTTATAGTGATTGATAGAGCTAAATTGACCTCTAAGTGACCCCGGCTCATTTTTCGAACTATATCTGTCGTGCCGGGCGTCTGAATTCCGTCGTGCTGGAATAGCTTTGATAGCTGGTCTCTAAATTCTGCAGCGATGTTAGGACATTGGAATAGGGCCTGCATAAAGAAGGAGTGTCAGCAACGTGAGCGTCACCCTCCCGCTTCGCGCTCTCTCAAGCTCATTACCTGAGCAATTTCCCCTGATGCCCATGGCTGGCAATCTGCCAAGCTGCGATAACTGTTCAGAGTAGAGATAAAAAACATAAATTTTCATAGTCTCTCATCGCAAGAGAAAGCTAGACAATGGTAATGAAAGAGCCCAACTTTTAGTTTTGCCTATATATTCCTCCTTTAACAAGAAATGCTCTTCATGTTCTGTTTTATTTCGTGCCTTTTGAATCGGCGAGACAATGAACAAAATGAAGAGAGCCATTTCTTGCATGAAACAAATCACAAACAAAAATTCTGAACCTGCATAACGTTCCTAGTCGTGGAAACTAAACGAGTATGTAGTAAAATGACGAGATAAGGTAAAAGACGGACGTACACTCATTGGCCAGTCTCAAAACATGACAGATAAGCATTTGGAATGGCGTGGCAAGGAATAACTCTCTCCATTTTGCGTGCTCTCTTGCCGATTAGAGAAGCAAAAGAGCGTCCAGAACGACGCGAATCATTTCATGAAAGGGTCCCAATCGTATCTGGCATGGGGAGATCTCGTCGGTTGCCAGCGAGACTTGCGAGGAGAGACCGCCCTGTGCCGTGCACAGAGTGCTGGGGGGATTAGAAAGAGATTTGGATCTGGATGGATGGGTTTTCGACCGGGATGATAACTATACCATACTGCCTTGGGACATGCTCCATTCTGTTCAAGGCATATATTTTTTGCGAAATCCGACGTGATCATAGCAAAATGCTTCTGGACCTGTGCCTTTTCTCGAATGTGTGAAACTCATCGAGAAATCAGCCAACCTCTCATCACTATTTTCCGATTGCAAATCGTAGGCAATCGATTAAATGATTTCATTCATATTTCACTTTGCGTCTTTGCAATGTGCCAATATGGTCAGTAAATCATAATCTTTAATAGCCTCTTATCAGAATATATACATTTTATCTTGTTTAGAGAAACCTTGCAAATCGCGCATCATCCTACTATCAGGCTGTTGCAAAAGTCTTGTGGTTTTTTATGTCAGTACTTTGAACGATCATAACTCGCGTTTCTCTCATCTCAATGGCCAACAAACGTGGTGTTGTTTAGGGATATGCTTGAACTTTGCTCACGTATATTTCAATCAAACCGATCGTGCAACCAAGCAATTATTGTTAAACCAATTGCAAAAAAGCTCCAAATTTAGATTTAAATTTATTTATCTGGATATTTGAAGGTTGATATTTGAAGGTTTCATGAAACAACTTCATAATGTTGGGTGAGAAGTAGCCTTGATGTTCTTTCAAAAAATAGGTTAGACATGTCGTGTAAGTGGGTTTGAACCAAATTACATGATAGGAGCAATATGAGCAAACCCAGGCTACGTGTGGCTTGTACCTGCTTTTCTGAATGGAAGACCAACCATATAGAGAAAAACAAATATTGGGTCTTCTCCCTTTCAGAAAATTTGAATTTCTTATTTTTCAGAAGTATGCAAAATCAACACAGAAACGCAATAATGTACTCATTTCCAGATCAACACATTCCTCGAAAGGATGTAACTTCCTGCATCCATGAAAAAATTTTATGTATAGCACGCGTCTCGCGTAAGGATCGAATAGATCTGTTGAGTGGCTGGTACATTTTCTGACCCTTGCATCTTTGAGCGGTTTCGAATAGCCCATATGATCCCTCAACTGGAACCATCAAGTGTTGTTCCATATCTCCATCCTCGACGATGCGAGACGCCATCGAAATCGACGGTATCCGAAATTTGCTAACTTTGGAGGCCTGGTGTTCGGTTCATAGGAGGTCTCATGGCCCGAAATAAAAAGCGATTCTGTGCCAAATTTCTAGGAGAATACGCCTATGCTAAAGGCTCGTCGATACAATTGATAGTATTTTCATAATTCGATTAACATTTTTGATTTTTACCATAATTTCGAGCCAGAAATTTTTTTGAGCTCATTTGATAGAGCTCGAAGCTCGAAGGTATATTGTTTGCCTATATTAAAGGTACGCCAAAGATGTCAAAATCGCAAAATAAGATTATTCCGAATCCTGTCTGCCCCCCCTGGCTGAGCGACGGGGCTTTGATCTACCCTCGTATCTAGCTCTTGCAAACGATGTTCTGTCTATTTCGTAAAAACTGTAATCATAAATCGATTTATCGCTAAAATGACAAATTGATAATACCATAACGAAATGGTAATAATCGATAAGGGTACACTGCGAGGCTTTTGCGTTTTACTTCAGGATGTGTCTTCGAAAGCGGAATCATACAAATCCACATGAAACCGACGCCACAAGTTAACTTCTAAGATCATATCTCCATCGAGATTTTTGCTATCCTGGAGTGCACGTCCTGTTTTAAGGAATCCAGACAGTATTCGCTCTGATCCATTCGACTCCTCGTACCTGACCCAGTCTCTGGCGTGATCATTATCCTGGATCCGATGGTATTCTCCGCGGAATGCTCTACCATTCGAGAAAGTACCTTGCCCCATTCTTCACTTATCTACTGAACCGCCTCGTTGCCGGAGACTTGAGGGGTACGATAACCATTTGTTCTGAAGTTTCCGATGTCTGTTGGGTTGCCTTTTTTGTGAAGAAGGGACACAATTGTTTCAACCTACTTGGTCTCCGGCGACGAGGCGGTTCAGTAGTTTAGTGTAGAATGGGGCAAGGTGCTCTCTCGAATGGTAGATCATGCCGGGGAGAATACCATCGGATCCAGAGGAATGATCACATTTGAGTAGCTATAGGGCATGCCTTGTTTCGTCGGGAAGGAAGATAGACAAGGGTTCGGAGGAAGGAGGCACAACCAAGTGATTTTCCACAGTACGTATGTATAGTTCCCGTAGTAGTCTTAGACGGCAGTCTTCTTGGGAAAGCGCGCCAGAGACTGGATCAGGTACGAGAGTCGTTTACGAGAGGAGCGCAGATTGAGCATAGCTTTGACTATACGTCTTCCTTTCAACGCAGAAGCCGTGTACCTTCTTCACAAAAAGGCGACCCAACATACATCGGAAACTTCGGAATCAGTCTGCGAGATCGATGGAGAAATTAGAGCATTCGCGATGCGACAAAAGTTCGCGACTGGAACACATCCTGAAGTAAAACGCAAAAGCCTCGCAGTGTACCGTTATCGATTATTCCAATTTCGTTATGATATTATAAATTAGCCCATTCTCATTTTAGCGGTAAATCGATTTATGATCACAGTTTTAACGAAATTGACAGAAAATCGATCGCAAGAGCTAGATACGAGAGTAGATCAAAGCCCCGTCGCTCAGCCAGGGGGGTCAGACATGCAAAAAGGATTCGGAAGAATCTTATTTTGCGATTTTGACACCTTTGGCGTACCTTTATCATAGGCGAACAGTATACCATTCGTTTCGTCTTTTCGGGCTCTATCAAATGAGCTAAAAAATATCTGGCTCGAAATTATGGTAAACATCAAAAATTTTAATTGATTTATGAAAATACTATTAATCGTATCGACGAACTTTTAGCATAGGCGCATTCTCCTCTAAATTAGGCACAGAATCGCTTTTTAGTTCGGGCCATGAGACCTCCTATGAACCGAACACCAGGCCTCCAAATATAGCAAATTTAATACACTATCGACTTCGATGGCGTCTCACACCGTCGAGGATGTTTTTCATTCTTGTTTTTAACTCTACGAATCGCTACTATGTTGCATCGTTGTTGGTCATTCCTCATCTTTGGAACTCTGCATGAAGAGCCTGCGTTTTCATCCACTTTTGCAGAAATATTGTGTTAATATATAAATCAAGCATACCATACAACTTATGGTTCAACCTAAGTGTCTACATGCCTTTAATGTAATCTGATTGAAGAACCCACATGTTCTTCGCTGGTTTCATATTTATCATAAAAATATGCTTCTTCGAGCTCTTCATCTCCGCACTGTAGTCAAAACTATCTTACCGGAGAGGCGAAAAAATCTTTTCGATTATGTAATGCTTAAGTGGCACCTTAACATTACAAGAGTGATATGCGATTGATTCATGCATTTACTCTGAACCATATCGCTTAGGCAGTGCAACATAATTCAAACAAATTAACGAATTTGGAAATGAGGGATATTATGTTTAAAATATTATGTTTCACTAATGGTTCATTTTCCTAGTCGATTCACAACATTAATAGTTAGCTTTGTTGTATCAATAAACATCATTTCAGTGACGCAGACGCCTACTTCCTCCTATCCCACTGTGCCTCCTTCCGGCCCGACCCACCAACCCGTCTACTCTCCCTCCCAATCACCAAACCATCCGCTCTCCCTCCCATCATGATTACGCCCACCGTGACCACTCTCGTCACTCTGAACACTGCCCCAACGATTTATCAGGTAATTATGATTTATCGCCCTAGGAATGGTTTAACAGCAAAGTCTCCATTCCGTGTCTGCGTTCGCCCAACAAAACCGATGAGAGAAAACTCAGATTGGTTGAAGTTTCTGGGAAACCCATCAGATCTGGATGTGCCCTCCCACTCACAAAGTGATCTTGTAACTCAATATGATCAAAATACTTGAATCATTAACTGCTTCTAACCTCTAAAAATAATCTTCCCTCGACAGATCTTCGCACTCCCTCCTGCTCTTCCCAATCACTCGCAATCTCCCCTCAGCCCAAGCCGCAACCTCGCCCCACTGCTGCCCTTAAAACGATATTTCACTCGTTTCGAAATTTGTTGACTCGCGATCTCTCTATCCACGTTTCGTAATCGTTTCGCAAACCGAGCAGACACGAACACAGTTATATGTAGGCATCGATAAAATGTAACCAACCGCTTTTCCAACAGCAGATCTACGATTGATAAACGTCGTCATAAATCAAATTAACGAGGAGAGTAAAAAGGCTACTGCTTCTCACTCTTCGCAAAATGTGCAAATCGACTAGCGACGCGATCGTACCACTTATTCTGTCGGGAATTTCGAATTTTTGAAAATATACTGTACCTCGGCAGTGACCGTCGATAGGCGGGCGTCGGGTCGCTTCAACTTACCCGTGACGGGCGTCTGAGACGGCTGGAATTAATCGTTCCACCCATGAATCACTCTGCCAGTATTGCGATTTTTAGTGTGGTGTATGTAGGCGGGAGTGGTCTGACCGGGCAGTTCAGTAACAAATCTGCCCGACACGTCCTGTGGAGACACTCAGACGCCAGTGGGAATGGTAACGGTGAGCGTGGAGCAGTCATACGAACACCCGCAGCATTGGGCAATATTATTAATTATTATTATTAATTCTGGTTGAAGGGGTGCTCCGGGGAATGAATGCTAGGGAGTCCCGCCACGAAAATTCTGCGGTCTCAATGGGAAACTATAGCTAATTTTACCCAGAGATGGAGGTGAATATTACGTAGACGAAGTGAAACATAAATGCATTATTCACAACCCTTCGCAATCAATGAACTTTGCACGTATGTAAGTAGCCTCAGACGCGTCTGTGGAATTTCGGGCAAAGTGAGTTATGATCGGGTGAGTGAGCTATACAACATCCCCATTGTCATTGTGGGCGGCTAAATATTCCCCGGAGCACTCCTTTAAATATAAATACAATTGATTGAAAAGGAATCTGTTTAGCTTCGCTGACTTCAGGAATTTGGTTTTTACGCCTTGAATAGACGATTCTTATTAATTCCAGAACAAAATTCGGGATTTAAATTAAACGTGAAACATACATTTTTACCACAGGTCAGAATCGTGCAGTGCTTTTTTTACGAAACAATTTGTGATTTCCAAAAAAAGTTAGTAAGGCTTAAGAGACATTTTTTTGGGAGGGGTCGAAGTATGATTTTCCTGCAACCCCCTTCAATATTTTGCTGGTCAAGTTGCCATAGTGCTGATATTTGACCCAATATGAGCGTTTCTCGTGCACTGTCCGAAAAATGCCAGACCAGGCCCAACAAATTCGAAATTTTCAAATTTTGTAACACCTTAAAACCATATTGAAGGGATGGCTCGAGGTTGCGCGGAAGGGGTATTAGTGGAAGTTTGGATCTCCCTCTCATATTTTCATCTTTCTCGCTCTCTCGTGGATAATGGCAGAGGAGAGAGAGGTTCATTCCGCCCATGCCTAACCACAGGCCTCACTCAGTGGCACGCTTTATTAAAAGGCGTCATAAATAGGCGAAGGCCTCAATTTGGCAATACTCCAACTCGCTTAAATTTTCCTGCTAGTGATGAAAATAGTCCGGTCACTCCGCTTTTGATGACCGCACTATAAAATTTCATTGTGAAAGAGTGCGGGAAGAAAAGGATCGCGAACGATCCCAAATTCGCCTGTTTTTTTATATCATCATACTTTAATACATTTTAAAAATTTCGAATTTGTTGGGCCTGTTCTGGCATTTTTTCTGACAGTGCACCAGAGGCGCTCATATTGCCAAATATCAGCACTCAGTATGGGAACTTCACCAGCAAAATATTGAAGGGTGTCGCAGTAAGTCATCCGTCGACACCTCCCAAAAGTTATCTTTTCTCGTGGAACGTCTCTTATACCTTACTAACTTTATGGAAATCACAAATTGTTTCGTAAAAAAGCACTGTACGATTCTGACCTATGGTAAAAAATGTGTTTCACGTTTAATTTAAATGCCGAATTTTGCTCTTGAATTAACAGAGGAAATCTGATAGAATTTGGATATTCCCTGTAGTGTCCGTACAGCAAAAAAATCACCTATGCTGAAAATGCGCCCCCTGGCATAGTTTTTCACGTAGATCACGAACATCGACCTTAGGAAGCCATATCTCTGACCCCTCATTCCCTGTGGCGCGCCTCAACGGTGAGGTCGGTTTTTGTAAATCGTGAATGGCTGCTCCAAACCCATACATAGCTAGTGATTCTTGAATAACTCGATAAGATAAGCATTTTTTATGTTGGGAGTGAAGGGCTAGCTCATCTGCGAAAAAAGTTACGGTCATTTCAATTTTAAAAAAATCGATGCCATGAACAGAATCGATGCCATGAACAGATGGTGCTCGATAACAAACCAGTTTTGCTTTTAATCGATTCCGCATGTATTTTTAGCTCTAGAATCAAATTTATAGGATAATCGATGGGGTGGAAGATACCTACCTGCTCAAAGGATTATTGCGAAGTTGTGGTTTTTTGGCCAACAATTATGATTTTTTGAGCCTACAAATTTTAGTTCAAATTTTGGTGAGGAGATATGTGCAAATTCGTTTTCTACGGGTCGAAATACGCCACAAAAAATTAACTCAGCTTATTATGAGATTTTCGATTTTCGGCCTCAAAAACAAGATTTTTTCGGTGTTTTTGAGGCCAAAAATCGAAAATCTTAAAATAAGTCGAGTTGACGTTTTTCTGACGTATTTCGTCCCGTAGAAAACGAATTCGCACATATCTCCTCACCAAAATGTGAACTAAAATTTGTAGGCGCAAAAAATCATAATTTTTGGCCAAAAAACCACGACTTCGCAATAATCCTTTGAGCAGGTAGGTATCTTCCACCCCATCGATTTTCCTATAAATTTGGTTCTAGGGGTAAAAATGCATGCGGAATCAAATGAAAGTAAAACTGGTCTGTTATCGAGCACCAACTTGTCATGAAATCGATTTTTAAAATTCAAATGCCCGTAATTTTTTTCGCTGATAAGCTAGCCCTTCACTCCCAACATAAAAAATGCTTATCTCATCGAGTTCTTCAAGAATCACTAGCTATGCATGGGGTTTGGAGCAGCCGTTCACTATTTACAAAAACCGACCTCACCGTTGAGGCGCGCCGCAGGGAATAAGGGGTCAGAGATACGGCTTCCCAAGGTCGATTTTCGTGATCTACGTGAAAAACTATGCCAGGGGGCGCATTTTCAGCATAGGTGATTTTTTTGCCGTACGGACGTATCTCGATTCTCTCAGATTTCCTCTGTTAATAAGAACGCTCGATTCATACAGAACCAAATTCATGAAGCTAAACAGATTCATTTTCAATCAATTGTATTTATATTTAACCATAATTAATAATAATAATTAATAATATTGCCCAGGGCTGCGGGTGTTCGTGTGACTGCTGCACGCTCACCCTTACCATTCTCATTGGCGTCTGAGTGTCTCCACAGGACGTGTCGGGCAGATTTGTTACTGAACTACCCGGCCCGACCACTCCCGCCTACCTCAATCCCGGGGCCACAACGAGCGATTCCTAAATATAGATATTCCGTCGAAACCATTTTAAACCTGACCGTTGGCGACAAAATGTGATCATATTTATGATATCTTATCTCTGAATCGCTCTAGAGCTCCAGAACCTTTCAACAGAGAGTACGGGAAAAGCGAGACGACGAAGAAAAGGGCGGAGTCAAATCCGATCCCTTCCCAGTCAAAATAAAAACTTTGGGCAGGGCTTTGCCTCACCCTTGCCAGGAGAGACGAGAGAGCGCTGCACTCGTTCTCTTACGTATGGACAAACGCTCTTCACACGCGCCGGGGCAGAAAAGAGCGAGAGGAAAGGGAGGATAGAGGGAGAGAAGGAGACGATCATCAATATTTTTGGATGCATTTTGACCAACCTGTTTGAATGGTTGCTGGCTATCATATTTTCACAAGTAAAGCAGTGTATCACAATTTCACTGCTCACGCATAGCAAAAATCTGGGAAAGACGATGGATAGAGTTATAAAGTTCGAATATTCAAAACCACAACTGCACTGTGTTTTG
The DNA here is from genome assembly GCA_036245805.1 of Pristionchus mayeri. Lineage (NCBI taxonomy): Eukaryota > Metazoa > Nematoda > Chromadorea > Rhabditida > Neodiplogasteridae > Pristionchus > Pristionchus mayeri. The sequence goes on along the minus strand of BTRK01000002.1, from coordinate 30,574,233 downwards.
AATTGTGACCTATCGAAAGCGCATGGGAAGAGCTTTCTGATTCTTTATTGATCAACTCATTGTATTAAGAATGAACGCTGTGAATGCTCTGATTTGCTTTCGAGGCGATTATCAATAAGATAATTCATATTTATTTCTAGTTTCACCGATCTCTCGTAACCTTCGCTCAGCACACCCCTTACGGCTTTCGATTCCCTATCTAATTACAAGCACTCATTCCACTGTTGTAAGTAGAACTATTAATGTGTGGAATAACCTATCTTATGATATAGTCTTCCCCCGCACATGTATTCCGTGATCATGTGCTTTCCCTCATACAAAAAGACCTTCCCCCATCACTAATACGTATTTAGTGTATTATACCACCCCTACTGCCTCGGCCCCCAACACAACGAATCGCCAAGAGCGACGTAACTTCCATCAACTTCATCAAAGGATAATCCCATACCTCCTATGCACTGTGAATGGATGGATTAAAAATTTGTAGTTGTATTTGTTGCCCCAAACTATGCCGGATGAGAACTATTACGTCATGCCTCCTTTGATATATCTTTGTTTTAACTATGAGCAGTCACAAGTGGTGCCATTTAAGCCATGATTTGAGAGAACTTTAGCTGCATTTCAGTGACTCCTCCTACGCAGCCCGTGTAGCCACGACAGACGCTGCTTCCGATGCAACGGCGGACTGACGTACCCCTCGGTTAGCAATAAGCTTCACTTTATCGTTCGAAATACACAGTTCATATTTTTCTCGAGAAGTTGAAACACTGATAATGATGACATTTCTTTGAAATAACTTTGCAGCCGTTCTCTCCCATCACTCTGCCCCCGTCTACCCAGAAGTGGTCGGCCTCAAGACCCCGTGCAGCCGAGTGATGCAGCCAATAACGACCACTCTCGCGGCAGTTGTCGTGAATTTCTTTCGAGAATGAGTTGCATAATAGTCGCGAAAATGCTCATCAGCATTGATTGCCTAACTCTCTCTCTTTTACACACTCTCTCGTCTCTTAAACCGACGAGAGAGTGTGTTGGATGACCCTAAGCAAGCTTCCAATCAATCAATTGCAGTAACCCGGTCATCACACCTGTTTTGGCGGTAACAACATTTCCTTGCGTTGCTGATATCTGTGTTCACAAACTCCAATGTTTGCATCGACAGAGTGTGTACTAGATACTTGTTGACCCTCTGACACGAGATTTCGATCTGTGCTCTCATGCTTTGATCAAATATGGAGGTGCGCTGTCTGTGTATAGGCAAACTTGAGCACTTTTTGTAGTCTATTGACTGGATACTCTAGCGGAAGCATTGGTTTACCGGAAAAAGCTACTAGACACGGATTCGATGGGGGGTTGAGCATAGTGATGGAGTTCGCTTCCACTGGCTAATTCCGGAATCCCTAAAAATCCGTCTCCATAGCGCTGATTCCACGTGTTCTGAACCATCTTTGGTAAATCTGAAGCGGAATCGGGATATCATTGTCTTTCCTATTCATCTATAATCGTATTTCTTGAGTCAAAAGAATCGCGCTTGACCACTCAAATGCCCTGTTAGGTCTCTGGATTCGGCTGGAAGTGGAAAAGGAGTGTTAGTTCTCACCCTGTGATATTTTACGGAACTGCCTTTTATTTGAATTCCCACAATTTCGTATCTCCGTTCTCCGTGGAGCTAGAGACTTGAAAATGGGAATATAAGGTTCTGAGGGTCAAAAACCTTATATTCCAACTTTGAAGTCTCTAGCTCCACGGAGCACGGAGATACGAAATTGGGGGAATTCAAATAAAAGTCACTTCCTGGAAATGACACGATCAGAACTAACACTGTTTTTCCATTTCCGACCGATTTTTCACGAGAACTAACTCCACATTACCGGTCACACGGCCTGTGTTTCCTCTCGTGGTCAACACACGCAATGGCAAACCGGGACGAGTCGATGAATGGTGTACTATAGACAAGTGATCAAAGATCACTTCTCGAATTTGCATATTAAACAATGTTGACAGTTTTGAAGTTATCACGGTGTTGTGTGAAGTGTGTTGTTTTAACCATCTATTAACATTATATAAAAGAAAATCAAACTAGTTCCCCTGAATAGATCCCCTTGGCCCAATCGTCCTATTTTTTTCACTCGTTATTTTAATCGTAATTAACGTATCATCTATTTTCATGTTTTTCCACGTTATTTCAGAAAGAAATAGCATAAATATTATTATATCGTTGCCCTGTAACCTAATTGTCCAATGACCCAGCGATATTTGTAATCCTTTTGCCTAATATTCCTTGTCGAAGATATTATCAAGACATTGAAGCTCCAGTTCTCCCTTCTGCATGTCAAGTGTGTAAAGCAAGAATAAGCAATGATGTTCGTTTGAATAGTTCTGATGGTTGTGATTGATATTTTCATGTTCATTGCTCGTCCATTGACAATACCACCTTCCCACATACTATGCACCCACATTGCCAACCTCGACGGTTCTTCATAAATATAAATTCATCTTGACTGGATCATTCCAGGGGGACTACAGACAGGAAAACACTAAAGGGAGAACGCCTCATGTTGGAAGGGTCCTACTCTTTACTCTCTCCTACCACTCCCTCCCTCCTATTAGCGCTCCCCCCCCTTACCGCACGTGCACCTCTGGTATGGTTTTCCCAGTAGGATCCTACTCATTTGGTCATTTTGGTCGATTCCCTAGTAGGAACCTACTCTGTGTACGGAAAGTGGAGCACTAAAAGACCCTACTAGAAACCTACTGCGTAATCCCTACTAGGATCCTACTCTGTCGGTAGGGAGAGGGGGAGAGGCAAATCCCCAGTAGGTCCCTACTCATTTTCCCTACTAGGAACCAAGTGCACATTTCGTGTGACGGATAATACTTGTGCACAAGTTGTTGTGCGCTTTCAAGGCGCCTCGGCGTTGTTTGAACTGAATTATTGATTTTCATTCTCTGATAGCATTGTTTTTATTTGTTTTCATTTCCAATGTGCTCATACGGCGCCTGGGGCTGTTCCGACATGAATATTAGGGATTGCTGAGGGCTATATTCTTTACAAACCGCGACTAAATATATTGATTGCGTCATTTCAAAAACTTATCTTTTCCCTTACTTTTTGAATTGCATTATTGCTCTGTATTGCCCATATTTCAACATTTTATGACTCTGCGAGTTCAGGCAAGTTTAGTGAAATTAGAAACATATTGTAAAAATAAAGTCAGTGCTCAACCACCTTCCGACCGTACTCAGCTCACTTTCCCGCCGTCGCTCGTTCGAATTCCGCGTCTTTTCGAAGTACTAATTACTATATCCTTTTTGCTTGATTTCGCTGTTAATTACCCTGGCTCCAGATGTACTCCGCGCCCTCGCTGCACAACTCCAACGAGTTTCGCCTGCCGTGCCCGACGTACATCGGCATCAGCAAACTCCAGGTAATATTTTGGCCTATTTTGCTCCGTTTTCGTTCATTTTCATTCAATTTTGGCTTATTTTTCACGGTCTTCCACTCGCTCCCTTCCAGGGCACGGGAAAAACATACGGCTCTCTTTTCCGTACGAGACACATTGAATAAGGGAATTTCTTGTAGTTTGTAGTCAACGGCGTCGCGTGTCCGCGTTGCGTATGACTTTTTCGTGAGCATTTATGGAGGCGCTTGTTTACAAATTGCGCAATTTACATTTAATAACATTACACAGATTTATGATAAATGTAAATCATCGATTTAAACTAACAAAAATCATCGTGACGCAATATGATGATATCGCTCCGCCCATTATTCAAATGTCCCGCGAAAAAGCGCGCACATTTTTGGGAAATGTGCGCGCTTTTGCAGAAGTGGGCATGCGAACAAAAGCGAGGTGAGGAATTCCCCACAATGAATGGCCGTGTTTTTATTTTTTGAAATATTTTTTTATATTTTATTTCGGTAAAAACACTACTTCGCACGACCAGATTGGCTTAAGACAAAGTACTGAGCCTTGAAACATGATCCTTAGTCTGGAAAACCATATTTTACTTTATTTTTGCATATCAGAGGCAGCAGCGAAGGCTAGCGGCGACAGGCCTCCGCCCAATGAGATGACGAGCAAGGACTACTTCGACTCTTACGCTCACTTCGGTATCCACGAGGTTTGTAAGTTTTTCATCCTTATAATGCAGTGTGGTTATACTATTATGCGATCTTAAATACCTTTCATCGTAAGCAACAGTTTCATCTTTTTCAAAGCGCTTAAAGTGCATGATATAGGTAAAGAAGGCGCAAATCATGCACTTTCAGCGGGTTGGATTTTACCTCTTTTCGTCGCACGGATAGTTCATTCAAACATTTTAGGAGATGCTCAAGGATGGGGTTCGCACCAACACCTACCGCAACTCCATCTACCACAACAAGCACCTCTTCAAGGTTTGTCTATTTTCCTTAGCTTTTTTGTACATTACCAACTAAAGCGAGTGGTCGAAGGTACATCCCTAGAGAACCCTAAATTCATGAAAATCCCAACTCTGACTTTTGCTCCCATTCCCATTTTAGCTCTATCCGGCTCAATTCTCTCGTGATAGGCGTGATATTCACTACTTTCACGTTCCTTTCAATTTATATGTAACGTAATGCGTACCCTGAATCCATTAGTGTTTTCATAATTTGGGGATTAGGGTAGCAACAATGTTTGCAATTGTAATATTGATATGCCTGATTACAGCGGGTACGACTCCACCACAAGAGCTGAGACGAACGACTACTCGGACGGATTCTCGCCTTCGATGCTTCGACAACTGGAATGCCCAAGAAGGCACTGTGAGAATACATCTATATATTCCCTTTTCTTATCTCGTTAGATTTTCTTTGATTGTTTTCTCATTGTTAAGTATATTGTTCGTTTACGTGTAATTCGTTCCGTGAGCTTACCCATTGTTCCTAATTTATGCTATTCCTTAAATACAGTTGTTGAAAATTTGGAAATAAAATGCATATCCAGTGTTTCCACACAGCAGTAGACACCGAAAGACGATTTGACTTACAGTATCCAAGGCCAAAGGAAGAGCCTGCCATCCCAGTAGAATCCCACTCAAACCCTAGTAGGATCCTACTCTCCACCCTACTGGGATCCTACTCAGTGCGCACACCCCAGTAGGTTCCTACTCTGCACCCTACTAGAATCCTACGTAGGAGCCTACTAGGGAAATGAGTAGGATCCTACTAGGGAAACCATACCAGAGACTGCCAGGGGGGATACGGAACTGTGCGTGAGAGGGAAAGATTGAGAGGTGTCACTCGAGTGGGGCCTTCGCTCATCGAGGAATTGTGTTTCTAGTCAAATCAAATCTAGCAAAAAGAATCCAACTTCAGAGAAATTAACGATAGACTTGCTAGGTTTACTATTCCATCGAAGAAGCTCTACCTAGTCCTTGTCCATGCTCCGACAAGTGCAACAACAGATGATGTTTATGACCAATGCCTCGATGAAGTGGAGTCCGCAGTCAAGAAAGCGCCCGGTGGATACACGCCTTTTGGGAGTTCATGGAAATTTCATAAACAAATTAAGCCAGTTCACGATTTCTAGATATGGTAACGTACTTGGGTAACTGTAACTAGATTACGGTAGGACGGCCGAGCTTTCCTGATCCGTCTTAGGTATTATTCATCACATCGTGGTGTGCACACAGTACTCAGATTACGGTAGGAAGGGTTACGGTAGCCGACAAATACAAGTTGTGTCGATGTATATGACGACGGTTATGGCACCTTAGGTCTATCTTCCACGGTTGATGTTTCCCAACCACCTGCCAAAAAAACCATGACCCGTTGTTGATTGTCGCGAGGTAGCCGCCAGTGCTGGACAGTTATGATTGTGGCCGTCAATCAGTACTCGGTACCAACGTTTCAGAAAAAAAGTAAAAGGAATTATCGAATTTGACATCCATCCGTGGACGTTTTACGTTCTCTCGTGGTCAGTCGCTTAATGAAGTCACCGTATAATTGGAACTCAAAGTAATGCAGATATTTATTACTGGTACAAACATTTACAACAAAAAAACAAACTTAGACCAAATTTCAAATTTCGGAAAAAAACAAATTTCATCGAGAAAAGGATAAAATGGGGAAACCGGAATATAAAAATTTTATATCATATCTATTTAATAAAATATGTATCATTTATATCAATTAAAATTTATGAAATTTCTCTCTATTAAAAGCAAGAAAAAAGGTGTGAAACAATGGAACAATTAAGAATCGGAGAAGTTATCGTGATCACTTCAGTCACTGTACTTGCGCAGAGTGAAGTCAAGCCCAGCGCACTGAATTTAGGGAGATCATAGATGAGTTAAGCATATAATGAAACTATTATGCTAAACGATTCAACTTCATGATATTAAATATATGTTGTTCATAAATGCTCGATCACATCACCCATTGAATATTAAATGTAATAAAAAAATCACAGAACATAAATAAAATAGAGCATACATTATCTTCATTCAGAAAAAAAAATTCTTCCATTAAATGCAGGCCGAATTGCTGAAAGAAACATTCGAATTATAATTTATTGTAAACAAACCTGATCAATAATCGACAAAGGCGAATCCTCTATTGGTTCAGTCTGAATAAAAAAAGGAGATAAATAGTCAGAGGTGGCCGTAACTTAATCGTTTGAATTTATGCAAAAGAAGAACGAACCAACTCATTATTTAGTATTTCCTCCTCCTTGATCTCGTCTTCAATGAAGTCAAGACCGAATTGCTCAAAGAATATTGAATAGGTATTAGAATTCCAAGTAAATAATTACCTGATCACCATCCGAGAAAGGGTCGTCGATAGATTCTTCTTTTATGTCCATCTCACGTGGTTCTTCCTTGAGTATCTTTAGGAATGGTGAATATTTTGAAAACATGTTAAGAAATATTTCAATTTCCCTCGCTCAAAATAGTAAGATTAGTAGGTGTTAGATTGAATGACGCAAATTTCGTTAGTATTCCAAATATTTTCAAGATGTTGTTCACATAATTAAAGTGACTAAAGTAGACCTCAATTCAATTAAATATTCGATCCTCATGCAAGCTAATGCAATAATGTTTTTCTTACTACGCTCGAGAATAAAAATAAACCTCATTATCTAGGAGCATTATTTGTTTCTTGCTTTAGAAACATCGAGGCACCGGTCGACATAACTGCAATAATTACTGTTTGAATAGAGGGAATTCTCACCAACTAATTGCACAATTCAGAATATTTGATCCGGAATTAAGCCAGATGATTTCCTCGAATTTCATTAGCTTCAAACATTTTAATATAGAACAAGAAATTAATGACGATGGAAATCACGAGTTATCACGGGGGCAAAAGGGAGGTCAGAGGAATTGGTCTGATTTTCATAAAGTCAGGGATATCAGAGGAACTGGTCTGATTCTTGGAGTTTAATAAAAGCGATGCATATTGTGGAGAACAAAGAAACAAAACCTTCTTTTCGTGCTTCCTCTGATCATAATCAGAATTGTATCTCAATCCACACGAACAAGTAATGGCTTGAAAATATCATGGGTGGAACTTTTAAATTTGAATTCCCGCAATTGCGAATCTCGGCTCCCAGTAAAGGGTGTAAAACCGTTTTACACCCCACTGGCCAATTGTAAATTCGCTAGCTTTACTGGGAGCCGAGATTCGCAATTGCGGGAATTCAAATTTAAAAGTTCCACCCACGATATTTTCACGGCATAAGATATATTCCATTCTGATAATAAATAGGTTACTCATAAAAAATTATCAAACCAACCGCCAACAGTGTCGTTTTGTGATATCTCCTGAGATGCTCAGTATATCCAAGTGGTGTCGTGGGATGCACCTGAATAAAATAAATAATACTGAAAAATTTAAAATCATTGCATAAATAGCATAAGAAAATCAAATATCGGAAGTACCAAATGTTATTCAAAATAGGCATGGTTCAATCGACCCTCCCCAGAAGCTCACCTCACACAGGATGCACTGAAGAGCTACGTGAAAAATATTCGTATTAACTGAGTGTATCTTGGAAAGATATCTGACTTCACGCTTCAAACAAGACATTACTGTCATTGGGTTAGAACATAAGGCTCAAAAAGTTAACTAATCACAATGTAAAACTAACCGCAGGAGCAGCCAATCTCCGGATTGGTCCTCCATTGAAGATCACAGTCAAATTGGCGATTTTGCACTGCAAACTATATGCTAATACCGGAGAGTATAGAGAAATACAGGCCACAAGATGCAACATAATCAAATTCACAGTTATTGGGGTGTCCGGAAAGTTCGTATAATGCTTCGGAAAAAAGTCAGAAAAAGTCAAATGCAGTGATTGCGCAATCTTTTTGTCAACAATGTATTGCATCATTCTGACGTTGAGTAGTGAGAGGATTTAATCAGTCTCCTAGTTGCTACATTGATTCTTGTGATGGACTCCCATCTCTACCTCCGAGCAGTTTTAATTCATTACTACCGTCTTGGCCGATCCGTGAAGGAGGCCCACTCTGCCCTGGCCCAGTCCAGTCAGTCCCAGTCCAAGTTAGGGCTTTTCGCCAATGCTGGAAACAGGAAGATGTGTATTATTCTAATTTCGATGTTCAAATTTCATTATTATGAATGCTACATGTATTGGACGAATAATTATATGCCAACACAACTATAATTTTATGTTAACAATAGAAAGTACTTTCCGTTTTACCACATATGGGATCGATACTTCTATTGTTACGGATACACGGGGGGAAGACACGTATATCTGTTGAAATTCTGCTTGGGAAATTTTCGAAAATGAGTGTATTTTCTGACGGCCCTTTCGCAGCGGACCAGATTCACGTGTTGTATTGTGATATCCGTATGTCGTTCTTTTCACATGTGACTTAATGTTTACCCTATAATAGCTCTCCATGGATTGCTGGGCCAAAACGGAATCAGTTCAACTCTGCATCTATTTTTGACTTCCACCTGTATACTAAATGCCAAACTAAAAGGCTTGAACCAATGTGCGATGGATAGAGTGTCCAAACACTCAACGAGTATAAAAATCAATATGATAATCAGGAGCCAACAAAGGACGGGGTATATCAATATCGTAAATTTGAAAATCTACAATTACTTTCCTGGCAATCTGATATACAGTAGCGCCAATAAGTAATGAAACGATTTGTTATTTTGCTATATCTTTTTAGCTGATCTATTTAGCAATTTGGATGTTGTGGTACTATACACCAAATCGATCAAGGAATACGATGCACATATTGCGTCATCACGTGCATCATTACTGATTGCGTAGTGATGACGCATTCGAATTTCACTTTTTCAAACAGGCTTTATTCTTACATATATTTTTTCCTACTCGCCAAACTTTCTGTGGTTGGAGTCATGCCCGAGGTCTACCCATAAAAAAAATTTGAGGTTGCTGCGCGACCGCACGTTTGCTGCAGATTTGCTGCTAAAAGGGGGTCTGAAATTCAGATATTGGCTTCTTGATCAGCTAGAGACTCGTTCAAAGCACCAAAATGATCCTCATTTCGATCCCAGATGATCATGTGAATATGGAAACGATATTCCAAAATTTGCCCTCAAGGCATGGAAAAATCACTTTTTCACATGACCACTTTTTGGAGATTCAAAACTTTGTAGGAACTGTATATAAAAATCTGGTTTTTGGTTAATCATGTTCACAATGTTGTAGTTATATGATTCCCAACTTTTTAGAGTGTTTGGATATCTTTCCTGTCCGCGGCGATCGTTTTTCGGACGCACTCTCGAGTCTCCGACCCGCTATTTTCGTCTGCACCCTCCTTCCAACTGTGCCCAGTTATTAAAACATTTCAAAAAGTTGGGATTCAGTTCTTCATATCGTGTTGGACATGTTTACAAAATAACAAAGGTTTTCCATAACTTTCTCTCAAACATGTTTTCGAAGGGTCATATAACGACCACGGTGCACCTCCGAAACACGACCGCCGCGGACAGGAAAGATATCCAAACACTCTAAAAAGTTGGGAATCATATAACTACAACATTGTGAATATGATTAAGCAAAAACCAGATTTTTATATACAGTTCCTACATAGTTATGAATCTCCAAAAAGTGGTCATGTGGAAAAGTGATTTTTCCATGCCCTGAGGGCAAATTTTGGAATATCGTTTCCATATTCACAGGATCATCTGGGATCGCAATGAGGATCATTTTGTTGCTTTGCATGAGTCTCTAGCTGGTCTAGAAGCCGAGATCTGAATTTCAGACCCCTTTTTGCAGCAAGGCTGCAGCAAACAAACCGTCGCGCAGCAACCTCATACTTTTTTTCTGGGTAGGCCTCGGGCATGACTCCAACCACAGAAAGTGTGGCGAGTAGGAAAAAATCTATGTAAGAATAAAGCCTGCTTGAAAAAGTGAAATTCGAATGCGTCATCACTACGCAATCAGTAATGATGCACGTAATGACGCAATATGTGCATCGTATTCCTCGATCGATTTGGTGTATAGTACCACAACATCCAAATTGCTAAATAGATCAGCGAAAAAGTTATAGCAAAATAACAAATCGTTTCAATACTTATTGGCGCTACTGTAAAGAATAAAGAACAAACCTTCGCAATATTTGCCGAATTATCGTCTTTGTTTTTCTCGTTTTCGTTATTCTCGACCAACTCTTTTGCCGTTGAATCAGGACATCCAACATCGTTGATCTGAAAATGTGCTTGATTAAAATATTACTGAAAAAAGAACAAGTAAACAGTATAACAATTCAGAATTTATGCTGCTACGTTAACAAATATTGTAATTAAATTTAAAAAAATAATAAATAACAAACCTCTCCCTTTTGTGTTGGTTCGCCACGGTAAGGCATTTCATCTCTAATTAAGTCCATGTCAAAATCCTGAAAAGAAAAGAAAATGGACTCGAGCAAGTTTTACGTAGCAATATTCACCTGATCGTCGTTTGGTGGTTCGTCGATTGACTCATATTTTGGCTCGATTTGAAAATTGAGAGCAAACAATCAGGAATGTTCGGGAATTTTCCATTTACTAACAATTCTGGAGAAGTAAATAGTGATAATTAGCACTCAGCGTAATTTTTAATGTAATTATGTCTTATTTATTAGAGTATAGTATATAATTCAGCGGAAGAACTGACCATGTCGTCATTCAGCATATTCTCCATCTTAATCTCGTCATCAGTGAGTTTGAAACCGAATGGCTGAAGAGATAATATTAAGTCAACTCGAAGTTGACTTACCTGATATCGCAAAATTTGTATAGATAGAGGAGCATCAATAGGCTCATCTTTCGGCTCGATCTGAAGTAATAGTTTGATAACATCCTCAAGAATCTTCAATGTCAAGCAACAAGCCATGTCGTAATCGAGTATTTCTTCTTCCTTGATCTCATCAACAGTTAATCCCGCTTTTGAGTTCTGTAAATTAAATATGAGAACAACTGCGTTTTAAAAAAGATATTGCAAATCACTATAAAATCTATATCATGAAGGTTAGCTACCATTTCCTGAGATATAATGCCATTCGACACGTTTCTATATCGAATTAATCGACTCGTGGAGTGCCATGCGGAAATTGAACATAGACTTCTGCAAATTGACGCATAGCACGCCTCTCATGAGAGAATCGAGCTGAGCATGGGAATAGTGAAATGAGTTCTAACAGGTTTTTGGCAACTCTGAGGCCTGCCTGAGTGACCCCCGAAGTCTCATTGCTTACACTTCATTCATTTTGGAGCTCCCTATGTAGGGTCGGATATCGGCATCACTCACTTTGAGAGCTGTTTTCTTCGATACTGTGAAATATATCGCAAAATTGACCTCTGAGTGACTCCCACTCATTTTTTTGTGCACTATCGATCTATTATCATATTTATCATATTTATCCTGACGTCAGGCACAATGGTCCTGCAGGAGGGTGACTTCAGTGTGGAGGGAACGGGGATCTTCGGTCTCAGAGCGTCGTTAGGTCAAGGGATGGGATCTTCTTTGGCTTCTCTGGTCAACTGTAGGGACGATCGTGACGGATCTCCGTTGAGCATCGAAGTAGATCATCCTGCCGCCGAACACCTGACTTGCGCCGGTTAGGAACTCACAACGCAGACAGCGGGGCTTTCTTGACGGTAGATCACTCGAGACGATGGGAATCCGTCCGTGCTCCTCCTCTTGAAGTGTCTTGAATTGATTTTGACGAAATGTGCGAGAAGTTATCAAGAAAATAACAATAACAAGAGGGGCTTATTGATGTTATTTCAGTAGTAGTGCTACTCTAATATATTCTAAGCAGATACATAATGGGCACTAGAACTAACATCCTGAGTTATCACTGCGCAAATGTACGTAAAATCGAAGTCGAAAAAATTTTTTTCCCAAAATGTGACGCACGTCAATTTTCTTGGCTCGTTTTTGCTTTTCTCATGATACAATGTTATCTTCTTATAAAACAACGCAGTTTTAGTTGAATATGACGACATTTTTCGAAGTCACCAAAGCTAATATAGGATTTTGGGTCGAAAAAAACTCAAACTTTAAATTTTGTAGGAAAAACTTATTTTCTGTTTCTTAAACTAGAACTTGTATACTTTGCATCGCACATTGTTTTCATTGTCATGTCATTGAAAATAATGACTTTTAGTCTCTCGAATATGGGTCCAGCCGAGTTTTCCAAAATCGTCATTTTGAGAATTATGCAAATCCAGCTTTCGCTTGCAGTTTCAAGTTTTACCAGTCTTAGAATTAACAGCAACGCTCAAACTGCCTCCAAAAAGTTCACTAGAATTTAAATAATGCGAAAAATTCCGTCAATTTGAGAACCCTTGCACATTCGGGGCAGGGGGAGACCGAAATGGGGAAAATGATTTTTTCCCAATTTTGGAGGATTCGATGCAGAATTTATCGGACTACATTTTTAGCATAATGAGAACCGTCGGTCTCTCAATATTTGTCATATTTTGCTAAAAAATCGAAATTATTGATCTTGCATTAGCTATCTAGGTCGAGTGGGATTCGATCGGGATGGTTCATTTTTTGAACATGACTGCTGCAACGCAAAAGAGATTTTGACTCTATCTTGTCGCTTTCAGAAAATACGAAATCTCGATTTTTCGACTTTGTGAGCTTATATTTGCCCATTGATAAGTGGAACCGAGAAAACACCAATACTTTTCGCAGCATGGGACCAAGAGCTGTCCATGTACAAAGTGAGGTTGCCCGGTTCTCATTCCGGGGGGCCGTGTCCGGGGGAGTATCGATTATAGTCGAGAGTTACCGATCCGGTCTCTTAAGAGGCCGGATCGGTAAGAGTCGACCAACCCCCCGGACATGCGGCCTCCCGGAATGGGAACTGGGCGTCCATGCTTCAACCATGGATACCCCTTGGCCCCATGATACACCACGTATAGGCTATTACTCGATTCCGCTTTTCAATGAGTAATTATAAGGTGCCAAAGTTGAAAAATCGGATTTTCATATTTTTCGACCGCGATGAGATAGACTCAAAATCTCTTTTGCGTTGTATTAGGGGTGACAAGTAACCAAAAATGAACCACCCTGATCGAATTGGTATTGGTTGGAATCTTGATTTCATGTCCGAATTTTTCAGTTTTCCAGGCTGAAAATTCAACATGACAGGGTGGGAGTATCTCACTTTTTCTATAATGTAGCCCGATGAATTCTACATCGACCTGTTTAAAAGTGAAAAGAAATGGACGTTTCCGTTTTCTTCATATCGAGGTCCGAACATGCCCTGACATTTAGGATATAGGTGAAATCATTTTTATATCCTTCAAATGAACTGTTAAACGTGTTAATTTGGTGGAGAAGGAATCTACAATAACACTAATTAATAATTATGCCGTGAGAATATAACTTTCATTCATTCTGGAAAAGTCGATTTTCTCGATTTCGATTTTCTCGAAATTTGAGCGACCTAAACTCAGTATTTTCAAACATAACGCGACGACCACTGAGTACATCATAAAGTACGTTTCCATATTAGTAATAAATTCGCAAAATATAGCTTTTTTCATAACTGTAGAACTAACTGTCTTTTATTCTGTCCAAAACGCGAAATCGCGGGTGTCGAACAACATTTTTGGACTGAAATTTGAAGAAATCGATGGGTTTCAGTCAGTTTGAATTATTTTGCATTTAGAATTGTGAAAATCTGATTTTAAAAATTAAACACTGTAAAGTTCATCAAAAATGTCTACTGAACTTCGATTTTTCCCATGTTTGACCTTCTTCAAATCAACATTTCATAAACATCAGCCCAGTTATTGACTATTAATCGGTAGTATAGAGACTGTTTATTAAATTATTATTTCAAAAAGCCCCACCAATTCATTCGTTTTCATGATATTCCTTCCCAAATCTACGTAAAAACGTTGGCGAGATGAGATGATTCGACTCAAATTTCCACCATGAGAGAATCGGTTTAAGCTAACACAACTATTTTTGGAAAGAATAGATAAAGTGTAATTAACTGCGGGGTTTACATGTAACATTTGTGTAGAATCATCTCATCTCGCCAACGTTTTTACGTAGATTTGGGAAGGATTATCATGAAAATGAATGAATTGGTGGGACTTTTAGAAATAATATTTTAATAAACAGTTTATATACTACCGATTGGTAGTCAATAACTGGGCTGAAGTATGTGAAATTTTGAGTTGAAGACGGTCAAAAATAGCAAGAATCGAAGTTCAGACATTTTTGATGAACTTTTTATTGTTTAAATTTTTAAATCAGATTTTCACAATTCTGAATGTAAAATAATTCAAACTGACTGAAACCCATCGATTTCTTCAAATTTCAGTCCAAAAATGTTGTTCGACACCCGCGATTTCGCATTTTGGACAGAATAAAAGACAGTCCTACAGTTACGAAAAAAGCTATATTTTGCGAATTTATTACTCATATGGAAACGTACTTTATGATGTACTCAGTGGTCGTCGCGTTTTTTTGAAAATACTGAGTTTAGATCGCTCAAATTTCGAGAAAATCGAAATCGAGAAAATCGACTTTTCCAGAATGAATGAAAGTTATATTCTCAGGGCATAATTCTTAATTAGTGTTATTGCAGATTCCTTCTCCACCAAATTAGCACGTTTAACAGTTCATTTGAAAGATATAAAAGTGATTTCACAGAATTCTGAAATGTCAGGGCATGTTCGGACCTCGATATGAAGAAAACGGAAACGTCCATTTCTTTTCACTTTTAAATAGGTCGATGTAGAATTCATCGGGCTACATTATAGACATAGTGAGATACTCCCCCCCCCCTGCCGTGTTGAATTTTCAGCCTGGAAAAACTGAAAAATTCGGACATGAAATCAAGATTCCAACCAATACCAATTCGATTAGGGTGGTTCATTTTTGGTTATTTGTCACCCCTAATACAACGCAAAAGAGATTTTGAGTCTATCTTATCGCGTTCGAAAAATATGAAAATCCGATTTTTCAACTTTGGCACCTTATAATTACTAATTGAAAAGCGGAATCGAGTAATAGCCTATATGTGGTGTATCATGGGGCCAAGGGGTATCCATGGTTGAAGCATGGACGCCCAGTTCCCATTCCGGGAGGCCGCATGTCCGGGGGGTGACCATTATGGTCGATTCTTACCGATCCGGCCTCTTAATTAAAATATATGTTAAACTTACACTGTCCATGACACTTGTTGAAGAGAACATCGGCAGGTTGAGCGGAACTTGCATGAAATAGTCGACGGCATACGCGAACGCACGACACGTCTGAAACACAATATAGTTTCAAAACGAAAACAACAACAACAACAACAACAACAATAACACGAAAACAATAACACTAACAGTGAAAATAACAACAGGCTCACCACACGAAAGTTGAAGAGGTCCTGACAGGAGATATTTGTCTGGTCTCCTCCTGCCGGTCTCAGATGCTCACAAATCTTCAATAGCGGAAGTAGGGGCAGATCACTCAGCTGCATGGGGCTACTCGACCAGACAGACTCCTATAACAGTTGTCGGTGTAGATGATTAATTTAATTTTGATTAATTATAGTTGGCAAGGAAATTGTATTCAAATTTTGTAAGAACAAGTGAACAAATTAGAAACGGTTAACTCACGATTTCAGAGGCCGTCGATAGATGCGTACTGTCATTGGGACTTCTCGGATATGCTTTTGGTTGAGCTGTGATAGGAGCCGCGCAGTTTGAATCCTTAAAAGTTTTGAAGTGCAAACACAAATGCAAGATACATTTTCGAGATTCTGATAGAAAGAGAACAATCGAGATAAAAATATGTAAAGTTGTTAAACATTTGCTGTAATTATTTCAATAAACTTTGGCAGATGAAAACGAACACAGGTATCATTCTTGCGACGTCTGCTACACAGGGATAGAAGAGGCAAGAGCAGCCAATTGAAGAGATTCAATTCTTTCCCTGATCTACCATCGATCGATTGGGTCTCCACGGTCGAAATCTGGAGCGAACGTGGTTCAAAAAAGAAAGAATATAGATACAAAACGAACCTCCATCGAGGGAGGCGACCGGAGAGCGAGGAGGAGAAGAGTAGAAATGAATGGAAAATGAGCAGTGTACACGTGCTTAATTATATTTTTCTTGTAGTAAAATGAGAGTGATTTGTTGTTCGGGGTTTTTGCCGATTGTATTTCTGCACGTAAAAGATATTTACAGTTAAATATCATTCGGTTCATATCTTCGAAATGTAAATAATAAATGGCAGAAACTAAGGATTAAGAGTCCGGATCTGAGAACAGTGACCACTGCCCGGACATTAAGCTAGCGCTTCGATTCAGGCCAGGTTCATGGAAAAATCGATTTGTAAGTCATGGTAGGTCAAGACTAAGTACCGTACCCAATCGATAGTACATTAACAGCAGATACCGTATACCACTACCGTAACCTGCTATTATCGCGAACTGACTTTATTTTCAAAAAATGAAGTACCGTACCCAATCGACTCTACAGTACCCCCAGACACCGTATATCACTACCGTAACCCGCTATTATCGCAAACTAACTTTATTTTAAAAAGTCCCGATACCGTGTGCAATCGATTCTACAGTACCCAAGTAACTACCTTAACCAAGTTCCTTGGGTCAGATCCTGTTCCTTGGGTCAAACATTTTTCTAAAAATTCTAAATAGATAGCTAAATTATTTTAAAGTATCCTAACATGTATCTCTTTACTGTATAATCATTTTATGATAGGTTTAGGATTTTTAGAAAATACATGCCTTGCGCAGCGCCCCACATGTGGGGCCCTGCGCAGTACCCTCCCTCGCCGCCGGCGTGGACACCTATGCATGGGACCTAGAGTACTTAGGGTGTTTATTTGAAATTTAGCAGCTATTTTCTCATTGTCGCGCAAAGTGGCGCGCCAGGTGCGGGTACGGTGAAAAATGATGAAAAATCATAATTTCTTTATGAATCAAGTTAGACTTGAAATTCAACATCCTTACGCCGCGAAATTGGTATTTGAATGACCGGAAAGTGGTCCAGCCAGGATCGACATGATTGTCAAATTGTTGTACTTTTCACCAATCTTATTGATTGGTTCGGACTGATTGTGAATTCGAATCACTGTCACCCACAGATTTCGTATAAATCTCTCAATTTCAGAAAACCGAAAAATTGGGTTTCTGATACAGCATTTTTTTTCGTTTGTATTTTTCATGTTCTCGGAAAGAGCGGAACTAAGTTCGTACATAATGTTTTCGCCAGTGCAATTTTATCTCGAAATATGTAGAACAACCAAAAATTTCAACATCCTTAAGTCGCGATATTTTAACTTGAATTCACTAGTATGCGGCCCCAGGCTCGAAACGATTTTCAAAATATCGGACTTTTCGCCAATGTTCTCGATGGATTCGGTCTGAATTCGATTCAGTGTTACCCATAGACACGATATCCGTCGAAATTTCGCATGAATCTCTCGGTTTCAGAAAACCCGAAAAATAGAGTTTCGATTTTTAGTTTTTCTGAAATCGAGAGACCCATGCGAAATTTCTACAGATACATTGCCTGTGGGTGATTGTGATTTGGAATTAAACTGAATGGTTCAAGAATTATGGAGAAAAGTACGAAATTTTGAAAATAATGTCGATCCTGGAGCCACATTCCGACATTTCAAGTCAAAATATCGCGGCTTAAAAATATTTCGTATTTTATAAATATTTCGAGGCAACGTTGCGCTGGTGATAACATTATGTACGAACTTAGTTCCGCTCTTTCCGGGAACATGAAAATAAAAGAGGAAATGTAGGCGGTATCGTGAAAATACAATTTTTTGGTTTTCTGAAACCTAGAGATTCGTGCGAAATTTCGAAGGATATCGTCTGAATCGAATTCAGTCCGAATCCATCAAGAACATTGGCGAAAAGTCCGATATTTTGAAAATCGTATCGAGCCTGCGACCAAATACTAGTGATTTCAAGTTAAAATATCGCGACTTAAGGATGTTGAAATTTTTGGTTGTTATACATATTTCGAGATAACATTGCACTGGTGATAACATTATGTACGAACTTAGTTCCGCTCTTTCCGGGAACATGAAAAATACTAACGAAAAAAATGCTATATCTGAAACCCAATTTTTCGGTTTTCTGAAATTGAGAGATTCATGCGAAATCTGTGGGTGACAGTGATTCGGATTCACAATCAGTCTGAATCAATCAATAAGATTGGTGAAAAGTACAACAATTTAACAATCATGTCGATCCTGGCTGGACCACTTTCCGGTCATTCAAGTTTCGCGGCGTAAGGATGTTGAAATTTTTGTTTTTGTTTATTGTGTATATTATGAGTCAGCATTGCACGGGCTTCCCGGTCTTTCCGGGAACAAAATTGAGAGATGTAGTCAAATATATTGACATCGATCTATAAAAATGTGATTTCAATGGTGCCTCTGGACACTGAGGGGATGTCTAGTACAGTGCAAAATGCATTTCGAGTCTATCTTGATTCATTAAGAAATTATGAATTGCCATCATTTTTCACCGTACCCGCACCTGGCGCGCCACTTTGCGCGACAATGAGAACAAATCTGCTAAATTTCAAATAAACACCCTAAGTACTCTAGGTCCGATGTGTGAGCCTAGTCTATCTAAGTCATAGCCCTAGCTCAATGTCCGAAAAATGGCCGAAATGGTAAATTTCGTCTGATCCGGACTCTTAAGCAGGATACACAATCCCGCGAACCGAAAGTGGTTAGCTTGTATCGATCTGTCGTCATCGCTAGGTGAATAACAACGATCGTGACGAATTTATATCATTTTTTTTAGAAGATAATGAATTAGAAACTAATCGTGCTCAACGTATAACACTCCGCTATGCAGTTTGTTTAGTTATCATTGCTAAGAACACAATTAACTGACGAGAATGGTAGAGAAAAGAATCGGCACCTGCTAGAGTGGCCAAAATATCTTTCGCACAACATAAGTGCGACGTTTTCTTTCATGTCATCACTATTTTAACCTGTTTTCACGCCTTTGACGACTTCCACTTCTGATTGCAATCTCTTCCTCTCACTATCACTCATCTCCAACTCGTTCCCGAGTCACACGCGCTTTTATAATTGTGACAGACTAGAGTGAGCAGGTGAGTGTGGGAAAGATGCATTTCTTCCCTCATTTCATTCAGTAATCTCCATCTCGACTCGACTAATGGTCTCAGAGAAGAATCGTGCTCTCTTCGACTTTTTCGCTGGTTTTGAGATTGTCAATATCGGTGAGCATTTTATGTAGTATTAAAAAAACATGCTTGAATCATACCCGCTTACTGAAATAATTATTTTATAAATGTACTGAAACGTAGCGAACAACTTTTCAATTATACCTGACCATTCAATGAACTTCTAACTTTATTTCAGTTGGCTCAGTCCTCACAAATTCCATCCTCGTCTTCCTCATTCTCTTCCGTTCATCCCGAGAAATCGGCGCCTATCGATTTCTTCTTCTGGCTTTTGTTCTCAATGACATATACTTCCCACTGGTTCATCTCTTCACGCTTCCCGTAAATTTCAAATGTCAATTAATAACTTATTTGTTCTTACTCCGTATATGCCTTCAAATATGCCTTCACAATTCATAATATCAAGCGTCTGACTTTTCAATGAACTTTGGTTAAGGCGGAATGAAATTTGTGTCAGCCAAAATTTCAAGAAGATCGAATTTGAAATTTCAATCTAGCGTCACTATCCGTTCAGGTGATCTGCTCCTACAAGGATGCTTTCTTCATGTTCTCGCACGGGATTCTCACTTCCAAAGTCAGTTCAGGAGCATGCTTTTCAACGTAGACGGGATCATACAAGCTCATACAATACCAAACACATAATGAGCCCAGTTCACTTTCAGTTTTCCATCTGTCTCTTCGCAGTCGCCTTCTCACAGACAATGCCGCTCCTCGCGCATTTGTTCCTCTATCGATTGATAGCTACGAAATGGTAGAAATCGATCAAACTAGTGACAAGTGAATTGGAACGACTACTCAGGCCTCGCAACCTCCAATTCTACAATGGGAAAACTTGTTTTCTTCTCCTCGCCCTATCCTTGGGAATTGCTACGCCGGCATGGTGAGAAGTATTAATGAGCCAAGAGGTGCATAATGATGATTGCAAGGTCTGCGTAATATTTCGTCATTATTGCACAACTTGTTTGGATGAATGCCCACCTAAGTAATGCCATTGACATTGCGAAAGAAAACAACATTAATGTGCTCCTAATGAATAGTCTCATGTAAAATCTTCTGAATTAGATCTTATTTCGTTACGTCTTGATACGACAAGGAAATGTAAAAACAACTTGTTTTGAAAAGCAATGAATGGCGTTCAATGCACACGTTTAATAGCATACATATTGAGTAAATACAATCGTGAATAACTTGATTGCTCAATTTAAGGTTCTTTAATTGCTACTTCAACTATGATGTGGAGCCTGAGATGATGGAGTATCTCGAACCTTATCTGAACCAGGAATTCAACAGCGAACCAGTGGAAATCATCGGAGCGCTCTATTACGTGGGAGTTTGCAAAAACAAAAAAAAAACAATATTTAAATTATGAAGAGGAAATGTATGCGAAAGACACACGTTTCAGAGAGAAAACGGTACGTTTCGTCTGAAAGCTTTCCTCGCCACCATGGGCTTCAACGGGATGATGAGCATCTCTATGTCAATCATTGTATTCTGCTCATTCTCTATCGTCTTCC
The DNA here is from genome assembly GCA_036245805.1 of Pristionchus mayeri. Taxonomy (NCBI): domain Eukaryota; kingdom Metazoa; phylum Nematoda; class Chromadorea; order Rhabditida; family Neodiplogasteridae; genus Pristionchus; species Pristionchus mayeri. Next base: position 30,553,034 of record BTRK01000002.1, on the reverse strand, counting down.
ACTTTCGGTGAGGGAAATCATGAAAAAATCGTAACATAGTAAGCATTTTTTACTAAGAATTTCCCCTTTGCAAAGACTTACATGACGTATATGCACTCACATCATCCTCATCACGATTCAATCACTTGAGTGAAAAATAGTGCCTGAGAGTGGGAAATATGTTATCACCAGTTGGTAGTACTTCTATCAATAACAATACGAGTGATCAATAATCATAATTGTCTTCGTAAGTTCAGCTTTCGCATAGGCGATTCAGATCAGAAAACAATGTGAGGAATCACATTCATCAGCTAATTAAAAATTGCAAGAAGCGCTCACGTCGAGTGGTCTGGCACAACAAAGAAACTTCAGAAGCAACTCTTCCAAACCCTGTTTGTTCAGGTTTGCTCGAAGTTCATTTAGTCAGCATCGGAAATATTTCGTATAAATGATTACTCTAAAATTGAAATTTAAGTACTTTTGTAGATGATAATTCCGATGATATTTGTATACACTCCCTGTGCTGCTGCTATCAATCTTCCGCTTCTTGGATTCAGAATAAACATCTTCCCCAATTTTGTTTCCGCGGGTATAGTAAACCAAATACTACACAAATAATCGTAAAGAGAAACAAGAACTATAACCGTTTGTATTACGCCTTCATACAGACAAAATGAAGCACAATAATTACTTTTTAAAAATTTCAGCAGTTACGATTTTCCCTCTGATCGATGCATTTATTATCATAATCGGAGTGACGAGTTACAGGTGATCTCACTTTTAACACAATAGCTTGTTCTTCTGAACATTTCTAGTCAAAGGGTTTATTTTCAATAAAATAAATAAAATACTAATGAAGAATAACATTCCCTTCCAGAAAATCCATTTTGGGATTTATCCAATGCAAATCGAGAAGTTCCAATGGCATTACGCACTCCGCGGCTCCCAATCAGACACGAGTTACCGCAATTACAAGCAAGACGCACGGTAACTCCGTAGTGATGATGCCTCAGTGAAGCTTAGTCTCCCTTTCGAAACACGTTTTTCGAAGATTCGTTAGTTTTCCCATCACATGCTCATGAATCAGTGACTTGAGAGTTACAGTTCTCTTTTTTATCGTATTCAGTTTTACCGTTACTCTGATTCAGTGTGCGTTGTATAAGACTGTTCCTAATAAGACATTTTCTCCATATGCGTCCACCATTAACAAACAATCAAAGTGATGTGTCTATTCTATGTTATATATTAGAATGCTTTGGTAAACTGATTGTCCTCTCTTCATTGCACTCTTTTTAGACCGGGTGGTGAAAGAGAATTGACAAGCAAGGGAAACACCCTTTATCGAAATGAATTGCGCCTTAATAATGAGATTCCTCATCAGTGAGTGCGACTGGTGCTCACAGTTAGCTTCGTTTCTCTCTGTGTTGAAGGCGCGATTCCATTGATATATCTCCCCTGTATAATATTAGGCTGTTGCATAAGTTTTTTCCAATTTTTACTTTTAAATGTTTCGCATGTTTCGTCTTTGGTTCTAATTGATTATCATTTTGATCTTTGCATATTATTAGTGCATGGATGCCCTCTTTAGCGCACTTTAGTCCAGATCTCTTGAGAGCGCCTTGTGGCCATAATGTGAAGTCAAAGTAGCCGCAGCTACGAATGTAGCTGCGAATTCTCAGATTAGACCTTTCCAGTGAGTTGTGATTGGGCAAAATAATAAACATTATCGTGAAGAGTGATGAACGTACATCACAATATTACATGTGATTCGGAATTGGCACAGAAGACCTGTTCAAATAAGGTGCAAATCTCAGAGTGGTGTTCAGTTCGCCATGACCACAATGTGTTTCGTTTACTGCGCATCCGCACACATTGGCCTATCGAAACCAAACCTATCTCTTCATAAAGCTTCCTAGATGAGCGGCTTATATTTGCTTTATGGTGGGCTTTCATCATTACAATCACAAGCTGCATTCATCAACACTAATATGATGAAATTTACACATCGAAATCAGTGTATTTCAAAGCTTCCTGCTTAGATGATAGATGGAGGTCCCACATTTGTGTGTTTGTCAGCATCAGCTACCCTCGAACTATGTCTCTTTAGCTTCGTATAGTCATGGGATTCCTGAGAATTCAGAAATGGTACTCCAACAATAACCACTAAAACTCAAAATTTTGATCAGTGAAGTCAATATTCGGATTTTTCGATAAATCTCATTTTTGAAAAGGGGATGATGCGAGGTATCAAATTTCACGAATGGTAAAGTTACCCCATAAAGCAAGATTAAAGCGCCCCTATACAACAGCCAGTCACTATAACACGAAAGGCACGAAAGGTGATAACTCAAGTGTGATTTCTTTTCTACGTGGTTCATTTGCTATTCTCTAATCCTGGGATTGAGTAAGCTAGCATCGCTTTCAACCACATTTTTGAAAGAGCATTCAAAGGGCTTCTCAACAATGTATGTGAATATGTCCAGTCTATTTCCCCTGCAAAGAAACAGCGAGCTCAACTCTTTCAAAATTTTCTTAAAAAATTCGACAGTTGTTAACGATCGATTTCTTCAATGATTTATCAGGTTGGTCATAAAGTTTTGACCGATTTTGACTATTGTGCATTCTGACATCTCTCTTCTTTCGCTGTTGCCCAATCGACTTAGCCCTTTTAGTGTTATATAGGGCCGTCTATACTCTCTTCAGCGCACACTATCATAAATATGTCCGACCAACGAAACGGATACAGCCATGCTTCAAACTGCATGTGATCGACCAACATCCTGACTTTTCGAAGGGCCATCATTTCATTTAGAACAGAGATATGCTCCAATCTTTGCCATAGTAAAGCATAGTGGACATATAATGCAGTGGTAATGCAGATACTGATCAGCCTCGAACGGCCTATTAGAGATAAGTGCGTAGTGAGAGTTTAGGGTTTCATGACAATTGTTACGAAATGTTTTTGGAATATTGTATCTATACCGACGGCCCTTGATATTTCAATTACTCATAAATGTGAACTACCTATACAATGCAAGTCACAATTCTCTTTGGGAGAGAAGGTGGCTCTCCATTCAGGAACAGGGTTCTTCGGAATTTAGGTGTGCAATTTTGAACATCGAAATGCACACTTTTGGCGTTTTTGTGCTAGACCTGTGGTTTGAGGAGTGGCAATCTCGTGCTCAAATTAATGAACAACCATTACCCTATCCATCACTAAGTAGGAATATTATGGAGTTCGCAACTTTTTCTAGGGCAATCCGTGCCTGAAGATCCTATTTTTTGTTTTTTTCGGCATTTCAATCGAAAATAATTGATTGACAAATATCACATTTGTAGATGAGAAAGCCAAGTGGGCTCTTAAATATTGATATAATAGAGACCCAATTAAGTAGTGATTACAGCGCCCATAGGTAGGTGTCAGCCTCGTAAATCCCCGGAACTGGTGATTTGGTCGAAAGAACTCTGATTTTTTAAAGTATCCGTGATTCATTGGCCTGTGATTCATAGCCTAGAACGAATTCACCACCTCTCTCTTTTTGATACTAGGTACTACACGCCTAGTGCTTTTCAACAAGCTTTGCGAGCCTCCATCTAAAAATTTCTCTGCGAAGCACAGCAACTAAATAAAATCGATATTTTTCTGAAAATTTCGAATTTACGCAGACCTTGATTTCTCGCACGGTAGAGATACTTGCACCATTTCAACAGTAATATTAAAAAGGTCGAACATGTCCCTATATATCACCATCAGGACAATATGTGGCGATTTGAGCCAAACAAATTATACGAACTCAAATTTGGGGTCCGAAATCGGTCAAAACTTTATGACCAACCTAATAAAAGCACGGCACAATTCGAACATATGATTATAAGTGTGAACTATACCCCTATATTATCCTACGGATTTGTACTGATCGGATTTCAAGGACGCTTTTTAGGAGACTTCGAATTACGCCTCCGAAATTGGAAAAAACTTATGCAACAACCTAATATCATACAGGGTGAGCAGTTTCCATCATTATGTAGCCCGCCCCCCAATCGAATTGTTTGACCCATATTGCATTATCATGACGAGTGACCATTGTTCTCTCATTATACAACATTTCATGTAAGTTAGTCAGCTTTTCTAGTAATGGCGATGTATAGTCTTCTCCAACCCTCATTCTATACCAGTTCAAGGATGATATGACATCTCTCTTCTGCTCGGCGTTCACTAGTCGACTGCATTCGTAACCGGTTTTATGTACAACTAGCTTGGTACTTACAAGGACTGTCCGGACAGATAGAAATTGGTGTATGTTTCCACCACCAGGCACCGAGACCACATCCGAAACGGGGTCCTTCGAAACCTCACGCAGACGATCAAGATCTTCGATATCTCGAAAATATCTGTATGTAGTCTTCTAAAGTCCCAACTGGTTATTGGCCTTCACAAGTACAATAAGTAGCACGGACTAGATGAGCTTCAGCTCAAGCTCCGCTTAGAACGGTCGTTTAAACTGTCGTTGCATTGTCCTAAGTCCGCGCACTTTCGTACTTTATTCAGCGATGCAAATATCTTTAATGTCGAAGGCAAGCTGAATATCCAAAACAGCTTAATCTATTCCTCTCATCCTGAAGAATCCTAAAATAGCTGTGGAGTCACTGGTTATACCAGCCATCCCCTCTACAGAGATTAGGATGCATTTTGCTCGACATGCAAGTTCCCCTCTCGTTTTCGACACTCCGCTCTTCAAGATCAATAAATAGTATCAAATAAAGCACATCCTCAAAGACGGGCGTCCACTCTGAGCACATTCCCACTTCGGGCAGGAGCACTGTGCCTTTCAGCAAGATTATGCTACATTCACAAGACAAAATCGTTGCTGGACACCCATGAAGCCGACTAAATCACTTTGATTAATTGGCCCCCGAGAAAAAACGAAATCGACGAACATTTCGAGCGGGAATTGACAGCTGAAATGGGAAGACACTCAAGGCCTGTGTCAAAGCAAAAGGAGGCCCCATCAAAATTATTTGGTATGTTACTATTACATATAAGGTTGATAAGCTATCTCTTGAACCGGGTCCCTCAAGTTCCATTCCAAAGGCAGCAATTATATGGAAACATCAGTCCACCTAATTTTGGCGCTCCCTGTATATTTCGATACAATTGATCTCTTCATTGAACACTGTAGACCGGTCGAGTAGTAAAAGCGATCCACAGATTTCTTCTCTCCTCAGTGAGTGCGACTGGTGCTCACTGTCAACTTCGTCTCTCTCTGATTAGTGTTCACTGTCGATGGCACGATTCCATTGACGCTTCTCGACTTGCACTGGAGGAAGAGGACCATGGCGTTTCTGACACAATTATTTGCTCAACCATTTGTTTATTTGTTTTACTGGTGAAATTGTTGAGGGTTGTACATGATTCAGAAATAAAACGAGGCGAAATTAATCATTTCTGCACTAGACTTAAAGACTAACGTATTATTCCAATGTAGTGAGTGGTGAATAAATGAAGCGACTCTCACCTGTAGCTGGCGACTCCGAACATTATGATAAAAGCATCGATGAGGGGGAAGATCGTGATCGCTGCAATTAATTTCTAACTCTCACATTGCTGAAATATTGTATTCGCTGGACTAGTAGCTGCAATGGAATGAAGCTGTGAGCAACTCGGGTCACGATCACTAGTTCGAGTCAGAAATGTATTAAATGTGTTACCTGCGGACACCAAATTAGGAAAGACGTTGATTCTGAATCCGAGCATCGGGAGATTGATGATGGCTGCGCAGGGGAAGTATACGAAGGCCATCGGGATGATCATCTGAAATTTTTAGATTCTGAGAAGCACATTTTCATTGATCAAAACAACGATTTGTTTCATCATCATACACAAATCTTCGCTATTTCTCGGTGAAAGATCCTGGGATTGCCCTCAACCAATAGTTACCTGAGCCAAAAGAATGTTGAATAGTCGCTTCTGCAGTCTCTTCGTTGTTCCCGACCACTCGACGTGAGCATTTCTGAGCAAATTTACATTTTGAAAATGTCTTAAATTTTTATGATTGCAAATACTCCCCTCCTTGCTACTCCGTGTGATGTTTTCATTACGTCGATATTTCCAGGGAACATTGATCGCACTAAAGGCACATATCTTTTCGCATTCTCAGTATCTATTGCAGTGCACATGACAACCGTGCGACTGTTATTCGTCTAGATCACTGTGACGCTTGCCAATTGAGATATGCTTGGTGGGAAAGTGTCTTATAATTATACATGTAATCATTTTTCTGAGAACGACATCAATCAATGAATGGGCTATTTTCTATGAACCTCTCCCTCTCTTTGGCTGATGCGACACTTCTTTCGTTTCGCTATTTGATGCTAATTGTCCGAGGCATACAAATTGAGGAACAACGGCTAGAACCATCTCTTGCATCTACACCGACAGCGGATTAATGGGCTGGTTCAAAAGTCCAACACGATTTGAATGAATGTCCGTCATAAAGTCTTTGCAAAAGCGTTTGATTGCCATATGCATTATAAAATTAGACAAACATACTCACATTGATTACTCAATTTTATTATATTTTATCATCATTCTCCTCACCGAAAATGGAAGACGATGGATAGTGAGCAGGAAATTATGATTGTCATTGAAGCTGCCATTATGCAGTCGAATCCCATCGTCGCAAGGAATCCTTTCAGACGGAGCTTCCCATCAAAACCCTGCAAGTATATTTTCACGAAAGGTTAATAGCAAAAAAAATGAATTGTGCTTCATAATGTGATGATTGTGCGAGATCTTTGAGCGGGTGTTATTTGTTGCGGCAAACACAACTACTAAAGCACATCTCTCACGTAATAGAGTGCTCCGATGAACTCTCTTCCCGCTCCATCGAATTCTTCATCGAGAAATGGCTGGACATATTCCCTCGTCTCTGCATCAGTCGCGTAGTTGAAGTAGCAGTTGAAGAACCTTGACATAATTAGTGCAATTCTTCTTCTTTCAAATGTTGTTTTGATGCTATGGATGAATAGTTTTATCAAGATCACTGTTGTTGTTTTTTTGCATTTCCACAATCGGATTAATGGCGAAACTGAACATTAGGACCTAACACCCCGGATCTTCTCAAGTACAGGAAATACATTCCTTGATTTTATGCTTACCAGGCACAAATCGCCAGTGCCATGGTTACCACGACAAGGAAGAATCCCGATGAGCCTCTGTACAGTTTGAGGCTTTGTGGCCTGCAAATCGCTGAAATAACGGTCAAGGAGATGATGCATCATTAACACAATCGGAATTGTGTTCGCACCATTTCGTAGCTATCATCCTATAGATGAACAAGTGAGCGAGCAGAGGCATAGTCTGAGAGTGCGCCGAAGCAAAAAGGCAGATGGAGAACTGGAATTATAATGGTATTACAACTAAAGATGTGTTGAACGTCCTCGGTACTGTTTGGTTAATGAACGATTTTTATTAATATTTCGAAACCAACCTTGGAAGTGAGAATCCCGTGTGAGAACATGACAAAAGCATCCTTATAGGAGCAGATTACCTGAGCATTTGAGATATTACGTTAATACTGCCTTTTTTTAATTGTCTATTCGGGGTCTTGTATGAAGACAATGTTTTAGTCACTATATCACAAGTGTTGCCGTGCGCTTGTGCTACCAGTGAAGAAGCACAAGACGTAAGGTCAAATATTTCATAATCCCATATCTGGGAAGTGCGCTAGTCTGATTGTGAGTACCACTGGCCTTTGCCAAATTCTATATTCTTCACGTTCAGTCGTCTATACTAAGAAACTATGTGAAGTTAATAAATCGAAAAGCAAAACAAAAAAATGCAAACGAAGCTCACTGGTAGCGTCAGAATGTGTACGATGGGGAAGTAGATGTCATTGAGAGCGAAGCCCAGGAGCAGGAATCTATAAGTGCCAATTTCCCTCGACGATCGGAAGAGAATAAGGAAGATGAGCAGGAAATTGGTGACGACGGAAGTGGCTGCAAGGAAGAATCATGAATAGTTGTTTTTCTCACTTTAACAACAATTTGCTGGGACTCAAATCCCAATCACAAGCTTGCATGCAATAGTGTGGTTTACTAATGAAAAAATTTCCAAAATTCAGAAATTAAGCTCACCGAAGTTGCAGATCTCGAAAACGCGCAAGAACTGGAACAGAAATAGGTTGTTCTCAGTGACCATCTTTCGACTTGACGGAGCTACTGAATAAGCCGCGAGCGACAGTGGACGTGGGGAATGGTAGGCGGGATTAGAGGGAAAGAGCGTGGTCTCTTCATTCTTCATACCCTTTCGTATCGCTGGAATATTGGAAGTATTGAGAGTGACTCATATACAGATTCTGTGATGAAAACAATTTTTAACCTTACGAATATCAAAAGATCACTAGGTTTAAAGTGTACGAAATCGTACGTACACGTAGATGAAAATATAGTGATATTGTGATCTCGGAAGAGATGAGGAATCTTTAGTAAACATCGCCAGAGATTAACGGAACTGATGAATGATGAATGCAGAAAATGAAGTTGTAATTTCCAATTGTCACTGTGATGAAAAACAATTTCCAATCTTACGACGAAATGCACAAGATCACTAGGACTAAAGTGTACGAAAGCGTACGAGCACAATGATCACTAGGACTAGAGTACACGAAAGTGTAACACAAATATTAATAAAATCGTGAGATGTTGTCGGAAGATTTAATGATGAATGTGTAATAGAGCTGACCAGAGCACAAATGATGAATGAACATGACGAACTCTTCAAAAAACTGTTTTCATGATCTCGGTCGATTCTTAATAGATCTGTCAACTCTCTAAATATGAAAAAAATGAACACAATTGTTATTTTATAATACTCCATCGTCTGAAGCGCTATATTATGGCTAGGGTTCCTGTACGCTTATGTTCATTTTCACAACTGGTAACAATACAATATCCAATTCTGCAGAGTGTATTTTTCTAGATTGTGTTCGTGTTTACAAATGTTGTTATTCATTTAACGGCATTCATATAACTTCCTTCTGAATATCAAGTAATTGGCTTCCATTAGAGGTAATTATGAGTTGTTGTTAGTACCCAGGTATTGATAACGAATGGGGAAGTGCATATTCCCGATTCTGCCTGCTTGACTTCCCTTACAGAGCTCAGATCACCGAGATCGTCAGCCTCAATGATAATACAATTGCTTCATTCTCGAAAAAAATGAACTATTGAGAACGAAATCTCAAGACCAGTAGAACAACCAATGAGAGGGTTCTTCTTCTTCAATTTTTGCTCATCCAAATGGACAGAATAACAAAATTTTACGTGGATTTTACGCGGATTAGGGGAAGAAAGTGATGCTTCCACACTCTCTTGCTGCTCTGGCAGGTCTCGCGAAATAAGAGGCATTTCGATGTTTCTCATTCAATTGCACATGTCAGATAACCTCTGCGCTCTGACCTTAAAAAAGAAAGCAAAAGCTGGAAAAAATTTTGAAGTGCTTATTTCAACCATTTTTCACACGCGGTAGGCAGCCTGATGAGAAATTATGTCCAATGACAAAACCAAGATTATCATTGGTCGATTGCTCTGTAACATCGGATGATGCTATAGAACTAATATATTTACGATTTTTACGATTTTAACACATTTATCTAGAGGTCTTTAGATTCTCGGGAGATCAGGCGAGAGCTCTGATGTGCATGGTGTTCCAGTTAGAGCTTCGTGCTTGATTGAGAAAATTTGGGCCTGTTGCTTTGCGGAAAGAGTCGCTCCATCTCGTGATTGGGCGGCCGCGGCTCCTCTTTCTCCGCGGAATCCATTCGATCACAGATCGGCTCCACTTCCGGCAATCATCATTCGCGATCTTATGCAACCAAAACCATTTCCTTTTCTGAGCAGTGCGAACGAAGTCCTGAACTCTAGTTGAATCTCGCAACCTCTCATTAGAGACATGATCGAGCACAGTACAGCCAACCATCCAACGTTCCATTTTTCTTTGAGCCACCGATAATCGATTCATTTGTGCTTTGGTCAGCGCCCAACATTCACAACCGTAAACCACAGCGGGAAGTATGCAGCCGTTGAAAAGCCGACGTTTATGTGCCATTGGAATACCCTTGTTGATAAGAAAAGTGCGGTGTTTGTGGAAAGCACCAAAACCAGCTTGAATGCGTCGGGTGATTTCACAGTCATCATTTCCGCTGACTGCGATTGCGCTTCCCAAGTAGACCACCTTATCTTGCAATTTTACTACTTTTCCTCCTATTCTTACATCCCTTGGATCAGGCTTGGAACTCATTCCGAAAGTTTTATCGCCATTGAGACCCAATCCCACTGTAGCAAGTACACGCTCTAATTCCCTTCCCATCGTCTGAATCTGTCGTTCATCGTGAGAAATGAGAACGGCATCATCAGCAAAAAGAATATGGGACAGAAACCGACCATTGATACTTACTCCCTTATTTGCCCAATTTAGCCGACGGAGTGCCATATCTAGAACCGCAGTGAATAGCCTGGGTGACAAACAATCACCTTGTCGCACACCCCTTCCCACCTTTATGTTGACCTCCTTGCCATTAACCACCACCACATTTCTACTTTCCTGGGAAAGGCTTGCGAGGAAAGAAACGACTTCCGAGGGAATCCCTTCTAACTCTATCGCCTTGAACACCGCTTCCGTGTATACACTGTCAAAGGCCTTCGAAATGTCTACAAAAAGCAGATAGATCGGCAGCCTATAGTCGACACAGTGAGCAATGACAGACTTTAGAGTGTGGATAGCGTCAACTGTGGAATGACCACGTCTGAATCCCATTTGTTCCCAGCTTCTATTTCCATCCAGTACCGATCCATACCTCTTGTTGAGCAGCCCAGTTAGCGCTTTCTGCAAAACAGGAAGCAGACTAATAGGTCTGTAGTTTTTTGTAAGAGTTGGATCCCCAGATTTTGGTAGAAGAATTGTGCGAGAATCCCCAAATCCCAGAGGAATAGAACCCAAAATGATGTTGTTAAAGAGATTGGTGAGAGTGGGAACTAACTGATCTACCCCCACTCGGAGCATTTCACCTGTGATACCATCCCTTCCCGGAGCTTTGCCTGATTTGAAATACCGAAGTATTTGAACGACTTCGGCTTCTACGATGGGAACGAAAGGATCCCTTGCTATCTCCTCGCGGTATCCAACCCCTCCATCCCCACTATAGAGAGCATTGTAGAAAGATTTGAATGCCTCCTCTATGCCCGTTTGAGTGAAGACTAAGTTCCCATTACCGTCCCTAATGCGTGAAATTCTATCCCTCCCAATTGCTAAATTTCTAGTTGCCCTTTTGTAACTTTTCCCAAGCGCAATGGCCTCGTCTACGTAGGAAAGGAGGGATTTATCCCGGTCGTTTTTAAACGACTCCCTAAGCGCCCTGTTGATAAGTAACCATTCCACTCGAGGAACCCCCACCGCGTCCATTTTTAGCTCCCTCCTACGAATCAACAAATCCCTGGTCTTTTGGGATAACCTACTGCCCGGCGGTCTGAACGATGTTGAAATTCTCCCCGCTTCTTGCACTGCCGAGACCACGTTACCGTAATCCAAGCTCGCACCTCTGCGCTTCAATTCTATGCCTAAGCTGAATTTAAATAAATCGTTGTTGAGGTGCGAGTCCCCCCTTGCCGGTCTATTGCAACCACGACGAAATCTGAATGAGAATGATATGGTAGATCTAACCAATCGATGATCGGACGAGAAGTCGAACCGATTAACCACTCCCACATCCAGCACCCGAAGACCCTTTGGGAACAGAATGTAGTCTATCTCGTTCTTAGTGCGCCCATTGGGTGAAACCCATGTGAATTTTCTAGTACCCCGTTTTTGAAAGAAACTGTTACCAACCCGTAGTTGCAACCTCTCGCAGAGATCCACAACCATTTGGCCCTTTACATTTCTATTCCCATATCCAAACTTCCCCACTGCACTTTCTCCTGGCTCGCAGTAACCCACTTTCCCATTGAAATCGCCCAGGATGACCTTATGCACGAATCGATACCGGTGACTGCCTGAGACTGGTCCGTTGAATCCTCTTTCAACCTCATGGATGAAGTTACCGTACTCGACCACGTCATCGCAGGCGGGTGCGTAGATCTGGAATAAGCGAATCAGGACCTTATCCGACACCGCTACATCAAGGAAACAGATCCTGGGAGTTAGAACGCAAAATCCGACTACCTTCTGCTTTACCTCCCCACTCACGATGAAACCAACTCCAGCAGTACGGTTAGGAAGGCGCGATGAATGATAGAGTCTTCCATTGCTCCACGTGAGATCCTTCTCTTCTTCTGTCGATCTTCGAACTTCAGAGAGTCCAACGATGTCCGCCTTGATCTTGCTTAGGGCGTTCTCCAATTCCACGATACGAGCATCCTTGCATAGCGTTAGGCAGTTGAGCGTAGCCAGCGATAAAACAGCCATGAGCATGGTCATACAATGCCACGGTGACCACTCCGGCTTGGCAAGGGATTCAAAAATGACGGAGCGCAAAGCGAACCGACCGGCAGGGAATTCAGCGCCGACTGAGAATTGGGACAAGGAAGCGATTGCTAGTAGCAGGTTGGGACAATCCAATTTTTCGCGATATTCACGTGCCGATATTAACCACAATATAGGATGCATACTGTACACTACAGGCTATAAATGGAGGGAATCAAAGGTTGTAGTTCACATTTCTCCGATAGTATTAAGAGACCGTCCACGAGAGAACGTAACACCTGGGCAGGGGTCACGGTTGGTCAAAAAATGGATTTCCTCCATACTTTTTTCTTGAAGTAAGGGACCAAAGTTAGGAATGCAGGCAGCATTGGCTAGGGTCTGGGATCGATTTCGAAATTGTTACAGTAACCCCTCATTTTCGCGGGTGAAAAAAATTGTTTCCGAAAAGTTTCGTTTTAATAGTTTTTCCGGTGTATTTTCTCACGTAGATAACGAATTTCCATGTGAAAATGGTCAGAAATGAGATACAAAAAAGTTAGAGCCAACAAATCGATTTTCGCGATCCAAAATCCCACATAAACGATCTTAACTTTCTTTAAAAAAATAATACTTTGGGTGATTAGCATTTTTCGAAAGTTAATCATATAGTACACCTATGATAATTTTTACAGATTTTTAAAAATGCCTATTCGTGCTCAAATTTCGGTCCGAATTTGATACTATGGCTAAAATTCGTTAAAATGTCTTGATATTTTGGAACGTAGATATTGTTTCCAGCCTCCAGTCACCTTCAATACATGGTTCAATAGTTACACTTGGATATTTCGATCACTCTCGGTTTCCTGAAAAAAAAATTCATTCAGAGTGAACAATGTAGGCACAGGCAGTTGTGTAGTCGAGTACGATCGATCAGAAGATCAAAGATTGTAGGAATCGTTTTTCTATACAGGGGCGAGAAAAGTATTGTGACACAATTCAATTAAGCCCCACTTGGTGCGCAGTGTTTTAATTTATCCCAATTTTTTGCACCATGTACCTTAGATATGTAGCTATTTAGCGCGTCATGTATCAAACAAATATTTCGTTAAGATTACGAGATTTAATTTATTAAAAATTTAGTGAAGAAAAACGATCATGTTTCTCTCACTGCATGAGTCGTATTCTTTAAAGCCGCATTACAACAATGTAATAGGTGGCGCATTCAATTATTTTTTCTTAAGAAGGGCACTTGTGCCCGAGTCTACATATGTGTCCATTTAATTTGGAGATTTGGTTATACAGCTTAAAAATAGTTAAAAGTAAGCTGTGACGAACGGCCCTCGAAAAAATTTTATCGAATAAAGATGTCGCGTCCATCAAATAAGAATGATAGAAAAATATAAACGTATGTATTATGGTACACGTTCATTCAGTAGTGCAAATATGCTTTCAGTTTAAATTGGGAAAGCTAATCTGCTTCTGTACCTTTTTCGAATCTGTCCCAAGTGTCGTTTTCAGCCATATTTTCACACGTATGGTTCAGTAATTTAAACCATGTTTTCATTCAGTTTGACGCTATTAAAATTCATAATTCGGTCCTCGCATATAACATACAAGTTTATATCTCAATATATGGATGCTGAGAAAGAAATTCGAAAATGTGATTTTTCAAAAAGATAATTCCGTGTCAAAGTGTGATGCAGTTATTTTCATATTTCTCCGTTTCCTGATATTGTATTTCCGCCTAAACAAGTATACTTTAAAGATGAATGGTTGCTCTCCATACTCAAGTTGAGAAAGCGGGGGAATTATTATCCGAAGATTTTTTATTATTAATTAAAGAGAAAAATGAGCTGCGGGCCAAGGGCCCATTTTTTCGAACTTGAAAATCGAAAAGCTCTGAAAGACAAAATCGATAGATGGGGAACTGTGATAAAATTGTTGGAGGTACTGTTCGCAGGCATACAATGGCGAAAGCAGAAATCTATGCTATCATTACTTCGCGAGATATTACATAAAAGACTTGTCACCATACTTTTCTCGCACCCTGTATGTATTCGCAGGAAATGTCACGTTTCATGATGCGTTCTTGTTCGTCGATCACATCGGTAACATAATGCAGCATGTCGAATTTCATACCTAACATTACGGCTCTCCTGAGGTCGTCGGATGGTCTCGAGTCTTGGGATAGCCTTGAGGGCGCGCACGATTGTAGGGCGTCCACACGGTAGTCGCACGCGTCCAGTGGTTAACTCGCATCTCCCGTAACTTCAGCGCCCATTGTGCATTGCATCCGAGGGCCTCCTTATTTCAGTCGCGCACTCCGGTAATGTCGCGCAGTCTTTCGACTCTCATTCGATCCTGGAAGGGTCACTCCGACCATTCAGAGTTGCATCTTCCGTAGTGTTACATCGAGACGTTTCTTGTCACTTGATCTGAGAGCCCACGTCTCACTCCCGTAGGGTACGGTAGATTTTATGCAGGAATCGACGATACGTCTCTTAGTCCTCACGGGTAGAATGCGGCTGGCAAGCAGGTGAGAAAGTTTACTCCATGCAGCCCAACACAATCGAATTCGGTGTTCCAGTTCGGCAGAGGACTCAAGGGGAAGATACCTTCCCGCCAAGATAGGTTGCTGAATCAGCGAAGCAGGATGTGAGGAGGACTGTCTTGGAAGCATTTACATCCAGCCCGACTCGCGAGCGGTTTTCATTCAGTTTGACGCTACTAAAATTCATAATTCGGTCCTTGCATATAACATACAAGTTTATATCTCAATATATGGATGCTGAGAAAGAAATTCGAAAATGTGATTTTTCAAAAAGATAATTCCGTATCAAAGTGTGATGCAGTTATTTTCATATTTCTCCGTTTCCTGATATCGTATTTCCGCCTAAACAAGTATACTTTAAAGAGGAATGGTTGCTCTCCATACTCAAGTTGAGAAAGCGGGGGAATTATTATCCGAAGATTTTTTATTATTAATTAAAGAGAAAAATGAGCTGCGGGCCAAGGGCCCATTTTTCGAACTTGAAAATCGAAAAGCTCTGAAAAACAAAATCGATAGATGGGGAACTGTGATAAAATTGTTGGAGGTACTGTTTGC
This sequence comes from Pristionchus mayeri, assembly GCA_036245805.1. Classification (NCBI taxonomy): domain Eukaryota; kingdom Metazoa; phylum Nematoda; class Chromadorea; order Rhabditida; family Neodiplogasteridae; genus Pristionchus; species Pristionchus mayeri. The sequence goes on along the minus strand of BTRK01000002.1, from coordinate 30,537,492 downwards.
AGGCATACAATGGCGAAAGCAGAAATCTATGCTATCATTACTTCGCGAGATATTACATAAAAGACTTGTCACCATACTTTTCTCGCACCCTGTAGTTAAGAGACCGTCCACCAGAAAACGGAAAAGGGTCACGGTTGGTCAAAAAATGAATATCCTCAATACTTTTTCCCTGAAGTAAGGGACCAAAGTTAGGAATGCAGGCACCATTGGCTAAGGTCAGGGTTCGATTTCGAAATTGTTACAGTAACCCCTCATTTTTGGGGGTGAAAAAAATTGTTTCCGAAAACTTTCGTTTTTATGGTTTTTCCGGTGTATTTTCGCACGTAGATAACGGATTTCGATGTGAAAATGGTCAGAAATGAGACACAAAAAAGTTAGAGCCAAAAAATCGATTTTCGCGATCCAAAATCCCACATAAACGATCTTAACTTTCTTTAAAAAAATAATACTTTGGGTGATTAGCATTTTTCGAAAGTTAATCATATAGTACACCTATGATAATTTTTACAGAATTTTAAAAATGCCTATTCGTGCTCAAATTTCGGTCCGAACTTGAAATTATGGCTAAAATTCTTTAAAATGTCTTGATATTTTCGAACGTCGATATTGTTTCCAGCCTCCAGTCACCTTCAAATTTCAAATAGAAGTCATTCTAGATCATATTAACATGTTCATGCAAAAATTGTCAAAATGGAAAAATTTTAAAATTTCGATTTTTTCGCTCAAAATGGTCGAAAAATCGAAATTTCGAAATTTCTCCATTTTGGCTATTTTTGCATATGAGCATGTTTATATGATCTAGAAGCACTTCTATTTGAAATTTGAGTACGATCGATCAGAGGATCAAAGATTGTAGAAAAAGATAAACGATTCTTACAATCTTTGATCCTCTGATCGATCGTACTCGACTACACAACTGCCTGTGCCTACATTCTTCACTCTGAATGAATTTTTTTTTCAGGAAACCGAGAGTGATCGAAATATCCAAGTGTAACTATTGAACCATGTATACAATTTGAAATTCCATAATTTGTTTTACAGTTCAGGTCTTTTCGATCCAAATAACATATTAGAACTATTTGTACATGACACACCTACCGGAACGATTCCTACTCTGCAAATCACAATTTCGCACAATTGGTCACCATTCGCGCACATGTTTTTCTATTTCCCTGATAAGAGTAGACTAACGTTCGCGGAAAACACGCGTACTTTATAAGAATGGTTGTAGTGGTCCGCTGGATTCTCTTGTAGCGCTCGAAATTCTGGCTCTCGTCTCTTGATTTTAGTCACTCTCTCGACCTGTTGACTGGTGGGAGTGTGCATAGAGTGAAGAAACCGCGTTATCATTTCTGGATTTTCATGATGTCGTCCTTACTGATGAGATCGAGCATATGATCATGCGTAACTACATCAGCTAGATCATGCGTGTTTAGTCATACCAGAGATCAGTTGTTTACTTACTGCTCAACCTATCCATGTGATGAGCCTGTCCATCCTTTCCATCAATCGTTCCGTGTGATACATGTGATCAGTAACCTCAACTCCCCTCATTAGTTGTCACGCCGTGGTACTTAATCCCCCCAAAACATCCCCGTGATGGTGTCCACTTTCACTGGAGGCGGGTTGTTTTCCTCATCCCTAACTGTGAAACGTCTCAGTTATCCCGTTGTTGTGAGAGCCATTTTTTTTGTCATTTCCGTCGCGCTTTCTGATGACTCGGTGTGACTAGCTACACATGATATGCCATGATTAATCACTTCAGTGAGTACTTATCCCCTCCCCCCATTTCACCCTCAAACAGTTATAATTGAAATGTCAAAATTGCTCTCATCCGACGAAAGGCCGTAGTTGGGCGCTGTTATTCGACCATCTTTTTCACAATCTCTACCTGTGAATCGCCCCAGTTATTCCCGTTATTTCGTGAACCACTTAGGCTCTCGGAAAACTCAGTGACCACTGTTATTCCAGAGACGGAATTTCAATTGTTCCCTGGTACTCCCTTACTCCCTTGTATACTATTGTACTCCCTGGTATACTATTGTTCTTTCCGTGCTTACCGTGAGCCCAATCTTACACGCCTAAAATTGCAGGTATTTCATACTGAAAATGCATGAGTATATGGAAGAAGCTCTTCAAGTATTCATGACTCTCCTCCGCGTCCTTATAACCATTGTGATTGGTTCGGTGAAGGCACTGCTGCCGATGGGAGTCCTGCCAAGAAAGAGCGTGCAGGGTACGGTAGTTATTGATCGGTTTACGACGCATCAGTCGGCAACAACAAAGTTCATCGTTTCCCGAGTTCAGCGTTTTCACATATCTTGCCATTTACAGGGCAAATCTGCCTAATTACCGGAGCCGGTTCTGGATTGGGAAGGCTGATGGCGATTGAGGTAACGGTACAAGTACAATACATTGGGGGAGGTGATCTTCCGATTGGCGAATCAATGGTAGTGAATTTATATCAAGGAGATGCTCTGGTGTGAATTTGTCTGATTTCAGTTCGCTAAGCTCGGCTGCACTCTCGTGCTGTGGGATCTGAACGAGAAAGGCAATGAGGAGACGAAGATCATGCTGAGCAAGAGTGGAGTGAAGGTACGATTCCGTTAACTTCATTGTAATAATGTTGCACGCCCTGCACTTTGCCACGACAATTGCCAGAGAACTTCTGCACTACTAGTCTGGGCTCGAAGTTATAGTTCATGAAACGATACTACGATCCCTTTATTCTGAACACTCTCCCGCTACTTAATCGATCGAGGGAGTATGGAAGATACGATGGACCACATTTCGAGCCCTATTCGAAATAGCGGTGTTGTCCACTGTAATACCTGCAACTTCCAGGTCTTCACGTACACTCTCGATCTGTCGAAGAGAGAGGAAATCAACGCCACGGCGGAGGAAGTGAGGAAGGAAGTGGGAGACGTCGACATTCTGGTGAGGGCGATATTGAAAATGACATTTGGATGAGAACTTCGTTTATTCGTGCTTTAGGCAACTTATTTTGTAATCTTAGCAAAAAAACGAAAAAGTGACATTGCCGGATCTGAAAATTCAGTTTGATTTTGCGATAGTGAAAACAGAACTGTGTGTACTACCTGGACAGAACATGTGATGTTTGTTTTAGAAATTTTGCGCAAACACTTATATTATCGTTATCTTCATCTACTCACTCACCCAATAACGGGCTGCGGAACAATGGGATTATTAGATCAGCGGATAATGAGAATGGCATGCTCAATGGACAGGTGCCAGGTATGGCACGCGCTAATAGTAGAGCAGGCGGCCATGATAAAAAAGGAAATTTAGTAATTAAAGATCAACAACGCTGGCATCGTCACGGGCAAGAAGATCTTCGAGTGCCCGGATGAGTTGATGGAGAAGACGATGGCCGTCAACTGCAATGCCTGCCTCTTCGTGAGTGATTCATCAAAATTCTCTGATATTTCACTTCCATATTATTTCCTTACATCATTTACACAAATACGATTGTTTATTATTACACGGGGATGGAAGATGTTTTCCACCGAAATTCAAATGTTTTCCAGCGCATTACACTAATCTGAGATTACAGGAACAAACTGGAAATGTTCTGAGCGCGTAGTAGTAAATGTAGCGGAATTGCAATTAGTTCCACTACATTGCTATCTTATTTGACTATATTTTCTCCCAATTTTCTACAAGTTCGGGGAGAGTCGATCAAAAATCTGCTCAAACAAACGCCTAGAGATGTTTTGCAGACCGCGAAGAACTTCGTCAGATCGATGATCGAGAGGAACAACGGGCACATTGTCACCATTGCATCCATGGCTGGCAAGGGAGGCACCGCTGGATTGGTGAGGGCACTTGAGACATTCATTCAAGACGATTTTATTACATGCAAAATGATCATTTGATTACTTTATTTATGTATATTGTAATTGTATGTAATTGGAAAGCAATAAATACAGGCCGATTAAAGGTTGACTACTGCGCATCGAAGCACGGCGCTGTCGGATTCCACGAGTCAATCACAGCTGAGTTGAGGAAGCTGAACGCGAGCGGAGTGAAGGCGAGTGGGATCATAGCATCAGCATGCCAGATATCGAAGACAAAATAGGAACAAAATGATTTTTTGTGATTTTCATTATTTTGAGATTGCGATTCCTTCCATTTTCAGACTACGGTTATCTGCCCGTATTACATTGGCACTGGCATGTTTGCTGGAGTTGAGAACAAGTGAGTCAACATTTAGAAATAATTTTTGATAATTTGTTAGATTACAATTCTTTGGATGTACATAGAACACCATTGTGGCGAATATCTGCTATGCAATTGCCTCAATGCTCAGGACGAAGATTCCCGTGCTCGAGCCTGAGTACGTTGTCGAGTGCATCCTCGAGGCAGTCCTTACCAACAAGGTGTAATTATATTACAAAATATTTCAAAATTCAAATTCTAGGTTCATGTAGTGAAATGACCATTTCTTTAGTTTCCTAATATATTAGGTTGGCATGAAAGTCTTTGTCTATGGTTTTGTTTTTTCACTGCTCGTCGCAGATGGACTTTGACATTTCCTCGTGTCTAGTGAATAACAAGCAGTGAGGGGCCTTTAATTTAACGAACTTCATATTCCCTTCCCATCATGAAGGGTCAAGTGGAGGAACGATGTATGCCCCAAGTGCCGTCTACTTCCGTCATATTCTGATTTGAATCTCTATATATGACTCCACGATGAAGGATTCAGATACTCTACTGAAGAATGTTTATGACACACGTGTCCCCTCTACAGCACCATAAGGAATTGGTTCCATCGCTTCGAAGAAGACGACTTTTCCCTCAATGATCAGGATCGGTCTGGAAGACCTGGTGAGTTGGATTTGGATACGTTGAAGAAAGTTGTGGAAACAGACCCATTTCAAAGTGCCCGTGAAATGACTATTGCACTTAGGGTCCACCATATCACTGTCAAAGAAGGCTTGAGATCTCTCGGAATAAGGAAATTTATCGGTCGATTCATATCCCATGATCTGAGCCAAGCCAGCAGTGACCGTCGAATCGATGATTCCATTACTCTCCTCATTCGCCAAGGTGGGGATCGATGGATGGAACGGCTCATAACGGGGAATGAGAAGGTCCTCCACGATAACACCCACATGAGAGCCAAGCGGGTTGGAGAAAGAGAGACTTCACAGGGTGTCCCCAAACTTGACCTGCACCCCAAGAAAAACAAGCTGTCAATGTGGTGGGGAGTGGATGGCGTGATCTAATCGGAGCTACTACCTGAGGGCATGTAAATCAGCGGGGTCAAGTACGTCACACACCTACATAATTTGAAGCTGGAAGACGAGCATTCAAGGCTGAAGGACAAGAAAGTGTATACTCAACAAAATGACCCCCGTCACCAGGTCTCCAATCAAATCAAGCAGGAACTGGCTAGATTGTGATGGATGGTTCTCCCTCACCACCCGTATTCTCCTGACATGGCACCGTAAGAATACGGGCTTTTCGCAGACCTGGCCCATGCCGTTCGAGGAAGGGCCTTCAATTCACGTGGAAGTCTCGAGGTGGAACTCAAGCAATACTTTGATTCGCGCCCAGGCGGGTTCTAAAGGGAGGGGATCCATACATTGCAGGTACGTTGGGCACATATTGTCAATAATAATGACATCTATAATTGAACTCATGCTTTTCATTTCCCCAAAAATAAAGTTTTGAAAAAGTGACAAAGACTTTCATGCCAACCTGATATAACATCACATTCTTCGAGATTAATCTTCGATTTCAGGAAGAGATGCTAATTCCTCGTCGAATGTACGTGAGCACTGCACTATCAGCGTAAGTCGATTTTTAAAAGTTACTAAAAATAAATTAACAATTTATTTTCTTTCCTAAACATTGATATTGTCAGGCTTCTCCCGACTGAAACGAAGATGATTCTGCTTGAGAACAGTGGAACCATGGAGACCATGGACCACTTTGTTGGCAGGAAGGGCATTAAGGCGTGAAGGGACTCTTTCCGATTCGTATACATATACTCGCAACTGTTTTACTTGCCACATGAATTCAGACATAAAGCATTATGAAAGAATTGAGTGTAATGCATGACAAATATAATGATGAAGATTTTCACACGTGCTAAAAAGTAATTGAATCCAGGTCTCGCACGTGACATGCGCGGATACTAACCACTATACTAGAAACTTCGAATAAAAGCAGTTAATTTTTACTTACGTATAGTAACAAGAATCGCGTAAGCATGGAACATAAGTAGGGGGGGGACCGCGTGAAGAACGAGAGAGAGAGTGAGTTGGTGAGTGGAGAGCGGTCAGAGAAAGAAGGGGCGGCGGGAAGCAGTGACACACACTCAACCAATCGATGCCTCGCCTCAGTTGAGTGTGTTTCCCTCCTCTCTCTTGCACAATTTTGCAGTTGATCCTCAACTTTCTTCGATTTTGCTAGTCGTTGCTGTTTTTTCGCTGTTTGCATTGATGATACACGCTTTACTCGTTATTTTCCTCTCTCCCTCGCTTGAAATACTGTGCCCATCTCGCAATGAATAACCCTTTCCATCAAACGTTTACTCCGTTTCACATGTTCACCTCTACAAGGCAAGCGACTCAGCCAACAACAATTTAAATTAACGTGAAAGTAAGTATAATATGCCTTGTATCTTTTCGTTTTTTACCCACGTTGTTTCGGGTATCGTTCTAGGCATACCGAGTCGAATTCGAGTCCAATTATAGAATAGGACAATGTGATTGTTACAAAAATATAATTTTCAGACTGATCGTCGTTCTGAACCTACCATTTGACTGAAATTTCCAGTATCGTATTTTGCATCATAATCAAGATAGAGGCCTACCAAGAAAGAAAAATTGAGGTTACTGCGCGACCGCACATTTTCTGCAGCCTTGCTGCAAAATCGAGGTCGAAAAAACTGGTTCAAGACATCAAAATGATCGTCATCATGATTCCAGATGATCCTGAAATTATGAAAACAATATATCGAAATTTGCCCTCAGGGCACGAAAAAATCACTTTTTTGAATGACCATTTTTTCGACATTCATAACTATGTGGGTAATGCAGGTAAAATTCTGGTTTTTGCATAGGCATGTTCAAAATGTATTGAAGATGTGATTCCAAACTTTTTAGAGCGATTGGATATCTTTCCTCCCCGCGGCGTGCGTTGATCCTAGGTATATTGGGGTCGGGAAACACCTTGTTTACGCACTCTAGTCGTCTGCACTCTCTCGCCCATAGGGGTAAATAAGGTGTTTCCCGACCCTAGTATGCCTCCGGAAAACGATCGCCGCGGGCAGGAAAGATATCCAATCGCCCTAAAAAGCTGGAATTCGGTTCTTCAATACATTTTGAACATTACCAGATAAAAATCAGATTTTTACTAAACTTTTCCGTAAAGTTATGGATGTCCAAAAAATGATCATGCAAAAAAGTGATTTTTTCAAAAAAGCGATCATTTTGACGCTTTGAACGAGTCTCTAGTTAGTCTAGGAGGCGAGATCTCAATTTCGGACCCTGTTTTCAGCACGGCTGCAGTAAATGTGCGACCGCGCAGCACTTTCAAAAAATTATTCTAGGTAGGCCTCAATCATGACTCAAACCTCAGAAAGTTTGGCCAGCAGGAAAAAATCTCTGTAAGAATAATGGATGTTTGAAAAAGTGTTGTTAGATTGCGTCATCACTACGCAATAAGTGATGATGCAAGTGATGACGCAATATACGCATCGTATTCCTCGATGGATTTGGTATATAGCGCCCAACATCTAATTTGCTAAATCAACTGTACCGAAAGTTATATCATCATTACAAACTTTCTGGCGCTACTGTAGCTAGACTGTTCTCGCAGCGGAACTTCTCCGCAATTTGACCCACCCCCTACCATTTATCATCTCCTCTCCGCCGAAAGTGGGTTGTGTCTCCAAAAATCAGGGAGAAATACCTAGATATTAGTGAGGGGACGAGTGAAAGGATATGTGGAGTATCGAAAAAAAATTAAGTTAAGGCATGCTTTTAACAGCTTTGCATTTTTGCATTTTAGTTGTTTCCGCAAATAACTCGAAAACGAGCAATCTTAGTGCTTATGCCCTCAGAAAATGTTTTGTCGGAATCATTGAGAGCTTTCGAATTCACGGCTCTGTACGGATTGGGTGGACACATGAGATTTGGGTGGACAAATTGAATAGTTGTACGGTTTCGGTGGACAACCCGGGATTTGGGTGGACAAATGAGATTTGAGTGGACAAATGACTATTTCATGTGGTACATCACGTGTCATTTCTGGAAGCAAGTAATAATGTATGTGGACGTGTTACCCTCTCCTATATTATCAGCCCATTTCATTATTCAAGATGACGGATGCTCTTCAGTTCATCACTTCTCAGATAACATAGATATGGTATCCCACTCCTCTGAAGTTTATTTCACGCTAGTGTTTCGATAATCACGTACACTGTCCGGGATAACATATGAATGTGTAGCCAGGTCAAGTCAAGAGATGAGTACGAAAGGTGGTGTAATTTGGTGAGGCCTACAACAACTAGGACTGCGTGTCCCTGCTATCCAAAGTGCTTCTATGGAGCAACATAACGTTTGGAGACAGAGGTCAATTTTCCGACTCCCGGGGGTTATGGGGCTAGTTATGCCTCGGAAGGTATCGAACTAGTGTCCCTGGAGAGCGGCGCCTTACACATCTACCATACCTGCATCTTGAATATGCTTCAAATTGAAATAGCGTAACACTGAAGCAGAAGAAGCATGCAGAATCGCTTACATTTCCTAAATATTATTTACGCGCGTTCATTTCTCGCTGGGCGGCCTCTGTCAGTGACAAAATAAATGAAGATCACCCTTCAGTAAGAGAAGAGCGGAAAACCGAGAACGTATGTCCAGGACACTGATGCCACGTCCAAATCAATTACTGATGATTTTAGAAAGAACACTTGATTAACCACCTCAAACATCCATTTGTCCACCCAAACCCAATTTCTGTCATTTGTCCACCCAAATCCCGAGTTGTCCACCGAAACCGTACAGCTACTCCATTTGTCCATCCAAATCTCATTTGTCCACCCAATCCGTACAGAGCCGAATTCACTCTTTACTTTTGAGCACCGTTTTGAACTGAAATATGAACACAAATGTGACTCTACTTAGTAAATCGATATCCGGGGGAACGAAATATGGAAAGTGATCAACAGAAACCCTACCTTATTTTATCCGTAGGATCCGTAGGTGAAATAATATCGAGGGGTATTCCATATGGCTGACGAGAAAAATCAATATTTACGATCGAAAAATCGGATTTTTGAGGAAAAGTCCACGATGCTGACGTTTTTGATAAGGATCGCTGAAGAGGTATTTGTAGGACTCGTCGAGACGAGCAAAGTGCAAAAAAAAGTTTGCTGTACGATCAAAATTGACCGACTTACAGTACTTCAGGAGGGTAGATCAAAAAATCGATAATGCACAAATTTGACCAAACCAAGTGCATAGGACTTCTTCGGACCCTCAATAGTATCAATAAACCAATTTTCATCGAAATCCGTGAATATGACATTTTTCTGGTGGCAGACATTTCCGCATTCTTACAGAAGACCCGTGATATACTAATGGAGATGATCCAATCAGCAGTGATGCAATTACCAAGCAATGAGCCATCCCATTGCCGATGAGCGACTGACCTGTGTGCATTCATTTATCATACTGAATGCATTTGCTAAATAAATAATTATTGTGAAGAATTCTGCACACAAAGAGTTGAGCTAAGGCAAGTATCGAGGGGAAGACTGAGATAATCAGCGGAGTGGAGATGATTGGGTGGGATGAAATAACGGAGAAACGGGGTACTCCATAATTTGCAGTGATGACCTCACAATTTTCATTTATGCAATATCTTTGTCTACGAGAGAGGAATTATGTCATATGAAGCATGTCATACTCCGATTAACAGAGCATGACTATGACAGGGTTATTTTGAGTTCGTACACGAACTATTGTTTTGATGTATTACATTATTACATGAACGAATAAAGGAGTGAAGTAGATATGGTAGTATAATGGAAATGAAAATTATTGGGAATGGAATTTGCCGATGAATTGTGTCCATTTATCCTGGACAAGAAATAAACGATATCGGGTATGTTTACATGCATTGATGTAAATGAATCAAATCCAAAAAAACAACGGTTCAATCTTCTCCTTGTCTACCCCAATCACTCTATCCCTAGACGAACGGAACATGCGGGAATTGTCCCGACAAGGGGCGCATTGTTATAAAAGAAAACCCTAATTTTCCCTTTCGGCTCTCTCAGTGCAAGTTTTCTCAATCCAACTAGATATTCTTCTTGATTGAACTGCTCATGTTCGTTTACATTATTCTCACTTCTGATGGATGCATGCAGACAACACCCGGAACGCCTGGAATACCGGCAATGAGTGAGTTGTTTCACATGTTACACAAAATGACGAGTAATACGTGCACCAATGTAACCCTTCTTTCATTTTCAAGGAATATCAAATGATTCGTGTAGTATCCACCTGAGGTTGCAAAAACAGTGGGCAATCATGGTAAATCATTCAGATTGCAAAACCTGTTCGGACAACTTGATAGATTATACGCATATGCCTACTCATTTGTCTAAGAGACATCCCACATGATCTAACTGGGTACTGGGAGGAATGTTTTTTGTGTAATATATTCTAGTCAATTGAAGATCAACTCCGGTCAAGGGGTTGTTTTCGACGGAGACGACAGAATGATTGATGCAGTCGCAAGATTGATTGTTACGTGCAATGTCGGAGGAACTGCGTGGGAAGCTATGAGTAGGGCGATCAACCAAGTTGAGTGCGCCAGCGGGAACGCCCGGTATTTTTATTTGTCACGCGGTTATATTCGTGAGTGTGGAGCTTTGGTGCAAATCGATGTTGTTGTATCCTTGACCCTTGTTATCCGGTGTATGGAGGGCGAGGATGTGAGTAAACTCAAAGGTTTATCAACAAGAAATAAATAGAACTAAAATAGAGAGCGGAGACTGGTCACTAGCCGGCGCTAGAGCTAAGGAACAGAATGAGGAGAGGGGCGGAGAAGACCTTCTCTCGAGAAGAGAGAGAGCGCGCGTGAGGTGGAGAGTGCCAGAGAAAGAGAGCGCGCGGGAAAACGTGAATTGACACGTAAACAAAAGGTTGAGAGGGAGGACTTGCAGTAATGGGAAATGTGGCGAGCAACCTAATCGACAATTGACTTATTTGTGAATAGGAAATACTCTAATTAGGGAAATTAGCTATTACGATAATTCCTATACAACAGATGTATTCATTAATTATGTGCATTGGAATTCTCTATTGCAGCACTACTATGTCTTTGGACATAGTAGTGCTGCAATAAAGAATTGCCCCATATAATTTGTATGCGTACAGATTTCTGGGTCATGACATGGAAACAATCGAGCACACAAATTGGAGTTCGTAAATCAGGTCACCGTGTCTCTATTTGCCACACTCTCTGGACATTTGAGCAGTGATATATGCATGAGATGAAGCGACGGCGATCTAAATTTCGAACGTAAGTGAGGCTGGGAAGATAAACGGCCTTATCGAATGATCTTTCCACAGCCTGTTGCCATCCTCTCTCTCTCCACTCACTCTTTTACCCTACCAGCTCCTTCCTCGTCTGGGCTGTAGGACGGATCAACCAGGCCAGAGGAATATAGAGCAACTGGTTAGCAAACGATACCACGCTCTCATTATTCTGCACACTCTCTAGACCGGTCGATCAGCTAGAGAGTGTGTAGAATGAAGAGACTTTTTCTCGAACTAGTGACCCATAAATGAGGGATTGTACTGAGGGTGAGGAGGAGGAGAGAATAGGAAATAGACGTTGAATCAGTCCAGTCTTCATTCGACAGGCCCATTCTCTGTTGATATTGCGCGCGCCTTGTGATCACCATATAATGCCACCTATTTTGATTTTCACTCTATATAATGGATTGACTATCTGGGTGCCTTCTATCATTATGAGTAATACATTATTCAGACGTGTACACCGTCTCAGCATTGCAACTATTGGGGTGTCCGGAAAGTTCGTATAATGCTTCGGAAAAAAGTCAGTTCGCGATCAAATGCAGTGATTGCGCAATCTGTTTGTCAACAATGTATTGCATCATTCTGACGTTGAGTAGTGAGAGGATTTAATCAGTCTCCTAGTTGCTACATTGATTCTTGTGATGGACTCCCATCTCTACCTCCGAGCAGTTTTACTTCATTACTACCGTCTTGGCCGATCCGTGAAGGAGGCCCACTCTGCCCTGGCCCAGTCGGAAGGAGCTGACGCCCCCTCCATACCCTTCTGCTATAAGTGGTTCTCCCGCTTCAAGAAAGGGGAGTTTGGTCTCGATGATCAACCCCGCTCTGGACGCCCTCCCTCCCTCGATCAGCCTCTCGTTCTCCGCACACTGACGCGCAAGCCCATGGCCAGTGTGCGTGAGTTGAAGAAGGATACTGGTACTCCCAGATCAACGGTGTCCGATATCCTCCATCGATCTGGGAAGAAGCCGAAACTCCCACAAGTGATTCCCCATGACCTCTCCCCCGAACAGCTGAAAAATCGTGTTCAAGTCTGTCGGGAATTACTCCATCGTAGATCCAATCTTCGATGGGTCAATTCTATCATCGCTACAGATGAGAAGTGGATCACGTACGATAACCCTGTGAGGAGACTGCAATGGGTGGATGCAGATGAGAAGCCCACGCCCGTCCCGAAGAAGGAAGAGCACGGAAAGAAGGAACTCCTCTGCTTCTTCTTTTCAGTGCTCGGTCCCATCTACTGGGAGATCCTCGCCCCTGGCACCAGCATCAATGCCGACCTCTTCTCTGAACAACTGGAAGATGTCGCGATCAGAGTCCCTCCCAGACTCCTGAACCAGGGCAAAATTCTTCTTCTGATGGACAACGCTCGCCCACATCGAGCGAAGATGACCCAGAAGAAAATGGACGAGCTGAAGATCGAGAGGATTCCCCATCCACCGTATTCCCCGGATCTCTCCCCATGCGACTACCACTGCTTCCGCTCTCTCTCTGACTTCTGCAAAGGAAAGAAGTTCAAGAATCGAGATGAAGTTGTGAGGGCTTTCGTGAACTGGGCGGTCTCGAAGAAACCCGCATTCTGGAAGAGAGGAATCGAGACCCTGCCCAATCGCAGGAGGGAGGTAGTGAGAAAGAAGGGGGCATACATTGGTCACTGAGAATTGTAAAGCATTGAATAAAAAATAAAAACAAAAAATTATACGAACTTTCCGGACACCCCAATACTATCCATATCTTATCCAATCACACTTCGCAATTCGAAACCTCAATCGTAAGCACAATGAGTATGCCTCTATTGAAAGAAGGAACGTCAGCAAAGTTAAACTTTTGACGATGTCATAGCCATGAACTAGCCCACCCTCCAAAGATCATAGCGCGAGGTAGACAACTATCGGCTAATTAGCTCAGTGGTAGAGCAGCAGTCATGTTTTCGGGAGGTTGCGAGTTCGATTCCCATCAAATATTTTGACAGATCCTCAAGATATTTGAATTCCCGCGCTTTCCTCCCCTTCAAGCCTCCTTGGCATTCTGCCAACTAGTGATAACTCTGAATGTGAAATATTGCTCTTATGGTTGTGCAAAGCTAGGTCATGGTTATGACAGCGTCAAAAGTTCAACTTTGCTGACACTCCTTCTTTAAATCATCAATTTATTTCAGCAAGAAAATTCCCATGAGTCCGAACGAAAATGAATGCCGTGGTAAGTACGGTGCGTCAAACGTGAGTTATTTTGAACTTTCATAATATTAAATATTTTCATAAAATTAGAGTCTCTCCACTAACAGCAAATTTACCTGTCGTTTCAGTGGAGATCATCGCAGGAGATGAGTAGAACTTGCACCAGAGATCATCTGCAGCCCAATCGCGACGTCCTGAAGAGATAATTAGCACGATCCTAACTACTCTAGTGAGAAGTTGTTGTGGTACCAGTAAATGATGTTATGAAGAAGGTACGAAATACTCTGGGTCTAATTTTCGTTGTCTTCAGTTCCTCTACTACCCAAACCTCCAAGATTTTCTCTATTTCAAAGACATATTTGGCCGACTACCAGGTGCGAGCATTTATCTTAACATTATTTGCAACTATAAGGATACATTTTGCTTCTTTGGGAGATGCCAAAAGTACGGGATCTGGTGGTCTCTATAAATAAATCAGATGATTATGAATCCGAACGTTCAGATACACACTAAATTGCTGGTTCAAACGATCTGTATTGGACATTCACTCGAGGAGAGTAGTATATTGCGCAGAATAAATTCTGATGATGAGAGTTAGAGAGGATTACGTCGAATTCATACACATTATTTTATTACATTGCTTTACGTGATACATTATCACGGGTCTTATGTAAGAATGCAGGTAAATGAGCCACTTTTCCACCAGGAAAAAGTCATAGTCATGGATTTCGATGAAACGTGGTTCATTGATACTATTGGGGGTCCGAAGAAGGCCTCTCCACTTGGTTTGGCCAAATTTGATCATTATCGATTTTTTTGATCTACCCGGTTAAAATGCTGTAAATCGGTCAATTTTGATCGTACAGCGAACTTTCTTTTTGCATTTTGCTCGTCTCGGCAGGTCCTACAATTGGCTCTTCAGTGTTCCTCACCAAAAACGTCAGCATTGTGGTCATTTTCTCGAAAAACCGAATTTTCGATCAAATGTATCGATTTTTCTCGTCGGCCATACGGAATGTTCCTCGTTTTTATTTCAAATATGGATTCTTCGTACAAAATTAGGTAGGGTTTATGTTGGCCACTTTCAATATTTCGTTCCCCGGGACATCGATTTACTAAGTAGGGTCAGGGACATGTCAGGATTTTTACAAAATTTTGTTTTTGTCCATATCTCTGCTTGAAATGGTGCTACCGAGATATTAAAAAGTGAAATCGATAGCTCTCAGCAAGCTTTATGAAACATATTTAGTGGGTCGAAACCATAAAACGTCTAGTTTTCGAGTTATTTGAGAAACTCGAAGAACAGCGGAATCGTTAGCTAACATTGTGGAGCCTGCCTTTTCGGCCTACCTCAAATAACTCGAAAACTAGACGTTTTATGGTTTCGACCCACTAAATATGTTTCATAAAGCTTGCTGAGAGCTATCGATTTCACTTTTTAATATCTCGGTAGCACCATTTCAAGCAGAGATATGGACAAAAACAAAATTTTGTAAAAATCCTGACATGTCCCTGACCCTACTTAGTAAATCGATGTCCCGGGGAACGAAATATTGAAAGTGGCCAACATAAACCCTACCTAATTTTGTACGAAGAATCCATATTTGAAATAAAAACGAGGAACATTCCGTATGGCCGACGAGAAAAATCGATACATTTGATCGAAAATTCGGTTTTTCGAGAAAATGACCACAATGCTGACGTTTTTGGTGAGGAACACTGAAGAGCCAATTGTAGGACCTGCCGAGACGAGCAAAATGCAAAAAGAAAGTTCGCTGTACGATCAAAATTGACCGATTTACAGCATTTTAACCGGGTAGATCAAAAAATCGATCAAATTTCAAATTTGGCCAAACCAAGTGGATAGGCCTTCTTCGGACCCCCAATATTCTCAATGAACCACGTTTCATCGAAATCCATGATTATGACTTTTTCCTGGTGGCAGACATTCCTGCATTCTTACAGAAGACTTGAGACATGAGTGCGTGATAAAAGCTTGAAAAACTTTTTTCTGTGTTTTGTAATAGCTTGTTTTACTGTCCATTGGGTATCGATACTTTCTAGCGATTGCTCTCAAAGTTCACGATTCGGACTACAGTCTCTTCAGTTCGCGTCATTTTCCCTCATCAAAACGAGATGGGTCAAAGTTCGCGAAATGGTGAGACGTCAGACTCTCCCTCGTTTCCATTGAATCGCTTGTGTTTATTATCTATCCATCAACGGCCTCTTGCGTACTGATCACTTTATTGCCTTATCAAGCATACAAACAACACGAGTGGCTTAGTCAACACGACTGCGTCTTCGTCACATTTATAGCGATATCGGACGAATTGATTGCAATTGTCATGATGTGCAGAGTCATGTGAGGGAGATGTCTCCATCATCAAAATAGGCTTAAACTACGAGAGATTAAATCATGAGAATAGGATTAAAAAATTCGAACAATTATCAAAATATTGACTGTTAGCTATTTGAAGGGCTACCGATCCACTTCGTTCAGCGCATCATGTGAGAGAGAAGGGAAGAGTTAGTATGGTGGTGAAAACTGCTCAACTGCACATACTTTCAAGCCTAACTGCAGATCAATACGGAATGGATCGGCGGCTCTCCGCGCTTTGCGCGTAGGAGATTCCCGTAATTAATCTGTTTTCAGAACGACTGAAAATGGATAATGCGCGCGAAAGCAGGTCAGTCCCGTTTAGAGTTCGCTGCAATCGACGCATGCAGAGCCGACAAAAGAGTCCATAATTCATTACCTCTGACACACTAGTCGGCAGGTGTTGCTGCAATAGAGTGAAACTGAGCCGCTATGCGCATGATGTGTGCCTGGGATGGGGTGAGCTGAAACGGGGAAAAGGGTCACTAACGTGATGTCCCTGTATCTCTCCGTAGCTTGTAATTTCATGAAGCAGAGTGGCATCATCAACACACACTCTATCATTTATCGGACGCCGAGACGGAGAGAGCCTGAAGTGATCAAGTACGGAGAGTGATCAAGGGAATTGAGGAGGGAGCTGAGACGTAGAGGAATACGGTCTCTCTCCCTTCTCCTGCAAGATCAGTACCATTTACGTAGAAGACCGGGAAACATCTATAAAAGGGAGTGAAGCGCCAGTAGAAACAGTCTCAGCCTTATCTTTGTGACTTGCTCACTCGCAAGTGATCACAGTATCACCGCATCCTTTTCATTCGATACCGTACTCCCTACATTGGATACCTTACTCCCTGCATCTATACCGTATCCTCCCTACCGTACTGCTCCTACCGTACCTCTCTCTGCAGGTAATGAGGACCACTCTCCTTCTCCTGGCCATCGTCGGCCTCGCCTGCTCTGCTGTGATCAAGCAGAAGGCGCACAAGATCGCTTCTCTCCGCGCCAAGCTCATCAAGTGAGTATCGTACTCCCATTAATATGTGAAGAGATCGGTTACGAGCAAAAATATATTCATAGGGAGATAAGCAGATAATCCCCATTCATTCCCAACTAGACTCTCCCATACATCTTTGAGGAGAACGGTCACGTTCGCGTTAACCTAATGTGGGAAATCTTTGAGCTAGAGGGAGATAATTCACCCTTCTCAGTCTCAGCTAGACCGAATCCACTAGTAATGTTTTCTCGCTAGGAACAGTGACGTTGTTTGCTGCGTAATTTCAAGTTCTATCTTAGGGAGGGCACGTTCGGTGACTTCCTCGCCGCTCAGCACCTCGCTCGCATCAACGAGGGATCGAACTCGGCCGTCGCCAGCCAGCCCTTCATCGACTACTACGATGACTTCTACCTCGGAGACATCGGACTCGGAACTCCCTGTTAGTCATCCTACTCCTTCTCCTGACTAGGGATGGAGATGACTCTCTTCATTCTGCGTGCTATCTCACCTGTCTATTAGACGAGAGAGCACGGAGAATGAAGAGACCGTTCTGTGCGAAACCTTCCCTTTTCCTGACCACAGTTTATCTTACTACTTGATTCTACGGCAATCGACTCCTTGAAGATTCCGAAGTTCTAACTTTTCAGACCAGAACTTCACGATCGTCCTGGACACTGGCTCCTCCAACCTCTGGGTGATCGACTCCGCTTGCACCACTCAGGCCTGCAAGGGATACCCCAACTCCGGATACACCAAGCACCAGTTCAACACCGCGTCAGTTCACTTTCGCAGTTCATAGTCCATTCTGACAAGGGCAGAGCTACCCGAGCTAATTCTACTGGCATTATGCCAACTCCCTCCCTCTCTCTCGCTTTTATCTCATCATTTCTCAACCCATTCTGAATGAAAGACGAGAATCAACGACTTCTCCCTTGAACTATTTTATATCTCTTTTTCTCAGTGCCTCGTCGACCTTCGTGAAGACCTCTCAGCCGTTCGTCATCTTCTACGGATCTGGCAGCTGCCGTGGATACATCGCCACTGACGTCCTCAACCTCGCCGGCCTCGTCTACCCCACCCAGGGACTCGGAGTCGCCACCTCCATCGCCGAGGTCTTCGGAGAGCAGCCCGTTGACGGTAAGAGATGGCGCGATTCAGCATGAGAATTAGAGTTCGCCTTCTTAGCTCGTATTATTTTCAACCCTACTGGCGATATTGCCATATCATGGTTTCTGAGCCCGCCCCATTCAGGAATCCTCGGTCTCGGATGGCCCGCACTCGCTGAGGACAACGTCGTTCCCCCGATCCAGAACCTGCTCGACCAGCTCGACCAGCCCATCTTCACCGTGTGGCTCGACAGACACGTGGCTCCCTCCGAGGCCAAGCTCGGCGGTCTCATCACCTACGGAGCTCTCGACAACGTCAACTGCGACGCCCAGGTCGACTACGTCACCCTCTCGTCCAAGACCTACTGGCAGTTCCCCATGACCGCCTTCGCCATCGGAGCGTACTCCTCGACCACCAAGGAAGAGGTCATCTCCGACACCGGTACGTCCTGGATCGGAGCCCCCGCGGCCGCCGTCTCCGGCATCGTCAAGGAGACCGGCGCGAAGTACGACTTCTTCAACCAGCTGTACACCGTGCCCTGCTCCGGCAAGTACCCCGACATGATCTTCACCATCGGCGGCAAGGCCTACAACGTGCCCTCGAGCGAGTACGTGCTCGACCTCGAGCTGGGCAAGGGCAACTGCGCCCTCACCCTCTTCGACATGCAGGGAGGCGGATTCGGACCCTCGTGGATCCTCGGAGACACCTGGATCAGAACGTACTGCAACATCCACGATGTCGGACAGGGCAGAATCGGATTCGCCAAGGCCCACCACAGCGAGATCTAATCCATGTACAATTTTGAATAATAAAGATATTAGCCACCTTGTCGAGTGTTGATGGCGACTATGATATTGGGGGGGGGGGGGTGATATAAGGGAGAGCAGATTGGGCAAAGAGAGCCCGTCAATCGTGTTCATTGTGCAATTGAAATGATTTTTTTGTTGTTGTGAGAGGTATTTGAACTGGAGTGCAAAACACGGCTTAGGAGATGATCAAGCTTTTAGAACTTCCTGGCTTTCCACAATTGTCTGAAATATCGAATGAGAAGAGTATTATCTAGTCTCGTTATCGGCCTTTGTTTGCCTTACAATCCACTTCACACCTCCAATCAGTTGTGCAATACTTCAGAGGCTCGGGGGAGGAGTTGTGGTGCGCATTGCGCAATCGACAGATATACGAGAGAAACTCCAGATGAGAGGGATGAGAGGAGAGCATAATGTAGGAACAATCACTCGATGACGGTCCTTACATCATTGGAAGGCGGTCACTAGATTCCCGATCAACATATTTTTAAATTGTATTTATCGTTTTGTGTGATTGACCACTAAACAATGAACACAATTGCCAATCTCCGATTATTCATAGATCAATACAATTCAGTAGTTGCATTGTTCTCTCATAGTTTCATTGTTCTCTCATCTACTCATTTCGCTTTGTTCCACAAACAATTTCATTTTTTAATAAATTATTCATTTTCGATCATTCATTATCTTCATTATATTCTCGTGATATGTTGCCACGTATCTTGTTAGATATAGAAGATAATTTAAGTGTTTCGACAATTTTTAGAAGTCTACGCCTTCTCGCCACACTGGACAACAATCCACGAGCAGCAACAAGTTAAAAAGAGAAAGTGAGCATATTATTTATCCTTGTCTGAACAGTTTCTATAGGAGAAAGGGTATGTAACACGCACTTTGATTAGAGTTATCATGTTTGATTACTTTTATATTCCAAATAATTTCAGAAAGAAAGCGCTTCCAAGAGCTGTGCTAAGTCTTCAACGACCAACGATCAAGATGTGTCAGGAATCAGCGTAATCAGATTGGCATGTCCTTGACTTGTGCGATGAAGTCAGCTTAGAGGTGAATACTGCAAAACGTTTCAAGATTTCAGCGTGACCAGTTAGTGATTATTAACATGTACATTTAAAGGACTTTCGATAAAGCGAAGCAATCGCGAGCGGAGTACATCGATGAGCATTCCGTAGAAGCATTCCGGAGAGTGAAAGAGGAAAAATTGAAGCTTCAGCATACATCAAACTCATGAAGCTTTGCGACGGGAAGATGATGAGAATACCATCAAAGTTAATATCGATTTTCGCAAATAATGAATTTAATTTTTAGTACGACTCGTATCATCCGGAATCATACATTCGTCTCTAGATGAAATAAATGAATAGGTAATAATGATGTATACGATAAATATTGTTTCCTGAGCATGTTGTACACATTAAAACCCGAACGAAAAAGATCATAGATGATAGATAGCTATTCGCGTTTTACGAGTCAGTGGATGAAAAACTGACCCCCGGGAGCATTTGCTCAAAAGTTGTGCCAGATTCGACTCTAATTATAGTGTTAGAATACACAAGGAGTAAGAATTCTCTTCACACCTTCACTTCAAACGTTTTTAGAACGGGTTAAGTGCACAGAGGGAACGCAGCAGGTGGGGGAGAGATACTCACACTCATAGATCTCGAACCTGTGCCTTCTCCTCTCTGATATTTCAATAAACGCAATTTGGATTTTTTCGCAAATTGGAGTCAATCATTGTAATTGTAATTCTTAAGATAACGAATAAATCGCACACCTCGTGCTTCTATGTCCTGCAGGATGGCAGCTCCTTCGACTTCAAAAGAGAGCCAATCGTTGCTTGGGTTGAGATTGAAAAACGATCACTAAACGTCTGCCATGACTGCATTAGCAGAATGTTTGCGATACAATATTGGCTTTCTGCGATACACTGCGTTGTGTAATTGACGTTCTCTGTTCAAATAAAGCTCACTGAGGAGAGAGGGAGCAACATATGGAGATACGACCTCTCTCGGCTCTCTCCGTTTTGGTGGCCGGGCTTGGAATGTTGCAGAAAGAAACGAGAGCAGAGGAGAGAGGAGAGAGGGGGGGATGGCAGATGGGAATACGGACAGCGGAGTGGACACTCTCCGCACTAATTCCCTCAATCGATCACTTGCCTTGGGCTATCTCTCTCTTTTTATTTTTTCTCTAAATTGTTGTACTTTTTAAAAAAATATTTTTTTAAATATGTGCGTATTCATTGCATACCATATTCAAAATAAAACATGCTGATCATCTTAATCATGTTTTGAATCTACAATAAGCTTCTCTGATTTTCAATTGTTTCTAGCAATCTTCCTTTTGATTAAGGAGCCACTATCCAAATGAGATGAACATTTCTACCCGGTATGTATTTGCACCTAGTCAGTTACCCATTCCCAACGGAACACCGAATTAGAAGAAAGGGGCTTAGGGCAGAGGGATGCATTCCCTGCCTTTAATGATATTATTGCCGCTTGGATGTTTCCAATTTAAGCATTCTATGCATGCCATTAATATGTTTATCTTATCTATCCCATCATTTCTCTTTCAACTCTCACTCTCTCAGTTTGTATCTCTCTCACTCTTATATGTCATTAACATTGCGCGTCTATTAATACATATATTTTAAGTTTGATCCAATGTGAAGAAATTTTAATTTGTTTTTCTCTTGAATTCGCCTCTCGCAATGGTTATGCCATACACATCTATCGCATTTCATATTTTCTTAATTTTACCTCAGATTGGATTTACCAAATGTCGAATATGAATAATTATGTTTGGCGACCTATTCACTCTACACTGACCCCATCACCAAATCATATTTTAATTTTTTAGGACCCTCAAACCCTATATTTCCCGCTCTTATCTAGATTGTATTAAAACGCTGTCTCCATAAGATCGGAGCACAAGGTGGCACAATGCCTTAAACTTATCGCTATGACTTCAAACTTTGGTGGTTCCAGAAATCTTTTCCAGAAATGTTGACCTACCATTTGCATATTTTTCAAGAACTGCTATTTTTGATATTGACTTATTGTGGTATATACCATTCGAAAGAGCATCAAAAGTTATGTCAGAATCCAAATTTGCGAAGAAATTGATCAACATTTGTTCGTGAAACATGCTATTTTGCGAGGAAAAACAGCATGTTGAAATTGTTCAGGAGAACATGTTCCAATCATTTCTTATTTGTGAAAATAATAATACAGATGTACAATAATATAAGGAATTCAGAAAAAAATATGCCGAGGACGAGCGAGGTGCCACAACTTGAGTTTATCTCAAAAAACCGACAGGGTACTCAAACGCAGGTTCGATTCCTCCCGAATGCATACATTTTTGCAAGAATCTTCCCCAGAATTTTCAACTTCTTATGTGCTTTCAATTCGGTATTATGTAATTTTACGCATATTCTGTACCAAAATGTGTTCCATGAGCGCCTGCAAAAACGTATTCATTCGGGAGAAATCGAACCTGCGTATTAGTACCCTATCGTTTTTTTGAGAAAAACTCAATTTGTGGCAGCACGCTCGTCCTCGGCATATTTTTTTTCTGATTTCCTTATATCATTTTACATCTGTATTACCATTTTCAGAAAAAAAGAAATGATTGGAACATGTTGCTGCAGGCAAATATGAAAAACAAGGAACGGGTGGGCAAAGAGCGAAAGATAATGAAAAGAGAATGTGTTATTTTTGTAACTGGAATAACTTTTCGATGTGAAATGAATTTTAATGTAGTGCACAGCGTAGTTCAGGATTTTTACAGAACCTTAAACTTTCCTGACTTCCCTGAATTATGAACAAATCGAAAGAGAAGACGCTTAGGTCGATCCTCTTCTCAGTTTGGATTTATTCTCTGCGTTATTAGTCCCCTAAATATGCCTCACCGTTCACTTCTCACCTCATTCTAAACATTCAGCGGGGGAGCTGGTTCGGCAGTGGAGCTGGAGCGCATTGTGTAATTCTCAAATACACGAGAGATTAGAGGGTTGGGGAGAGAGTTATGCATGGACCATCAGTCGTGTACAGTCCGTCCAAAATTTTGTACCTTCCAGCAACTCCTCAGTTGTAAAAGAACGTGAAAACGCGGAGGTCGACCATTGACATAATTGTAATTTGAAATGATAAACAAATGAACTCGATTCCTAAACTTTTTTTTCATAGATTAAAATCAGTATGGAGAGATCAGAGAAGCGAGAGTTGTTATCATATCATGTTTTGCTCACATGTCTGTTCTCCATCCCCATCACTTCTTCTTCGATCCTTCTTCGATGGAAAACGGTCAATTGCGCAGCTGAAGATAGCTTGTAGCAAAGAATGGGCAGAAACTCACTGGGGGTTTTATCGATCATTCTCTCTCATTCTTTCGATCACTAACCTGAGTTCCCTCTCTGTTATTTGATTTTTTGATTTCACTTTCGTTCAAAATGAATATTTGTTTATATTTCGCGATAAAATATGAATATTTCAGACTTTTGCTCCGTCTCCTTACGCGACGAAAATTGAAATCAATGTTATTTACTGAACCATGCCAATGCGAGTATTTTTGTATGTTCAAATATTTTTTTTAAATATTCAATCATTCGACAATCCAAAATCTGCTCGTTGTTTGCTTTTTTTAATTTTCAAGTTACACAAGAACAGGTCATTGAACTCAATTTGTCAAGGGCTTTAATCGTATTTCTTAATGTAACAAATAAGAGAACACCTCGAGCGATATACACCCTTCTATCCCCCCTGGATGGTAGCTTCTTCGACTTCAAACGCACGAACCAACCTTCGCCTTGTTTGAGTTAAAGTCATCACTAAATCTATGTCATGAATGTATTCGCAAAATTGTAGTGATAACATATTGGTTTTGATGTGTTGCCTTGTTATGCGTAATCGACGTATTCTGTGGAAGCTATAACAGGCGCTACCAGTCTTGGCTCTCTCTGGGTATGTTTGGGTGACCCTGCTGGTAAAGATACGAGATGAGAGAGGGGAGAGAAGGAAGAGAGGACGGAGAGCGGAGAGAGAAATATTCGAGTGTACACTCTGCACATTCATTCCCTCAATCGATCACTTGCATTGGGCTATCTCCCTCTTTCACCGCGATTCGTTTTACGCCTTCAGCTGTTTTCGAATTCAACCAGCTTCAGACGACTGACCCCTCCTATCAATTTTATGCATGCACTCATTTCGTGTATACTTTAACCGTTTAATTATCTTTTTAAACATGACATTGGTTCCGAACTATCTCCTTCATTAATAATTCTATGCTCTGATTATGCCGATACTTACTCGTTTCTAAAAGGCGTTTTAAGTTGCCTGCTCCAACTCGAATTGGTGTTCTCTCGCTATAATGCTAATCGCCTCACATAATTCGTCTGCGAATACTCGAGGTGTTGTTCTATTTGTGTTTATATACTACCGAAATACATTTCAGGAAATATAAAACAAATTCTAAATTGAACATCTGTAAAACTCGTTCTTCTTCCTGGTTCTTCTTCCTGGGTCAGTCTAAACATCTCGTTGAGGATTTCGATAACATAAGGATTTAGACACATTACATTTCAAAAAAATTTTCCAGGCGAATATGTCACATTATCCGATTGTTTGGATCATGGATAAGCTAGGTCGAAAAGCCAAAAAAGAAGAGCAGGATTTATTCGACGAAAGCGAGATGCTTTTTTTCCTTCCTCCTCTCGCTTCTACTTTCAATGCTTTTATCTCTCATTAGGAAGACACCGAAGCCCCCAGGCCGCTTCGCAGGTCCCAGTCTGTCGTGAAGCGTGGGAACCCGGTTCCGATAAAAATAGTAGAAGAATACAACCTCAGAGGTTTCATGATTTTATGAATTTTCATATTATCTGAAATGATTGTATGGATAAATACTTCGAGAAAGCACAATGTTCAATGTGTTCGATTGTGCGTAGGAAGAGTTGTACTTCCCACATTACTTTTATTATCGCTCTACCATGCAGTGGGGTGAATGAGCTTTTCAGAAAGACTACCGGGTGGATCAGAATACGGAGAACGGTTTCTCTAATGGGAGAAGGAATAATAACCTGTCTTTCGCGTTCCACTACTGATAGCTTATAGGAAAGGGAGTGGAGAGGGTGTGCACAATCAGGTTGAGGAAAAGGGATATAACAAGTTAACCATAGAGGGAAGAGCTATGGCCTAATCGAATACTCGCTTTGAGTGTGTCTATTGTTCTCCCACTCTCCAGTCACCCAATCTTTTTTTTCGTTGACTTACAAAGTGTTTTTTCGAATGTATATCGCTCTTAATACCACTAACTTGGATTCCGGCCTTACTTTCACAAACCCTTTCGAATGACCATGCGTTCTCTTTCAGTTTTCCCTCGTATCACGAAACTATCAATTATTTCACGTTTTTTGACCCATCATAGTTAAAAAATAATCCACGTGTAATCCTAATCATTATCCCACATAAATGACCAGGCGATCGCTTTTCACTAAGCTTCCTAACATGATACTTTGAATAATTTCATTTATGAGGCGAATCGCGAGAGAATCGACCATTTGAGAGGGGTGGGCGGCGGTAGGATTCAAGTTTGTCCTATCTCGCTATAATTTTGGATATAAGTATTTCAAATGATGCTCTTTCAAACTGCGTTGTCAGAATTTTGATATTGGTCGTCATCGTCGAGATTCAGAAGACCAAATTTGGTACTGTCACTTTTCGAAAATCAATGACACTTTTGGTCCACCCGACTGCCCCGCACCAGGATGTGCACCAGGAATGATGACGTCAACAGTAAAGTTGTAGAGCATGATGGTAGCTTTCTTTGTGAAAAAAGAACGGTGCTGTATCTTGATTCTAAACGGATTTATGATCATTTAAGTGAGCGCGATTTGACTTTCGAAAAGTGACAGTACCAAATTTGTCCTTCTGAATCTCGAAGATGACGACAGCTATCAAAATTCTGACAACGCAGTTTGAAAGAGCATCATTTGTAATACTTATATCCAAAATTATAGCGATATTGGGCAAACTTGATTCCTACCGCCGCGGCGTGGTCGATTCTCTCGCGATTCGCCTCTTATATGATGGTAATCCTACCGCACATGTGATTTTTAGCATTGTATAACTGTCTACACTTTTGCCTACGCCAACTCTGTAGACCTGTTCGTGCTCTTCTCGATCTTATGAATTCTATATCAAGAGATCTCCATGCGACGTCAACAATGGTATGGCAGTCACACTATTTGCATAGTACTACAATTTTAACAACTTCAAAAATTCTACATCAAACCGCCGTTTCCATTCAATTCTTTGCAGAGAAATGGGTAATCTACGATAACAAAGAAGGATAATGATATTGATATTGGAAATACGAATGACACGCCATGCGGATAGGGCTGCCTACGATGGAAACGAATGTGCTACCGAAATTTGAATGATTAATGCAACTTCTTCACATGGAGAAGTTATTTTTACATTGGCAAGGGCTAAATTGAATAAATTTGTATCAATTTTTAATGCGATTGGACATGGCAAAATGTGAAATGCATGGTCAGAATGAAATTGAAAGACCAAAGGCACACACAAACAAGACCATCGTTGCCCTATTTGGACGAGAGGAAGTTTCTTTCCAAATTAAAGTACGAAATTCTCGAAGTATTTGATTTGTTGCTTGCGTGGACCCTGCACGGGGAAATCTTAACCTGGACATGAAGAAGTAAGGAGACCAAATTAGAACAAAACGCCGACGTAGCTTGCTTTTTGACCCAACCGATAAATAAATGCCCAATCGCTGACAACCTGTGAAACAGGCCCTCTACTTGAAAGGCAAATAATTAAAAGCGGATGATGGAATTTAGACAAATTACAACAACCCGCCGCTGTACCTTGCCCGAAGATAAGCAGATGCCGATCATGATAATAATAATCTGAAAAAAAAATCAGTTGGCCGTCGTCGATTTGTGAAAACGCAGATGTCTTATTTTGATATTATACTAAATGAAGCCAATGAGATGGAAAAAAAGAGTTGTGTTCACGCGACAAAAAATCGGCGAGAAGAGAGAGTGAAGATAAAATGAGAGCACGGTGAGAGAAGAGCGATGCAGATGAGAAAGTGGACACGTTGCACACTCATTTCCCTCATT
This sequence comes from Pristionchus mayeri, assembly GCA_036245805.1. Classification (NCBI taxonomy): domain Eukaryota; kingdom Metazoa; phylum Nematoda; class Chromadorea; order Rhabditida; family Neodiplogasteridae; genus Pristionchus; species Pristionchus mayeri. The sequence goes on along the minus strand of BTRK01000002.1, from coordinate 30,510,294 downwards.
CGATCAATTGCATCTTTGGTCGATATACGCTCTTGATTGTCATGGTGATTTATCAAATCACCTAACATTCAATTTATTTATTTCGATTTGCTGTATTACATTTCAGTTGTCTAATTCAATTCGACTGATGAACGCTCTAATCGCATTACTGCTGCATTCGTGGCCGGCCCGCTATTTTCGTCTGCGCTCTATCTCCAACTGTGCCCAGAGTTGTTCAAACATTTAAAAAAAGTTGGGGATCAGTTCCCCAGGACAAGTTGGACTTGTACACACAATAACAAAAGTTTTCCTTAACTCTCCCGCAAACTTGTGATCGAAGGGTCATGCAATCAGGACCACGGTGCACCTTCGATAAACGATCGCCGAAGGCAGGAAAGAGATTCAAACAATCTAAAAAGTAGAGAACCATATATATACAACATAATGAATATGACTAAGCAAAAACCAGATTTTTATATACAGTTCCTACGTAGTTATGAATCTCCAAAAAGTGGTCATGTGAAAAAATGATTTTCCATGCCCTGAGGGCAAATTTTGGAATATCCTTTCCATATTCACAGGATCACCTGGGATCGCGATGAGGATCATTTTGGTGCTTTGCATGAGTCTCTAGCTGGTCTAGAAGCCGAGATCTGAATTTCAGACCCCTTTTTGCAGCAAGGCTGCAGCAAACAAACCGTCGCGCAGCAACCTCATACTTTTTTTCTGGGTAGGCCTCGGGCATGACTCCAACCACAGAAAGTGTGGCGAGTAGGAAAAAATCTATGTAAGAATAAAGCCTGTTTGAAAAAGTGAAATTCGATTGCGTCATCACTACGCAATTAGTTATGAGGCACGTGATGACGCAATACTCGCATCGTATTCTTCTATTGGTTTGGTATATAGCGCCCCAACATCGAACTTGCTAAGTCAACGGTAGAAAAAGTTATATGAAAAATTCAAATCGTTTCAATACTTTTGAGCACTACTGTATATACTGATCGCAATTTACTACGCTTGGCAATCTCAATTACAATTCTGAATCACAAAGAACTGATTATGATTTACAGCTGATGGCAGCGATTCCGAAATTTAAGATGAGGAATGGAGCGAAGAAATAATACAAAGATCTACCTAGACGCCTCAGATGAAAAATGAAGACAAGGATCCTTACAATTTGATTTGAAATGAATCGAACTATCTACGTTTGATGAGGCCTCCATTTGCTCTGAGACAGGTCATGAGTGTCTTCTCAGATCCACCTGTCGATTCCCGCTTGAAAGTTTCATCGATTTCGACTCGTGCTTTCAGAAGAGCAGCCTTGAGGGAGATTAGTGCTGAGTTCTTGTTAGAGGACATCTTGGACTACCACACCGCCAAATACTGAAGTCGAGGCGTTGAGATCGGGGGAATACGGGGGTCAGCCAGTCAGAGTGGTTTGGCCGGGTGCATGGGTGTCCGGCAACGAATTTGCCTTCTGAATATAGTTGATTGTTGCTGAAACGACCAGTGTTCCTGGTCGAAGTTGGATTGAGTTCGTAGTGTTAGCGCGTCTTCCTGGATGTGCATCATGTAATACTCCTTATTGTTCTTGGCTCCCGGAGTGGCAAAAACGATCATGAACTTGCCATGAACTGTACGAAGAGTTAGCCGGGACTTGAGAAAACGAGAAATGGATGTGTTCGATATTTCAAAACTCTTGACGACCTGAGTACGCTTTCGAAGCACCATCTTTCGGATGCGCACTCGGTGCCTCGTGGTGGAAACAGACCCAGATCTCTGTATGTCCGGACAGCCCTTATCAGTACCAAGCTGCTGGTGCATTATGACGATAAGCAGTCGACTTGTGAACGCCGAGTCGATCAGCGTCGATGTCACCGACTTGTGATACATACTTGTTACTGAGAATGAGGGTTGGAGAATACCAGCCATCGTCATTACTAAAAAACCTGATCTACTTACACGAGACCTTGAATAGTGAGAGACCAATGGTCACTCGCCATTATGATGCTATAGGGTTCCTGCATATCGATTCGGCGGCCGGGTCACATAATAATGAAATCAGTCTATGTAATTATAGCTCACCCTGTAGGTAATTCATCGGGGAATCTGACGAACTTATCAGAGGATCTCTGAGAGAGTCGAGGTACTCCCTACAGGGTCCGTACAACGAAAAAATAAAAATGTCTCCCTATGTGTACTTTTTCACGTAGATCACGAAAATCGACCCTTAGAAAGCCGTGTCGTTGACCTCTGATTCCCTGAAGCGCGCCTCAACGGTGAGGTCGGTTTTTTGTAAATCGTGAACGGCTGGTCCAAACCCTATATATATATATATATAGTTATTCTGAAAGAACTCGGCGGGATATGCATTTTTCCTGTTGGAAGTGAAGGGCTAGCTCATATATGAAAAAAGTTGTGGCCGTTTGGACTCTAAAATTTCTCTTAGAATTGTCGCCCTGAAAAATTTTACTTCACATTACAATCTAATTTGATTTTCATTCGATTCGGCTTGCATTTTTACCAATACGGACAAATATATCTATACCTATATATAAAGCGCTGTGTCCGTACGTCTGTTCGGATTGCGAAACAGTTGCGAAACGATTACGAAATGTGGAGGGAGAGAGATCTCGCGTCAACAAGTTGCGAAACGAGTGATTGCGAAACCTACTCCGCTAGGACGGGGCCCCCGCCGAAGGCGGGGGGGGGGGCAGCCGGACTAGTAAATATATAGGGAAATCGAAAGGCAAAAATTGCGAGGTAATTACATATTGCATAATTGCATATTGCAGAGATCCGTTCACAAGTTTGTGACAAAGTAAATGAAGGATTGGAAAGAAAATGCAGAAAAAAATTATTTCGAATGAGAGTGGAAGCGATCATTGAGCTTGGACGACAGATGAAGAATCGAATGATGATGAACAGTGAACTAGCAAATGATTTTTCTCAATCCCATGATTCTGCATTTCATGATTGTAACTATCAGTTGCTGTTTATTTTCACAATAGTAGTATCGCATTTTTCCAATTTGCAATGTATCGCTTTTTGAATAATGTGTTGTGTATCAGTCATTCGCGTCATGTATATTTCTGGAAATGTTACTAACACATTGTACAGATGATCAATGATGCAAATGGAAACAGACGGCACACAAACTACAAAGGGCGTTTTGTGAGATGACTCTGGGCGGATTATTGAAAATTAATATATTTGGTTAATTATATTCTTCAAAGGTCTGTTTTCATTGATGAAGGTTAGCAAGAACTAACCCTCTCTTCGCTAGCTCACTGCTAGGATGCGAGAAACGGGCGTCGTCTCTTCTGTTCACAAACTCTATAGATCGGCAAGAGAGTGTATATGAGAGGAATCGCGAGAGAATCGACCACGCCGCGGCGGTAGGAAAAAAATGTATCCTATCTGGCAACAAATTCAAGTATAAGTTTTTCAAATGATGCTCTTTCAAACTGCGTCGTCAGAATTTTGATATCGGTCGTCATCTTCGAGATTCAGAAGGCCAAACTTGGTACTATCACTTTTCGACATTCAAATCGGGGCCACTTAAATGATCATAACTTCGTTTAAAATGAAGATAGAAGGTCGTTCTTTTTTTAGAAAGAAAGCTACCGCCATGATCTACAACCTTATCTAGACGACATCATTCCTGGTCTTCATCATGGTGCAGGGCGGTCGGGCGGACCAAAAATGACGTAACTTTGGAAATCGGAAAAACGTTTTGGGTTATCATGTTTAAGTTTAAGTTCATACATGGAACTAACTTCACGCCAAAAATTAGGGCAATCTGGATATAGACAAAAAAAAGGTCTCACTTTTGTGCGGCGACCCCAAAATGAGTTCTGGAAAAGAGTACTTCCCTATCTTCAATTGGCCTGATTTGGGCTCAAAATCATTCAAAAACAACCAAAACAACATTCTAAGTATCTACCCCCCATGTTGTAGCTCTTCCATTGGTCATAAATGGCCACATGACCGAAAATTTGAAATTCTATATTTTGACCAATTTCAACATGCGGGATGGACCCAAATGCACTAAATGGGTTTCAAAAAATGTAAATACATCCCTCGAAACAGCTCAAAGAAAAAGGACTACTGAAATGAGGAAATTTCACCTGAAGAATCCAAGGAAACACGCAAAACTGTGACTACGGTAAAAATAGGGATAGAGACTCGGCTTTTGGTTAGAAATGTAGAGCACGAGAAGCTAAACATTTCATCTGTTGAAAGTGAGTCTCTATCTTTACGTTGAAGCATGCTACAGAGCCTGGAAGTTGGTCAGAAATTGGCTAGAATCCCCAGAGAGCGCATGCTCTAACCGTCTGGCGCTCTCGCCGCCTGACCTCCCTCTCCCTCCCCTCTATTTAGCGCTCCCCTCGGCCCGTTTCCCGTCGTTTCTGGCCAATTTCCAGGCTCTGTAGCATGCTTCAACGTAAAGATAGAGGCTCACTTTCAGCAGATGAAATGTTTAGCTCATCGTGCTCTACATTTCTAACCAAAAGCCGAGTCTCTATCCCTATTTTTACCGTAGTCACAGTTTTGCGTGTTTCCTTGGATTCTTCAGGCGAAATTTCCTCTTTTCAGTAGCCCTTTTTCTTTGAGCTGTTTCGAGGGATGTATATACATTATTTGAAACACATTTAGTGCATTTGAATCCATCCCGCATGTTGAAATTGGTCAAAATATAGAATTTCAAATTTTCGGTCATGTGGCCATTTATGACCAATGGAAGAGCTACAACATGGGGGGTAGATACTTAGAATGTTGTTTTGGTTGTTTTTGAATGATTTTGACCCAAATCAGGCCAATTGAAGATAGGGAAGTACTCTTTTCCAGAACTCATTTTGGGGTCGCCGCACAAAAGTGAGACCTTTTTTTTTGTCTATATCCAGATTGCCCTAATTTTTGGCGTGAAGTCAGTTCCATGTATGAACTTAAACTTAAATATGATAACCCAAAACGTTTTTCCGATTTCCAAAGTTATGTCATTTTTGGTCCGCCCGACCGCTCTGCACCATGATGAAGACCAGGAATGATGTCGTCTAGATAAGGTTGTAGATCATGATGGTAGCTTTCTTTCTAAAAAAAGAACGACCTTCTATCTTCATTTTAAACGAAGTTATGATCATTTAAGTGGCCCCGATTTGAATGTCGAAAAGTGATAGTACCAAGTTTGGCCTTCAAAATCTCGAAGATTACGACCGATATCAAAATTCTGACGACGCAGTTTGAAAGAGCATCATTTGAAATACTTACTAATAAAATTATAGCGGGATAAGATAAACTTGAATCCTACCGCCGCTAACCCACCTAAAATGGTCGATTCTCTCGCGATTTGCCTCATATAATGAATGGGCGGGGGTGACATTTGCACAACATTTCGCCGTTCACTTGCGATTCGATGTAGGGACTTGGGAGACTTGGGAGTTGTTTCATTGTCACCAGTGTGTGATCACTTACATTTCAATATATAAATCTTATTACCAGTCGATCTTGAGTTTTTCTCCAAATCAACGTATCGTTCATGGAATATGCATTTCCATGACCCCCAATACGTTGAAATTCATGATCGCCTGGTAATAAGATTTATATATTGAAATGTAAGGGAACACACACTGGTAACAATGAAACAACTCCCAAGTTCCTACTTCGAATAGCAAGCGAACGGCACGGCCCCTGGAGCATCGACATAGGGCTTTGGAAAACGTCCGTGCGCTGTAAAATAATTTCACACTAAACGCAGTAGTGGAGATTTGTAAAGCGGTTTTTTTCATTGCCAGAGTAAAGAGAAATCCCTATTAAAAGTAAGCCACATAATATAGATAAATAGTGAAACATTTCTCAAGGTGATGAACATAGAAAAAATAAAAAAATGAACTGTCGAATCGCAAAATGATCGTGATTTTGCCTGCAAATTAAGTGATTTTCAGGTTTTTTCACGCACAATCAGGCAATCCCACTGTACTATTTTTAAACGCGCGCGCGTTTTGATTGATGCCTGCGGACGTTTTAATTTTCCTTATGTCGATGCTCCGGGGGCCGTAGAACGGCGAATTGTTGTGCTAATGTCCGTTGTGTAAATGTCACCCCCCCCCCTAATGAAGAGATCGTGGTATTATTTCTCGAAACATATTTTTTTGATCTGTTTTACACAGAAAACACCTTTTTGTGAACTGATTGGCATTCGTCCGTAAGAAACATTTGTTGAGCCAATGTTTACAAAGTTTGTGATAACTCACCTTATTCGACCAATATTCAGCCAAATCATCGGGGGAAATCATCTCTCTCTCAACAATACTTTTAAGATCAACCCGAATCACCTCACTTTGCATCTCATTTCGCAATTCCCACGTCCGTAATCCCCTTGTCCTCAATCCAATCTCGATTTGTACACGTCATTCCTCCCGTCACTCCTCTCTTTTCCTCTCGTCGCGCGCGGTCGCCCCCTCCTCTTTCTCCAGAAGGGGTGAGACTTGCTGATATTTTCAGCCGGTTTATCGATCGTTAAATGCGACAGTCACCATTGATTGAGCCACAGCATCTCTTCAGGTTCTGAGTGACGTCATGGACCACATAGTGTATGATGCGAATAGAGCAGCAGACTTGGATCCGCTCGCCCGCTCGCACTTGACAACTTGTCGTCCATTACCTGACTCCCTCCACATCAGGTTCACTCCCGATGACACCGCCGTAGCAAAGGAAGTGCCCTTCCCTACGTCCGGTGAGATTATCCAAACATTTTTTATAAAAATCCAAAATTGATAATAAAATGATTATGCAATAATCACATTTACGTTAGGATACATTAAAATAAATTAAAAATCCATTTTTAGATTTTTAGAAAAATGTTTGACCCAAGGAACTGGATCTGACCTAGGGCATTGGGTTACGGTAGCTACTTAGGTACTGTATAATCGATTGGGCACGGTACCAGAACTTTTTACAAATAAAGTTAGTTTGCGATAATCGTGGTTGCGGTAGTGGTATACGGTATCTGGAGGTACTGTACTATCGATTGGGTACGTTATCAATCAATACCTATATATAAAGCGCTGTGTGCGTGTTCCGTCTGTTCGGATTGCGAAATCGGGAGGGGAGGGATGGATGACCTTAGAAGGGAATCGGTCCACTACCGTATAC